>CM019176.2:38196721-38767008 GCA_009739505.2 Apolygus lucorum
GACGGCTTCTGAAAGTAACAAAGCGACGCAACTAGTGTTTTCAGGGAGGTTTTTAGAGAATTTTTAAAAACTAGGCGGACGTCGACGGACGCCGTGGATTTTATATTTTCCTTACCACGACTGCAATCAATCACGCAAAGTGGGTGGGACGTCAAAGTACCTCGTTCATCAACGGCGAAGGACTTTTTCCGTTGTAATACGAAGTTTGAAATTCTGCGTACGAATGTACAGTTCTTCCGTAATTTTTTTGTCAATGTCAAGAAATTCTCTTGGTGAGGGAAAACCTCTTCATTAAAATAAAGGCGCGCTGATTTCAAAGGCACGCTGGCGGGGAGCGATAAATTTTGTCGATTTTATTTTCTGATCGACGTAAAACGCTACAATGACGTATCTTGGTCTAGCCGATTGACTCGTCACTCTTAAATTCCAATTAATTTCGCTCGTTGAGCCCAACGCGGGGTTTTCAATTAAATTCCACGTTCGAAAGGGTACACAAAAAGTCGGGTCCCTCAAAAGGCGCTTGTATAACTGCGTTTTTGCTAAATCGCCCAATTTAAGCTGTGGCACGTGCCAACTGACGCGCGCGTTAGTGTCACTGAAGAGTTTTTATCGTCGGGGGTTCCGATTAAAGCGTTAAAATCGGACGGGGCTCTCGTTAGAATTAGTTCTTGAGAAGTATTAACCAAAACATTGTTTAAATCTTCCGCGAACCCCAGTACGTCTCGAAGTTTAATTACGGACGTAAACGGCACACTACCGCTCGAGTCTGCGGTTCCAAACAGACAATTGGGAGCTTTATCTTTATTGGTCTCGTTCGGATCGCTGAATCCAGTATTTTCCAACACGGGCAAATCGCTGGGTGATTTTGAGACGAGAGCCTTCAAAGTCGCTGCAATACCGGGTGATTTTACACTGTCAATTTCCGTTTGATTAATTTTGTAAATTATTGAGTCAAAAAGATGTAAAATTCCGTTTGATATCAGAGACGGTGCCACAGCGCTAGTTCCCTTGTTAATTTTCCCTTCTATACGAATCCAAGATGCGCCAGTATCTGTCAAACTGTCTGCCTGGTTTAAAAGTATTCTAATTTCGTTGTTATAATCAAATTTGTAACGTACGGAAGATGCGCTATTGTCACGTAAGACTCGATTGAATCATCAAACGACGATTCTTCGTTAAAGTCCAAAGACCCGCCATGTCTTTTTACCAAAAAACCCAAGGATTTAAAAAAGCTATATTTTTCAAAGTTAACGGTTTGTTGGATCGAGTCCAATTGTTTAATGAATTTTTCGAACGAGAGTCGTACGTTTTATACTCTCTGGACGATGCGAATCGGTTCGTAAAGACTAGCCCCATGTCAGAATTTCAAATGCGATTATGCGAGGAGGCGGCGGACATTTATAATCTAGCTATGTGTATCACCGCCGTAATATCCTCTTCCATGTTATCGAGTAATCCGTCCTCCTCGTCAGTCAATCTTAATTCTAGGTATTCGATTTTTGAGACGTTTAATTCGTAGTAGAGCGGATTCGCGATGTTGAGTGTAATTTGAAAAAGGGATCAACGTCTGGCACGAAAGCGTAAATGACGTTCGATTGAGTTTGGTTAAAAAATGAACCCTCGCAATATTTAACGAGACGTTGAGCGATTTGAACGGTTGAATCGCAGCGCGTAACTTCCCGTAGTAGCCACGTGCGGTTTAATCACGGTTTTTTATCGAACCCAAACAATTTGTACATACTGCCCGGGTGATCGAAATTAATTTCAAAACCAGAGCTAATCACGACTTTGGCTGTTCGTTCGTCTAAATGAAATTTAATCTTGTAATCCTTGGGGTTAATATCTTCCGCACTTCCCGAGGCCTTACGTATTTCTAGTTGATGGTTTAGAAACTTTTGCAAATACTCAAAGATCGTTTTGAAATCGTAAATACCGGTAGCAAAGATACATTTTCCGAGAAATCCGAAAACCAAACGGCGTTGTTAATCCCTTCTCGTATATTTGGAAAATTATTATAGGTGTAAAGCCCCAGTAAAGCGACGCCATATTTGTAATCTGGATCTAATTCTATGGGTGGGAAATACGTCTGCGCGACCTTACACGAATCTCCATGCAGAACAATTCCAACTGCTTGAGAGGACATTGTAAACTTTTCAACACCAAGATCGAGAGATGTCCGCAATGGAAGCAGGACTGATCAATGTTTTGGTTCACAATCAAATTATAAAGGATTCGATCTCCCCTTAATGCGCTGAATACTTCTATCGGAGGTTGCATCCCGAACGCGTCGTAATAAAACGTCACACCCGGGGAAATGACCGATATACCGCACCAGTGAGTCCCTGGTCCCATAGAATCGTCTAAATTTAAAATCAATTCGGATTTTGGGGGAATTTTACCGATATTTTTTAATTCGTCCCGACTAAAAACTCCCAAAAATTTTCGACCTCTTGTCGGGTATTTCTCGAAAAAATTTATAATATCGGTCGAAGTCAAGGGATGTTCTGGAAGTTTGCTGGCTAACATCTCGAATAATTTTTCAAAATCGCCCCCTTCCTAACGAGGTTTTTCCTCGCCTTCGTCTGCCACCCGCACGTCTTTTTCGCGTCCGTAAAATGTTGGAAGAATGTTGTTTATTCTCCCCCCTCCACTCGAAGGGCCCGACCAATTTTTCACGTTTCTTGCCAAAGTACTTGCACTTGCGGCGCCCGCTAACAGCGTTAACAGCAGCGGAAGAAACCCACCGACCTGATTTGCGACTTGATTTGTCGCCGCTTTCTCTTGAGGGCGACTTTTCGAAAATTTTTCTTCGGTCTCCGTTTCGCGCCACTTCCAGAAAGACCCAATTTTGCCTTCATGGCTGATGTGACGAGCAATGCAGATGCACGTTCACCTAAACCTACCCCTTTGGAGGTAATGAGCGATTTCGCGCTTTCAATATTTTTTATCTGCTTCCGCGAGTACGCTATCTGGTTTAGAATTTTGATAGGCAATGTCGTGTTCTCGACAGTAGGAATCTAAGCGATTCGACGGTTGTACGCTGTCTCTTAGCTTGCTGAATCAAAGGTTTCCCGGACCGCAAAATTTAAACCAGGCAACGTCAAATTTAGAGGATTTTTTTGTATCAACCAATTAACTAAACCTTCTCCTTTTTTACTCGAGTCCAAAAACCTGACTGTCACCCCACCCACCTCAACAGTCCTATTAATACCTTTTTAGGATGGACCACGACGAGTTTGAGTGCGTAAAAACTAGCGTGGAATTTCCCCAATTCCCAATTACAGACAATTTTGGCAATGACCGGGAGAAAATTGTGGCCAGACACGGACAGCTGTTGCCCTCTCACGTCCGAGCAATAATCGTAGGCCCAACGTGTAGTGGTAAAACGAACGCGGCTATTCATTTACTCTTGGCAAAAAACGGAATACGTTTTTCAAATTTAGTAGTGATTCGCCCAACGCTCGATCAAAAAAAGTACGAAATTTTGGATAAGATTTTGAGCGATGTGGATGAAATTGTTACGTTAAATTGAATTCCAAAGAAGAATTTGATAATTATCTAGTCGGGAGATGGTAAATTATTACCAAATACAGTATTACTTATCGACGACGTGATTGGGACGGATTTTAAGGCGTCCGTAAAACAATACTTTCCATCGGGAGGCATCGACAAATTGACGTTATTTTAATCGTACAATCTTACTTGGCTGTCCCGAAAGCGTTGACTAGAGAACAAGCTAATTTAATTTCGTATTTCGAATGGACGGTAGGAATTTGGAACACATTTGGAAGAACACTGTTTCCCACGAATTAAATTTACAAAATTTGTACGTTTGTGCAATCACGCTTGGAATTACAGGCCTAATAATTGTCTGATTATAGATAAAACCCGCGGGGTAAATAACGGGAAATTTAGGCGAGGTTTGAGCGAATTTTACGTGGGATTATAAAAAGAAAAACTACCCTCGGTTTTATCGTCATTATGAGTAAGTACTTGGACGAATTATTGCGGGCGAAAACCGCTTTGCGGGCCAAATACAGGCAAATTTCACAAGGGGCTATTGCTCAAGAATCGTTTTTAAAATCGACTTTCGAGCCAATTACTAGACCGTAAATACTTGATCGAAAGATCGGGAGAATTCAAAGACATTGAACAACCAACCCCAATTCGAACTAAAAAACGCGTAAAAGGTGTAAAGACGAAGAAAAAAAAGAAAACAGCGAATCGTCACACCCCTTGCGTCTATTAAAAATGAACCGGTTTCGGTCCCCGAATTTCTCACTGAAAATGACTTTTACGAATACGAACCGCAGGAAAACGACCAAGAGGTCACTTTTGACCCGCCTAAAACCTCTTCTACGCCAAACAAAGATCCATTTAGCTCCAGTATTTTGAACCAAACCACTGTCGACGTCGCTCGAACGCACACGCCAAAATTTGCAACTCCTCAAATGGGAGAAAAGAATATCGCCGATTTAGAAACGACGGCCATAAGAGAGCAAGCGAAAACGCCTCAAGGGCAGAAAGATATGCAAGAAATCCTATCTCAATTCCCACTGCACGCGCAAAAATATATAGCTTATTTAACCCTAGGGGCTGCAGGATTCTGGCATAGACGAAAATACGCTGGATGCCCATTACGGACCCCGTGTCGCAGGAACAAGCGGTGGTCAATTTAGGTTCTAAAAACATAAAATTTGAAGGAAATTACGTGTATCTAGGGGACAATTTAAAAGCGCGGGGAACGAAAGGATTTTACGATCTTTTGTTCCTCAAAGACCCAAAAAATTATACGCAAAGCGACCTTGCGAATTACGAAGAGTTTATTCGCAAAAGCAACGTAGCTTATTCCGGTTATTCCCCTTTCCGACAAATAAATCGGTACGGTGGTTCGAAATACGCCAAATTTATAAAAAATATATATCCTCCTAAGGGCAAGGGCGAGGTAGAACTCCCTGCTGTTCAATTAGCGCGAGATTTTGATATAAATTCGGTCGTGGGCCAAATCTAACGATCCAAATGTCCTAGTTAACGGGTTAAAGGTGTATCTATCGTCCTATAACGCCGGGAATTTAAATTTGTACGCCACAATCGACGCGGTAATACGCAGGCTAAAAAATCTGGGGTACATACAGGGATAAGCAGGGTGGGAGAAACTTCAGTTTTTAATTGGCGAGCGATGGAGCCGTACCGTGGAAAAATCGATACTACGAGCAATTTCAAATCGACCAAGTTAATTTACGATAAATTTGGAAGGTCGAATATCGATCGACGAATCAAACAAGTCGTTGAGTCTATGATACCCACCAGTGAACCTAGAACTTCCAGTGACTTAAACTCTGCAATAGACGAACGCGTTAACGCCGAGTTCGATCGCTTAAAATCTAGCCTCCAACCCGCACAAAATGCAGAAATGCAAAAATTTGAACAGTCGTGGCGGGAAGAGTTGAAAAAATTACGTTGGGAAGCGGAAATTAAATTTAATTTAATGGTCGAGGACAGAATTAATAAGCTGCTCACTGACCTTAGCGATATTAACAACAGAAGCGAATTACAAACCAAAGCAGAGTTCAAAAAGAATATTAATTCGGAAATCAAAAACCTGCAGAATGAATTTCAGGAATCGTTCAAAATTCTCAACAAAAAAATAGAGGGTATGGCCGCTTTATGTAACATCCAATTTTAAATAAGCTACAGCTTTAACTAGTTAAAGGTACATAGAGGTATTGGGTGAACTTCAGTTTTTAATTGGCGAGCGATGGAGCCGTACCGTGGAAAAAATCGATACTACGAGCAATTTCAAATCGACCAAGTTAATTTACGATAAATTTGGAAGGTCGAATATCGATCGACGAATCAAACAAGTCGTTGAGTCTATGATACCCACCAGTGAACCTAGAACTTCCAGTGACTTAAACTCTGCAATAGACGAACGCGTTAACGCCGAGTTCGATCGCTTAAAATCTAGCCTCCAGACTGAATTCGAAAAGAAGATTAATTCAGATAGCGAACAACTGCGGGATGAATTTCAAATATCATTCAAAATCTTGAAAACAAATTGACTCAATTATATAATTCTAAACTACAAGAAGTAAACGAATTTGTCATATCGGCTTTAAATAGACAACAAGTCCGATGGCGGGATACTCTCGACAGAGAGATAATTAAACTTAAAAGTGGCTGGAGTGGGGGAATAGGCGACTAGGTACTATATAACAACGAGGTTGAGCATTTTGCGGGTCAAACGTTGGAAAAAATGGCACGAATTGTTTGTGATTTAACGTGCTCCTCTGCCCATTCTCGTTATTACATCAAAGAGTTGACTTTAATATCGCTCGATGATACGGACCAGGACCCAAAATCGCTTCATTATTCTTTCAAAGGGCCAAATAAGGTCCGCCCGGATCGTCAGACGTTTTACTGCCAGAAATACATCCACGGACTCCGTTTCTCAAAAGGCGATTTGGAACAAAAGGATTTAAAACGCGTTCTGCACCAATTTACGTACAACGGTGAAAATATGAATCCTCATTGCGTAATTTATGTAAAGGGCGTCGAAAAATGTGGTTTATTACGCAAAGCGGCGGGGTTCGACAAAAATTTAAACATAATTAACGTGGAAAACGCTCCTAGTTTTAGGGAGTTATTTAAAATTTACGCCGACCGAATTAAATCGTGCACAGCACATTCTGAATTACCTCAAAAATACAACAACGCTTGTTCGCAGTCGAAAGCTACTGCCATGTATTTTTGGATGTCAGAGGCGTCCTTCCAGAACACCGACTCTTCAGATTCAGCATTATGGGGTAATGCGGACGCAGATGCAGGGACGACACCGGGCAAAGATTACCCGGATGCTACGATAATAGATATGGAAATTTAAAAAAGATATAACCCAGACGCGCCAAGGTGCAGCTTGAGAATTGCAAAGTTGACCCACAGGTCAACTGCATTCGAGTTCAGATGTTACGCAACATCAAACACGAAATTCGAACAGGGCCGTTTTTATAAAAGCCCTAAGGACCCCCGAAACTTGCACGGTTCCTTTCGCACGATGGCATCACAAGGGTTGTTGAGTTCTTTGGACGAGGTAAAAAGCGCTAATCCCAATTATCTTAGCGCGTATGTACCCCTATTAACTTTTTTGACAAATTACACGCCCACAAACCAATTTGAATTGGAAATAGTAACAAAATATATTGGCAGATTACGAGACTTGACAGAAAAAATTGATTATTTAAACGACATAATGACAACGACTGTTTACGCAATTCTGCAAGTATACTTCAACGAACCTTACACGCCTGCAACTAATTTGGTCATCGAAATAATGCCGATAGGGGACGCGATTATTGACGACATGACGACAGCTTTTTGTTGGTTCTACCATTTGGACGAAGCGTTCACACGATTTGTCCAACAACTGGTTGATGACGGACACACAAACTTCAGTTCTTTTCGTGACGAATTGCTGGTTCATTCTGGTATGTGGGAAGTGGCGCAGGACATAAGCCAAACTGTCTCTGATACGCTCGAATTAAAGTTGCACAGCCCCCCAAAATTGCGAGATTTGGGATTGGTTGCTTCACTACCTGCTTATGGATATCTGCGTCCTTGTGATGTCCCGGCAACCATTATGGATAGTCTTACGAACCAAATTTGCAAGGTACGTTCTTTTGCAACAGTAAAAAACATTATTGGAAGGATTATGGGAAAGTCTAAACTCTTATAAGAATTTCTTGTGACACAAATCCAATTTTTTCCCCGACAGATTTCCTGGTACGATTTGGCGGTCCTAGAACGTGCAAGTCGCGAGCGGGAGTCTGCAGCCGAGCAATAATGCCAAAAACACGGAGCTAGACGAAGCTTTTTTGCGAGGTAATTTTGTTTTTTTAACACGTAAGAAAATATTGCGAATTTTGAACTCTGACCATTTTTTTTGGTTCTTGAGAAACGTAAGTCTTTTTTATGGTTAAATTTTTATGTCCGTAAGGCAGGCTTAAAATCGTTGTTATTTGCTGTCTTTTGTTGTCGTGGTGGTGCAAAGCTAATTTTGTCTTTTTAACTGTCATAACGTCGTAATTATGCGACTGTATGGCAGAATACGTGACATAAAGCCCAATTTTTTCATACAACGCTTTTTTATATAAATCAAAAGTTAATGTTTTAGAAATGACAGAGTTAGGCACTCCTTTTGCACGTTTGGTTTCTTGATTGGTAGATTCGAGTTTAAATGCGTACATTTTAGCCCGCAATGAAATAAATTCTGCAATTTGAGACCCTTTGGATTCGTCTTTAAAAAGCCCTATCTGGCCAGTGCAATCGAAATCAAAATGTTTTTTCAAATTGGGATTTCTAGAAACGAATTGACGCCAGTCGCAGTCTAACCCCTGGATTAACATCACAAATGAATCAGTGTCGGAGTAGACAAGCTTCAAGGAATAATGAATAAATTGAGGCTTCAACACGCTATACCAAAATCGGTTCATGTGTAATTTCGCCAAGTCCAAAATTGTTGCACCCGCATAAATTGGTTTGTCTAATTTTGTTGCAACTTTATTCACAAATATCGCCAACACATTATCGTCAATGGCAGTAAAATGGGAATAATTTGATTTTTGAAATTGAAATTTAGCTTGTTTCCAAGAAGTTACGATTCTAACGTCTTTCCGAGAACGCACATTTTCTAATAATTTCCCAATGGCAGAATTTGCAATTAACTTGTGGGCTTGTTTTTCTAAATCGTTGGTGGCATTTTTGCGGTTTTCTATCGTTTTAAGAATAAAATTTTCCATAAATGGAGACTGTTTAAATTTTAAAGCCTTAGTTATACGATCGATTTTTAATCCTATTTCTTGTACTGCAAATTGCAAAAATCTATAATGAATTACGTACTGTTTTTTGTCATACAAAGTGCCTACAAGTTTAATTTCGCGTTTTGTGCCCGGAATAAAATCTTTTTCAACCAGACAGGGGTAATCTGCTAAATTATCGTGTAGTTGTGGGGGGATTGAGATATCTGCTTCGAACAAATATCCATATTCAGAGCGGTCTGAAATTTTTAAGATTTCGTCCAAAGTAGGAGGAACGACAAATTCAAAATTGCTTATTGGTAAATGTTCGAGCGCTGCAAACGGATACAAAGAATTGCAATCAATGTAGGCTATCTGTTTTTTAAAATTTTCGTTTTGTGCGTGTTTCAGCACGCTAGAACAAAAACCGCCCCGCACGTACCTTTCAAAAAACATGTAAGGTTCGCTGTCCGTAATTAATTGTAGGGTAACACCGGTCATTTTTAACATGCTATCGAAACTTGCACCTGGCAAACTCACATATTGCGCCGGGTCGATGTGATACAACTCAAAAAACCGCTTTCTGAAATTTAGAAAAACTTCCGCTAGCAAAAGGGTATCGCTGATTAAATATATTCTCGCGTAATCGGCGAGCGTTTTGCAAGAAAATAAGTTCCATACTTTAATCGCGTGTTGGTAATCCTCGTCTGTCACAGTTTGTTGATTTAACGAACTATAAAATTGGTCTTTCGAAGGGAGTTGATTAACCATTAGACATTCATAATTTTCAATATATTCATACGGAAATACGCCTTTTCTTAACATAACACCGATTAAATTTTCGTCGCGAAAATATCCGGGGACAATTTGCAAATCTTCTCGCCTTAATTTTAATGCGAGGCTCGATAGGCTGTTGGGCAAAAATTTTAGAGAGTCGACAAATCTTAATTCGAATGGCTTTTTGCCAATAAGTATCGAATAACAAACGCATCTTATGCAAATAAAGTTTTCGGACGTGTTGGCAACTACTGAAATTTTACACCCTGGCAATTTGGACAAATTTTTAATCAGGAACTTAAAATCATATTTTTGGCCGTTGTGGAAATAGATACATAGATAATAGGGTTTTTTACAGTTCTGATTGCACTGTGCATGTGCCAATCCTCGAATTTCTCCATTTATGTGACAATGATCAGTGTGAACCATGTCAGATTTAAGAATTGGTTTATTGCATAGGTGACAATTCATGCCGGGGTCAAAATGAATTTTTCTTGTAAGTGGCACGTATGTATTATACACGGTTGCAACGGATTTACCAATTTCATATAAATTGGTCATCAATTTAGTGCCTGCGTCCTTGCCAAAATATGTAATTACTTGATTGAATTTACTATCATCTGCTGTTCCAAATTCAGTATGAACATATATTCCATAAGCATAAGGTACGTGCTTGTTTAATTGCCCTTTAACACTCGAACATTCTCCTGTGGTAGGCTGCAGATAGCACTCCATGTCGGCAAATGCTATTGCAGGGAGTAAAACAGATTTTGCAGTATTGGTAAATTTTAATTCGGAATTATTTTCATCAGGGAGTTGAATTAAATTGGTCGACCCTGACCTTCGACACCACAATAAATGCTCTTGCAATTTAATATCGCGGTGTTTTCCACCAGTTCTTGCAGTAGTCGCAAAAAGTTTAAGGCATCTGCGACAAATTACCGACGCCTTTTTTTTATTCGGTGCCTGTTTTTTTATTAATTTTACTAGATCGATTATATTTATAAAATGAAATGCTTCTCCATTACGCAAAACTAACAAGTCCGCTATGTCAGAGGTTAAATTTTCTGCAATTCGAAATGGATAAATCAAATTTTCTTCGTTGTCGGCGCCAAAAATATTTATACTAATTTGATTTTTTCGTTCAAAATGTTCGATATTTTTTATTGAAGTGGGGTAACTAATCATGCTATAATCGTATTGCCTCGACGATTTTGTTTTTGAATGGTGACATAACGCATAGTAAAAACACCTGTCGTCGTCAGGGTAGGTATTCAAATCAAGGGATTTTTGTTTTTTTAAAAAAGCGGGCAATTTAATCTGTTTGCCAAAATTTAAGGGTTCGTGCGCATTAATATTAATAAGTAATCCCTTGACATGATCAACGGTGGCCCCTGACCCTTTTTCATTAAACTCTTCAATTTTGTCATTTAAATTAGAATAAAAATCGTTTAAAATTTCGTGCAACTCGTCCAAAGTGTAGATCTCTCTCGATGGTAGATTTATGCTTCGTTCTTCTTTTCTTTCCGAAATGGGAAAACTGTAGAACAAATCTAGAACAACGTTGATTTTAAGACCCGACCATTTCTGCAAAAGAGATTTAACCGTTTCTCGGATAGGAACCCGTGCAGACTCCAAAAACTGATTTATGTCAAAACTGTTTTCGTTCGCGTTTTTGAAGTAGTAAGTTAAAACTCGACCACAAAAATGATCTTGCAATTTGACAAGTCCGTTTTCACACGGTTCCCAAAATTGAACAAATTTTCTTTTCCGTGCCGAACGCCCATCGGCTAAGTCCAGAAACTCAGTATTGTCCATTGAAGAGGCAGGAAGGTAGGTACTTACTCAGGTCGAAGTAAAAGTGAAACTGACGACCTGCCCTTTCGCGGACCCGGGTCCGCACCCACTGAAATTTGGAGGTGGGGGCCTGTCCCACTTTGCACGCAATATTGCATCATCCCGAGTTGTATAAAAGCCCGCGCTTCGAGCAAGGGAATCGTACGATCACAACCTACCTCAACAGGATGTCTACCGTTAGGTAACAGTCGAATACGCCCTCTCTCTCTCTCCCTCTCTATTCACCTCTGAACTTCAAGTTCTACCAACGAGTTTTCTCCAACGTAAGTAACAAATTTCAATTTTTTTCCCAGGAAACCGACGCTTAACGAGCTGAACGACGCTGGGACCAAAGAAAGAAAATATTTGCGTGACTTGGCTGTGGGATCCACGTACCAGATAATAGCAGTTAAACTAATAAATTCGAAAGATTTTGGTCCGTTGGTTGTAGCGCACGCTAGGGCCGTATTACCTGGTCGACCAAAATGTGATTTTGAAACTCTGTTACCAAAACGATATATGCCGTTGTTATTTTCCAATACAGACGAACCATTAATTTGTGAAAATGACAATTTGTTTTTTACAATAAAAGCGCATTCAAACAAGACCACTATTATTGAATTTCATTTCTAAAATGAATAGCGTTGTATTTTTAATATGAAGGTATTTGAATATTTTTTAAATTTTTTTCAGGTGTTTAAATGATGAAGTGTGCATGTTATTTTCCTTCCGTGCAGACATTTAAGTACCTGTGTTTCATGTTCATCAAATTTAACTAAATGCCCTATATGCAGAATCAAAATTGAAGGCCTGCTTAAAATTTATTTAAGTTAGAAATTAATAACCTTTTGCCAGCGCACAAAGGTGCAGTTCTTTCTTTAGAGTGTAATTAGATTGTAATTAGGCTAAGTACGCACATAACGCTAAGTTTTTTTTGGAGAAATAAACGACCGAATAATAAACGTGTCAATTTGAGGAATGTTTACTGTATTTTGCATTCTGCAAATTGACACGTTTGTTTGAAAGGCCGCTGGGCGTCGCATCAGATCAACCGCTCGGAATGAATGCCAGGACAATCGTGCATGCGAATTAAACGTAATATAACGTGAGTAATATAATCTACTTACCAATGTGAACAGAAGGTGCTAATCAACTCACTAAACAACTAAATCGATAAGAAACGTAATATAACGAATTAAAAACGCGATAAACAGATAAAATATGTGACTCGGAACGCCATTAGAAACTTCCACGACGCAACTGGTTCCCACAACAAAAACATCATGGCGGTGCACTGCCCGAGTCAAAAGAAACCACCGCCCGAGTCAAAACACCTTCCCTCGAGATTTAACGCGGGTAAATAGGATTTGAAGAAATCGCGTCTGCTAATTAAGCGCGATTTAAATAATTTACTTACCTTATTTTACCAAATTAGCACGTTTGTTTGAGAGGTCGTCAACTTCGTCGTCGTGAGTCCTGCGCGCCCGCTCTGGAAGGAATTGAAGAGATCCGACTGCGAATTGAAAACGTGAGTAGAAAATGATTCGTTCGCCTTAATTTTAACCCTGAGGGGAGGATTTGTCTTGAGGGGGATTTTTTGGTGAGAGGCCTAGGACTGAGGGGGGTTTTTTTGTTGAGGGGGTGGAAAACCCACTTGTGTGAGGGGGGCTAATTTTCTTTTTTGATTGACAGGAAATACCCCCCCTCATGGTATATACGTGTGAGGGGCAATTTTTTGACAGGAAACCCCCCCTCTTTGTATATAGGTGTGGGGGGGCAATTTTTGACAGGAAGAACCCCCCCTCCTTCTTCTACTGATTGAATCCGTTTTAGACCATTCTGAATCCAAATCCGCGAAAAAAAAACCATAGGTGAATGTGTGTGTGTGTGTGCCAAAATCTTGTGTCGTCTGCACAGGCCTTAGTTTTCAATCGATTTTCGTGGATCTTTTGGTTTATTATTTTCAATAATCAACCTTTGGAATCAACCAAGAAAAAAAAATGTTAACTCCCCCTCAAAATTCGTAGGTTTACTTTTCAAGGTAAGTACGTAGAATCCAAAAATCGAATAAAACGCTGCAAATTATTACACAATGGTTTATTATTTTTTATTTTTCTATATAGATCACTCGTCTGCAAAGCCACCAACCATCCAACATGAAGAAAAACATCGATCGCATTTCGGTCAGCTTTGATTTGAACGGAGATAAGGCCTCTTTTGCGATTCACACTCATGTTTCTGATTTATCGTACGTCCTTTAAATTCTCGTAGTTCTTCGTAATTCTTCGTACTTTAAATTCTCGTAGGGAGCGAAAGGTTTGTCCTACAGAGCTCCGGGTGGTCTCAAAAAATTCAAAAATTCTATAGAATCTTAAGCTGAAGGAAAAACAATACCTTTATATCAAAATTTTTTGAGTTAGGGCGTTTTCAAAATTTCAAAATTGATTTTGGAACCCTTAGAAGTGACCTACATCAACCAAAAGCTTCGGGGCACAACTAGACCCCAAATGGAGCCTACATACCAAATTTCATCAAAATCGGTCAATACTGAGTGGCAAAAGTGCCGCGTACGGCGGACGGAAGGCCAAATTTTTATTCGATTTTTGGATTCTACGTGCCTTGCTACGTAAACCATCAAATTTTGAAGGGGTGCTAAATTTTTTTTTTTCTTGGTCGATTCCAAAGGTTCATTATTGAAAATAATAAACCAAAATTTGGCCGTCCGTCCGGCGTACGCGGCACTTTCCCCACTTAGCATTGACCGATTTTGATGAAATTTGGTATGTAGGTTCCATTTGGGGTCTAGTTGTGCCCCGAAGATTTTGGTTATGTAGGTCACTTCTAAGGGTTCAACAATGAATTTTGAAATTTTGAAAACGCCTTAACTCAAAAAATTTTAAAATAAAGGACTTGTTTTTCCTTCAATTTAAGATTTTATAGAATTTTTAAAATTGTTTGAGACCACGCAGAGCCCTGTAGGACAAACCGTTTGCTCCCTACGAGAATTTAAGGGTTGGACGTGTAATATTTATAATAGGCAAAATACCTATCCTTAATACTCTTAGAAATTCCTCCCTCTAAATGCGAACAAACAATGAAGGGAAGGCAGAGTCTCTGCTACCAGGGACTTTGAGTGGTCCCAAACTAGTATACCCAAAATACACAGTAGGTGCCTCGACCTATGAAAACAAAATGCGTAAAATAAAGGAAAAAGGTGAAAAGCAGAAAAATATAAATAAGGGAAAGAAAATGAAATGTAATTTTGAGAAAGAAAATGAATAAAAGAACCACCTCTCTGCTTGGAGTGAAAAATATGAAAAGAGAAAATATGGAAAGTATAAAAAGAACGATACCTGTATGTTGGCTGAAATGCAAATGATAAACTGAATGGACACTTAGAGAAACTTTGAAATGGAAAAAAATGAAAATCCTAGATTCGAACTGGCCAAATGGCAGAAAAGATTTTAGTAGAGAAAAGGTAGAAGGAGGCGCTATGGCGGAGGCAGTCGGAGACGAAGTGTCTTTTTTGCTGGAGGGGGCCGGTCGGATCCCGGTTCCCCCTCTAGGAATCTCCTCAGGTACACCAACTAGTAAAAGATTAAAATATTTGTATTTGATTAAGGAGGCAGAATTATGATGGATGTATTTATATGTTATGTGGAGGTGCCGCTGGGTAGCGGACGGATACCGTCGCAGACGTAAGATAAATCATAAATACGAGTGTGAATCTCAAAAGAGGCCTAATCTCCGTACAAATGTTAGCTGACCGAAATGCGATCGATGTTTTTCTTCCGATTTATTACTTTAGCTGACCGATTTTGATGAAATTTAGTACATGGGACAATGAATTTGGTTGTGCACCGAAGCTTTGGTTTATGTCAGTCACTTCTAAATTTTCAAAACGCCCAAGCGCAACAACTTTCGCTATGAAGGTACATTTTTCATCAATTTAAAATAGTATTGAACTTTTAGAATCGAATGAGACCACCCAGAGCTTTAGGGCCAACCGTTCGCTCCCCAAGAGCACTCTTAAGGTGTTTCACACGAGTGTCTTTTGCGTCCCTTAGCAATCAGAAATCACATTTCCAAATGAAGACACCCACAATAATTGTGACACCCACAAGAAGACACCCACAAGAATTATTCTTTATTTATTTGAACTGAGTGAGAAGCGTTCATTCCTTCAAAATATTGATTGTGAAGCGAAAATATGGTTGGCCGGTAGTGGCAATGGCAAACTGTATTCTATACAGGAAAATAATAAACGTTTGTGTAATAATCTGCAGCGTATTTGGATTTTACGTAATTTGGAACGTATATCAACAAATTTTGAGGGGGTTTAAAATTTTCCTCTTGGTTGATTTCAGAGGATTGAAAATATTAAACCAATGTGTCAAAAGAAACCTTACAGTCCTGTAAATTTAAAGCTTAAGGAATAGAACAAGTCAGGTTAAGTGGGATACGATGTTTTGAAGAAGAAGCTGAATGTAAAAAATCTATGATTGTAAATCTATGATTGTGTGTCTCTTCGTTCCATTTCAGTTTGATGAAATGTTGAACAGTGAATGTAGTGAACTTTATACGGTCTGAATTAGGTGTAGGACGTTATTGGTAATACCTGGGATATTATACCATTATATAAATTATATTTAATATACAGTGTAAGTATATGAGCAATATTTACTACATTGACTAATAGATAAACCGGAGATATTATCGCAGATTATAATTTCGAGGTGGGTTCAATATTATAGACTCCGGTTGTGCGTGTCAAACTATGGGGACGGAATTAATTTATATGAACCTATAATCCGGCTCTATCACACGGAAGGTGTTGTAATTAAACTGATAATTATTCGATAGGCGAACAATTAGGAAGATAATTAACTTCAGTGGGGTTGACAATAGGACGAGGTACAATACCCTGTCCACCGGCCCTTCGTATCGCCCCCTCCACTGCCCATCTTCCCGCCACCGCCCCCCCGTTCGGGTCCTTGGGGGCTAATGGTCGACCACAGGCTGCTACCAGGCCCCACTTGTCAACATGGCTTCGAGACCCATAATGATATTTACCCAGCCAAATGCAATATACCTACCTCTCTCCAACCGATCGGATGACGGGTGTTTTGGAGCCCCCACTCGTCCATCCTGGAGCCTCAGTCGCCGTAATACTCCCGATTGCTTTACACCCACTTGGGTAAGTAAATCTGATGAGCTCTTTGTGGAATCTTTGTCAACTCGATCGCATCAGGCATTTCAATAGACATGAGATCTACTATTACGGAATGTAATGTAGAATCTAGTATGATCAGAATTCAAACAAAGGACACCGAGTTTCAGCTCGTCACAAAAGATAATATTGTATTTCCCAAATATTTTCAAAGGGAAATATGTAATTATAATAATAATTTTTTTCTAGGTGAAAATAATATACAGGGTGTCCCCGACAACGTCTCCCCCCTTCCCTGCTAATATCGTCCAGATAGGTGGTGTTGAATTATTTTTTTTTAATCCAGGTTCAAATGACTCCCCTCCCCCCTCCCAAACCATTTTTGGATTGAAACCTTTGAAATCGACCAAGAAAAACAACTTTTTAACCCCCCCCCCCCCCCCCTCAAAATTTGTTGGTTTACGTTTCAAGGTACGTAGAATCTAAAAATCGAATAAAAATTTGGCCGTCCGTCCGCCATCCGCCGTATGCGGCACTTTCCTCAGTTAGCATTGACCGATTTAAATGAAATTTGGTTTACAGGTTCCATTCGGGGTCTAGTTGTGCCCCGAAGCTTTTGATTGATGTCGGTCACTTCTAAGGGTTGAAAAATAAAGGTTGGAATTTTGAAAACGCCCTAGCTCAAAAAATGTTTGATATATAGGTATTGTTTTTCCATCAATTTAAGATAGTATTGCATTTTTAGAGACCAAGCGAAGCCCTGAAGGACATACGGTTCGCTCCCCATGAAAACTTAAGGGTTGGACTTGCGATAAATCAGAAACACGAGTGTGATTCGCAAAAGAGGCCTAATCTCCGTTCAAATGTCTTCGTGATGGTTGGTGGTAACAATGGCTAAACCGGGTTCTTTGCAGACAAGTGATCTATGTGGAAAAATAATAAACCATCGTGTAATAATTTGCAGCGTTTTTTTTTTTTTTTAGGACATCCTTATGTGATCGATTTGGGGTAAAGTTGGACAACACTCAACAGAAGAAAAATAATAACCGCACAGTAGGTAATCCGTTTTAGACCATTCTGAATCCAAATCCGCAAAAAAACCATATGTGTATGTGTGTGTGTGTGTGTAGGTGTATGTGATGTGTGTGTGTGACAAATTATTGTATCGTCTGCACAGGCCTTAGTTCTCAACCGATTTTCATGGTTCTTTTGGTTTATTATTTTCAATAATAAGCCTTTGGAATCGAGCAAGAAAAAAAAATTTAACCCCCCTCAAAATTTGATGTTTAAGGGGACCCAAAGATCACTTTTGGTAAAAAAAAACCGAATTTTTTTTTTTCGTTTTCTTATAACTACACTATATTTAGAACACATTGCTGAAAGAATTTTGAAAATCGGGAGCTTAGAAGTGTTTCAAACTCCAATGATAGTTTTGACGCGACCCCGTACCTTCGAGCAACGAATAATTTCACGTCACCTTGACAAAACTTACACGTCACAAACTTTGAAATTTCTGCTGACAGATTCTGAATGTCAACTATGTCAAAACACTTCAAACTGTCGTATTGTTCATATTCTGGAAGATTGTGTTCAATCTTCGAAGCAGAAGATGAACCAGAGCATGAACTCGTCGACGTTGCCGGCTCCAGAGGCGGACTTCCAGGCTCAGGAGTTTGAATGGACAGTGGGATCATGGGTGGAATGGGACTGGAACGCCAGTTTGGGCGACCACTGAATACACTCTTCTTCTTTTTAAAAATCCCTTTTGGCTTGGTCATTATAAAACTGGCGGAAACACGTAAAAACTGGAGAAAAACGAAAAAACCCGGAGAAAACTGGCTCTAAAAAACTACAAAACGAGATGTAAACAACAGGAGATGTAAACAACAGAACTGGAAGGTTATTTCGAAAGCTCAATCGATTCCCACTCATTCGAGTTTATCCATCGATATTTATAATCGATTAGCCGGGATTGGAAAGACGGAAATCCGGCTGCCCAATGAGAAGCAAGCACGGGAGTCGCGCCAGCCATTTGAATGTGCAAATCCCGCTCTCCTGCAAAACTGCACTTTTGCGGGCGTTTATCCCGTTTTTATGAAAACTGCTCGATAGATTCTCACCAAACTTTCACACAACCTTCTCATATCATCGTTCTATAGATATGGCGAAGGGAATTTAGAGTTAACTGCGCCAAAACGATTTATACCCAAAAAAAGTAGTATTTTTGTAAAAAATGAAAAAATGGAAAATTCCCCCTCCCCGTCGTTTTATAAAAGTTTCCGTCGCCATAAATAATGCATCGTAATAGCTGACAATCGACCCGAAGTTTGAGCTAAATATCTTCACTAATAAGCCAACAAAAGGGTCATTTACCCCCCAAAAAAATTTTTTTTAAAGTGCTATATTTTTTTTCTGGGTGATTGAAACTAAATAATTTTTTTATGGTGTATTTGTATTGATGGGATGAGACTTTGTTCAAAATTTCAAAGCAATTGGTTGAGTGGTTCACAAGATATGGTTGAAATACCGAAAAAAACCGCTGCCCCGATCAAAGTGACCTTTGGGTCCCCTTAACGTTTCAAGGTACGTAGAATCCGAAAATCGAATAAAAAAATTTCCGTCCGTCCGCCGTACGCTGGACCGATTCGGTTCAAATTTGGTATATGGGCTCCATTTGGGGTCTAGTTGTGCCGCGAAGCTATTGGTTGATGTCAGTCACTTCTAAGGGGTGAAAATTAAGGGTTGAAATTTTCAAGAGTGCCGTAGCTCGAAAACTCTCGAAATAAAGGTATAGTTTTTTCACCAATTTTAAATAGTATTGAATTTTTAAAAATTTTTGAGACCACGCATAAATTATGGGACGCTGCAAATCATTGCTCAAAGGTTTATTATTTTCTGTATAGATCACCCTTCTGTATAGATCACTGGTTCTCCATCAATAGCACCTACCACCATCTGTATTCTCCCTTGACCTTCCCTCTCAAATTTCAGCTTCCTGCGTTCAATAGTATTGAAAATGGCCTCGGAGCTCACTCAGCTGATCAGTGATCTGAAGAATGAAGAAGATCTCCTCGAATGCTGGAGACTTCCATTCAATAGGAGTAAAAATGGTTTTGGAGCTCACTCAGCTGATCAGTGATCTGAAGAGTGAAGAAGATCTTCTCGAATGCTGGAGACGCCTGGAAGAGCACTTTCATTGAATAGGAGCAAAAATGGCTTTGGAACTCACTCAGCTGATCAGTGATCTGAAGAGTGAAGAAGATCTCCTCGAATGCTGGAGACGACTGGAAGAGCACTGATCAGCTGAGTGAGCTCCGAAGCCATTTTCAATACTATTGAACGCAGGAAGCTGAAATTTGAGAGGGACGGTCAAGGGAGAATACAGATGGTGGTAGGTGCTATTGATGGAGAACCAGTGATCTATACAGAAAATAATAAACCTTTGGGCAATGATTTGCAGCGTTTTTTTGTTCGACGTGGAAACTATCTAGTTGTGCACTACGGCGCCGGAATTTCGAATTTTGCTTTTTAAAGGGGGGAAAATTGGGGTTAATGCTCAAAAAATGTCCGTTTGTGGGCATAATCTTGTAAACTCTGCCCAGGCCTCAATTTCCAACCAATTTGCGTGTTTCAAATAACTTCCGTGTTGTACATGATTTCACCGGAGTACCAAAATTCGCAAGGGGAGGGGGTGAGTGTAGGGATAACATCACAAAATATCCGATTTTTCAATATTTCGGTTCCTTTACTGCTTTTTTACTGTACCCACGCTGTGAAATTGAGGAAAAATTCTCATTATACCTCCGGATTTTCATGAATTGTTCTTTGTACCACCATGGAACTAATAGTGGTGCCACCATGGTGCCAGGATACCATAAACCGCATATTTCGTGTTTTTTTTCTTTTTGTTTTTCTCCTTGAATACGGATGTGAACCTCGACGGACTGCCTACTAAAACTAATAGATGAAAGTTCAATCTTACGACGTATTTCCGCTACGATGGGGGGGGGGGGTGAACTTGAATTCGCTTATTGGGTGTCGTAGGTCGTGAATTTTAAAATGCTCTTCAGATTCGAGGTTCCCATGCTGCTAGAAATTTTATGGTGGATAATTGTTGGGGGGGGGGGGATCACTGTTTCTTGCTTAAAGTAATAAATAAATTACATCGAGTGAAACAGTTTTATCGCTTACCAACTGGTTAAACTGATTTAATGCTTATCCAATGGGACGTCCCCTGGAATGCACGCATTACTAAACAATATGTTATAAATCTCAGCTTGCGCTTTAAGATACAAAATGACATTTTGTATCTTGAAGCGCAAGCTGAGATTTATAACATATTGTTTAGTAATAACATATTGTTTAGTAATACCATATAACATATTGTTTAGTAATGCACATTGTGCATGTACAAAGTAACCAAGTTTGACACATGACATTCCAGTATTTTGCACACAAGAAAAATATTTTACATCTGAATTTGTCTGAATTTTGAATGTGCAAAAATAATATATTATTTGGTGTTTTTATGATTCAAGAATATTCTTTGGGGTGCGATTATATGGTTATGATTTCTTGTGAATAATTATGTGTTGAGCATATTGTATATCGATTTAGACACCAAAACTTTAGTGTTAATATGAACGTTCGATCTTAGGAAAAGAGTTTAAACGAAAAATCGTTCCTCTATTATATTATGCTAAAAACGCCTAAAAGGAGTTATAATGTGGAAATGATGTATCACGACCACACATTACAAAGTCTTTTGATCCTAGCATGAGAAAATTCTCATCTGGTCTTGACATATCAAACGCGAAGGGCCACTCCTATAAAGGGAGATCAATACGCTTTACCTTTCAGGTCCGGCGAGTCTTTGTGGGGGTTAATAAGCGTAAGAAACGGTTCGTTACTTCATAGCGGGGAAACGGCAGGTCAACCGGTCAGAGACCACAATGTAAATCCTTAAACTGAGGAGGACTTTTCAAGGGAAGGGAAAACCTTCAAAGGGTTTTTGCCCTCTCTATACCTGTCGGCCATTGTGAAGCGAAATAGTATCGGTCCAATCAAGAGAACATCAATGGGGCCAAGAGGAGGACTGAACAAATTTGGGAGGGTCAGCTTTTAACGCTTTGAAAATGGTTGCTTGCCAATTTCTTACATCTTAGTAACTCATTGAGTAGTTTTGATGAATTTACGTATTATTTGAAGAGTAGCAAAGGATTTCAAAAATGTATTTTCAAAATGTTCTAGCTCGAGAACTCTCAATACCTAACATTTTTTATCATTTCAAGATAGTTTGCAATTTTTAGAAACAAACAAGACTCTGCACAACAGCCTATTGCTCTCTATAAAAACTCGAATAAAACTCAAAATTAAAGAATGTTTTTACAGATACAAGATTTCACCGGGGATAAACTTTAACGCGAACCTGTCATAATTAGTTATGGTTGGTAAGTACCTAACAGTTGCCTACCTGGGATTATGGGACATGGGAGTACCTGGAAGCATACTGTTGTGTTGGAGCTACAGTTTTATTTATTTATCTCCTACGTTTAATCTAAGTTCAGAATCCGCAGCTTCAAGACTCAAATTATATGTATATATTTTTGTTCATTCAATTACCCACGAGTATGAAAACATCACAATAGTTTCAACTAATTTCAAAACATCAATCTCTTAGTACCTTGCACTAAGTACCCTAAGGAAACCATCTACACGTCAACCAACACAATCCCCGAAAATTTCATCGAATTCGGATGGAAAATGTAGAAATTGTGGCTTTTACATGGATTATACGTTTGCGAAATCAATCCAGGGGCTATGATTTTTACAGAGGACCATCTACACGTGATGCGCCCTATCCCTGAAAATTTCATCAAATTTGTTTGGGTGGACTGACGGACAATTTTTCATTCAATTTATGTATTATGTGTTGGTAGGTACCTTGAAACGTGAACAACCTATCAAATGTTGGGGGAGGGGGTTACAATTTTTCTTGCTTCACTCCAAAAAAAGGTTCATTATTGAAAATTATAAACCATTTTTCACGTTTTTGGTTTATTATTTTCAATAATAAGCCTTTGGAATCGAGCTAGAAAAAAAAATTTTAACCCCCTCTCAAAATTTGATGTTTTACGTTTCAAGGTACGTAGAATCCGAAAATCCAATAAAAAATGTTCCTTCCGTAAGCCGTACGCGACACTTTTCTTAGCAACACTGGACCGATTTGGTTCAAATTTGGTATATGGGCTCCATTTAGGGTCTAGTTGTGCCGCGAAGCTTTTGGTAGATGTCAGTCACTTCTAAGGGGTGAAAATTAAGGCTTGAAATTTTCAAGAGTGCCCTAGCTCGAAAACTCTCGAAATAAAGGTATACTTTTTTCACCAAATTAAAATAGTATTGAATTTTTAAAAATTTTTGAGACCACTCGGAGCTCTGCAGGACAAGCCGTTTGCTCTCTACGAGTACTTAAGGGTTTTCCGTTCAAATTGTATCTGACTAAAATGCGATCGCTTTTCGTTTCTTCGATTTGTATTCAGTTTTGCTTCCTTAGCAACCAGTAATCAATTTTCCACATGAAGCTCCCTATTTTTCGAATCGAGTGTGAAGCGTTAAGTTCTTTCTAATAAACTTGATAGTGAAGGTGTGAAGGCATTACAGTGAGGTAGGTAGTACCTGCCAATGGTTGGTAGGTAAAAAAATAGGTGAAACAAAGTTGGTAGATTAAAAAAAACGCTGCAAATCATTGCCCAAAGGTTTATTATTTTCTGTATAGATCACCCTTTTGTATAGATCCCTCCCTACCAACCGTAGGTACCTACTACCTACTTGGGCATTTTTGAAAATTTCAACCCTCCATTTGGTTGGTGGTTGGGGTTGCAATTTTCAAAAATGCCCTAGTAGGTAGGTAGTAGGCACCTATGGTTGGTAGGGAGGGATCTATCCAGAAGGGTGATCTATACAGAAAATAATAAACCTTTGGGCTATGATTTGCAGCGTTTTGATGTTGTCAATAGAGTATTTTTTTCAGATCTCCTCCGGAGAAATCGTGAAAAGTGAACCCCTGTAGTGACGTTAACGTGACGCTTATAATATCACATATTATGTGAAGTTGGCAGCTGTTTTCTGCCTTGGGTAGTCCATGGATTGAAGAAAAACAACTCCATCAATTCTGAGGTTCTCCTCCTCGTGTGGACAACCGATTTTTTCAAATGCCAAAAGTAAGCTTTGGAGCCAAAACTTGGAAGAGAAACGGCAAGTACAAAAATACTCTAATTATTCAACACTCTCTAGCGGCTGTTCCCCAACATCAAATTTCAAATAAAACTAGTGCATTTTGTATACATAAGCGAAAACCCAAAAGAAGTTCCACAATTCTCAGTTTTTTTACGATGTTCTGGGCAGAAATCTTGTCAGCAAACTTCAGCGTCCCAAAAACACATAAAGAGTTGACGTTATTGCTTACGACTATTACCAATTTTACCTCTAACTGCCCTTTTTTCCTTATTAGAATGGGCTACCTTAACCTCTTTTCGACCAAGTTACTACTTATGTAGTCGACCTCTCTCACTCAGGACTCCGCTAGATCGTGGAAGCCATTTCACTCCAGAGACGCCATCTTTCCCGTCATGTTAATCTTCACACTCTTTCAAGTTCTTAGTTTCTTTTTCCCGTATCCCAGTTAAAGTAACTGCTCCATCTGTATAAAACTTGAGTAAAATGTACTGACAAAATATACCTTTGACAAAAAAAAAACTGGGTAGGTACTAACGTAGGTAGGTGACTATCTCAAAGGAGCCAGACTACTAAACCGGACAAATTATTCAGTTAGCCAGCACGATGCTGAATATTTTAAGTAAATCTCAACTTAAATTCATTACCAGGATTAGACTCGTCCTTCCCTTTTCCTCGTTTGTAATAACGCCATTTAATGCGACTTATTAGGGTAGTAACTCAACTGTATTTAACTTGCTCTAACTAAAAGTCCACAGTGTAGAAAGTTGTGTTTACACTTTTTACATACATAAGTGCTCTCTTCCTAGGGGAAGGTGATGTGAGTTTAGAATTAAAGGGTCCTCCGCTCGCTAGCTTCTTCTTGCTTACCTTTTGCCTCCCAACTTCTCCGTACGTCACTTCATCAGCGAAAATTTGTTCAGCAAACTCGCTGGTTGTTGAGAGAAGTGCTGCTAGTTTTCTAGAGGTTCCTGAGGACCTCGGGAAGTGGCTCATTATCACGTTTCCTTTTCTACATTTGAAGAAAAAAAGGTCTGCTCAAATGAGAGTTCTTATTACAACTGTAGTTGGTTGGAATTTTCTCGGGTAGGTAACTCAAAATGCACACGTTTCTTGTTCATCAAATCAGTTACTTTATTGGTATTGATGGTATTGAGCTTCTAAAGTAGGTACTAAAAGGAGGTCCAGTATACTGCCGTGCTACGCCAGAAAGTCGTAACGTGAAAATTTGACCAAATTGAGTTATTGGTACCCGGGGGTTTTGGGGGTCGATTTCTATCGATTTTCGGAGTTTTAGAGTCGTATCTCTATTAGAAATGCCTCAAACAAGCCCCCCGACTTTCGCGCCAAGGCGTGTTAACTTGATTTTGAAGAACAAACTACAACGAACAAAGAACTAGTCGTATCAGAGCGATTCAGAAGAAGAAAACTGGTATCTTGACACTGATACGGGAATCTGCCTATTTCGACGATACGACTTCTTGCATTAAATCGGCATGATACGCCTTTTTGCCTCCGAAAACTAAACAATTAGTGGTGACTTTACATTTATACTCTAAGTGAATAAACATTTGTTTTTATTGATTCAGCAGTTTTTTCTTACACTCTGAACACAGATATGAAATACGATTGACTTTGAGCCAAGTAGGATGACAAAATAATCAATGTGAAATGGTTTCTTGAATTAAAATGTTAATTCAAATGAATTAATGTTTCAAGAATTAAAATGAACAGAATAGTCGTAACTTCGGATTTACGAGAGCGTAATCTCGTATCATCGTTTTTTGACAATATACACTCAAAAATGTTTAATTTTGACACCAGAAATCGATTCGGCTACTAGTTTTTTTTAAGAAAACCCTATACTTGTGGTAAAAGGTGGACAAATAATCTCGCGAAAGAATTATTTCGCCACGAAACCTATTAGGTCGCTTTCCCGAAAGTTGGGTGAAGTCAAGATACGACTTTCTGGCTTAGCACGGCAGTATAGCTTCCTCATTGTTGAAGGTATAGAGGATTTGAATTCGTATGGACTTTTGGTGATTTTCAGTCAATTCTGTTAAGATAACGTAATAACTACCCATATAAAGATAACGTAAAGGTCCCGAATTCAGACTCCTTATGGACATTTTCCCAGGGAATCCAAGCTGTATTCGTAATTTTCCCAAAAATAAGATTATAATTAGCTCAAATCGTTGATAAAAATATCCTCTGAAAAATGCATGTCAAATGTTCAAAATTGACAGGATTTTCCAATGTTGATATTCAAGATTCATTAAAACCGAAATGTCAGAATTAGGAACATAAACAGTCGGTATTACAAACGCAACCTTTTTACGTGGAGGAAATGATTTCAAAATGACATTCAACAGGGAATGGTTCAACTACAGTACAAGACATCACGACAAAGATGTAAATTATTACATGATGGTTTTTCTGTAAAATAAAGGGGGGGAGGGAGACCTCAGGTTAATGCTCGAGGAATCCTCGTGATCTGATAAATGTCGCAATAAACCCTCATTTAACAATAATTGACTATGTCTGGGTGGTATCATTCGTTTCCTAACATTTAATACGATCTTGAATTGACGGTAAAATGTCATGAACATTAATTAATTAATTAAGTGTGTATCCTCATTAAGTGAACGGTTGGTTCCACAAAACTCTGGTTGGTAAAAGTTCTTTAAAATTTGGGAAATAGTAAATTAACGAAATAACAATACTTGTATAACGAAAGTGTTGAGCCAGGGCGTTCTAAAAATATGTTCCCCCATTGTTTACCCCATACATGTGACTGACAATAACCAAAAGCTTCAGAGCACAACTAGACCCCAAATGGAGCAGATATACCAAATTTCATAATAATAATAATAATAATCCATGGGAACTGGGCATAGTGCGGACGAGCGGAAAATTTTGTATTCGATTTTTTGACTCTACATATCCAGAAACATAAATCATCAAATTTTGAGGGAGTGCTTCACTTTTGGTTTACTAGGAATTTTCACCTTCGGAATCGACTAAACAATTTTTTTTTTGATTTTGGATGGAAAACAATGCTTCTGCTACCTAGGTAGACTCTGAAGCAAAATTTCTATCGCCCTCAAAATTTGTTGGATTACATTTCAAGGTACTTAGAATCCAGAAATCGAATAAAAATTTGGCCGTCCGTCCGCCGTACCGGCACTTTCCTTAGTTGCCATTGACCGATTTGATGAAATTTGGAATATGAGCTCCATTTGGAGTCTAGTTGTGCCCCAAAATTTTTGGTTGACGTCAGTCACTTCTAAGAACTGAAATGTTCAAAACGCCCTAGCTCAAAAACTTCCGTTATGAAGGTATTGTTTTTCCTTCACTTTAAAACAGTATTGAATTTTTAGAATCAAATGAGACCAAACAGAGCTCTGTAGGACCAACCGATCGCCTTATGAGAATCCTATGAGAACTTCAGGGTTGGTCATACGAATCAGAAAAACCATTGTGAATTGTGAACCGCAAAAAAGGCCTTATCTGTGTTCGAATTTTAGCTGACCAAAATACGAACGTTGGTCGTTTCTTCGAGTTGTACTCAGTTTTGCGTTCTTAGCAACCAGTAATCAAATTTCCTAATGATGGCACCCGCATCTCTAATCGAGTGTGAAGCGTTTATTTCTTCATTATAAACTTGATTGTGCAGCGAACAAATGGTTGGTAGGTAGTGGAATCTACACATAAAATTTGTATGCTGTTGTATTCCGAGCATGGAAGTTTTGAATAGCCTGTAAGCAGCTCTCGAACTCTTCGAGTTCTCATGAAAAACGCTGCAAATTATTACACAATGGTTTATTATTTTCTATATAGATCACTCGTCTACAAAATCACCAACCATCCAATATGAAAAGAAGAAGAAAAAAAAAAAAAAAAAAAAAAATCAAAAAAAAATCAAAAAAAATTTTAAAAAATCAAAATCACCAACTATCGATTGCATTTCGGTCAGCTCCAATTTGAACGGAGATTAGGCCTCTTTTGCGATTCACACTCGTGTTTTGATTTATAGATATATATATTTCAATATAAACACTTAAATTTTCGTAGTGAGCGAACGGTTTGTCCTACAGAGCTTCGCGTGGTCTCAAAAAATTCTAAAAATTCTATAGAATCTTAAATTGAAGGAAAAACAATACCTTTGTATCTAAATTTTTTGAGTTAGGGCGTTTTCAAAATTTCAAAATTGATTTTGGAACCCTTAGGAGTGACCTACATCAACCAAAAGCTTCGGGGCACAACTAGACCCCAAATGGAGCCTACATACCAAATTTCATCAAAATCGGTCAATGCTAAGTGGCAAAAGTGCCGCGTACGGCGTACGGCGTACGGCGGACGGACGGCCAAATTTTTATTCGATTTTTGGATTCTACGTACCTTGAAACGTAAACCATCAAATTTTGAGGGGGTGTTAAATTTTTTTTTTTTTCTTGGTCGATTCCAAAGGTTCATTAAGTATTGAAAATAATAAACCAAAATGAGGTGAGTTGGTAGTTGGGTCTAAGCAGAGCATCAAGTTTACCTCCTGAGAGATGAGATTTATGATTGATACACTCTTTTCTGCACACCAAGTGCACACAGTAAGTGCGTTCACGTAAGAGAGGTTCACAGTCCAGAACATTGATAGGAGTAAAAACTTGACCCTTGTAGAAAGATAAGGCAAACTGGCCCTGAACCCTTAGTCTCGCCTTACTGTTGGTTGAGCCTTGGCACATACACCGACCGACCGATAAAATTAGCAAATTATGTAATAGAAATGTTTCGCTCTTATGTTGTTACGTATTGCTTACAACGAATACTTAATTACACTCAGCACAATAAAATTGCGCACTCCCTTATTATCTCCGCTCCTAGTTCATCCAATTAGAGACATAGCCTATCAATATTAGGGTACCTTTAATATCCAATTATTCACGATTTTTAAGTATCTTGGTGGAAATGCGCAAGTAACCAAGAGTTCAAGCAAGATCCGAATTTGAGAAGAACAAGAAAACTGTATTCATCAATATTCCCAACAAAGATCGGACCGTCGAAGGGAAAAAAGTAATCGTGTCATGGAGAATCCGATGGATCCAATATACTGGGAACCAGCCTTTATTCATGCATGCCAGACTCAGTCCACTCGTCCAGGACCTCCCCTCGCCTTCATGCTCCACTACGTTCGTGTGTGGGCACGTACCAATAAAATAAGGGAAGAATCTGATAAATTTAATTGCGCCCCCTCCCCCCTTTATGATATTTTCTCCGCGGACATTTTAATATTGCGCATTTCTACGTTTAATATCCGACCAAACCCCTGTTTCGTGGGAGTAAAGTGGGTATGGTGCTGGGGGCTCTGAATATTGAGACGTGAGGCTCCTGGGCCGAAAGCGTGGTTCGATGATCAATGGACTATCCGTGCATTGATAGGTAGTGCATGTACCTACTCAGAATATACTTACTCTAAAATCAAGTTTAAATTCAGTATCAAAATGTATCTATTTTTACTAATTATTTATTGGACATTAGAGCCAGAATGGAGGCCTAACAACACTGTTTCGCCAGCAAGTTTGGATAAGGAAGTAAGTTGGTTGACGAAATGACAAATGACGTATCTATTTTCCACCCATAAACGGACGTAACTGCAAAAAACGCATTTCAAGATATTTTCATTTGAAAGTTTAAGGGTGTTGGAAAAATCAGATTCTATAGAATCTTAAATTGAAGGAAAAACAATACCTTTATATCAAAATTTTTAGAGTTAGGGCGTTTTCAAAATTTCAATATTCATTTTTGAACCCTTAGAAGTGACCTACATCAAACAAAATCTTTGGGGCACAACTAGACCCCAAATTGAGCCTACATACCAAATTTCATCAAAATCGGTCAATGCTAAGTGGGGAAAGTGCCGCGTACGGCGGACGGCGGACGGACGGCCAAATTTTTATTCGATTTTCGGGTTCTACGTACCATGAAACGTAAACCATCAAATTTTGAGGGGGTGTTAAAATTTTTTTTTCTTGGTCGATTCCAAAGGTTCATTGTTGAAAATAATAAACCAAAAACGCTGCAAATTATTACAAAGCGGTTCTAATTAGGTTTATTATTTTCAATAATGAATCTTTGGAATCGACCAAGAAAAAAAATTTTAACACCCCCTCAAACTTTGTTGGTTTACGTTTCAAGATACGTAGAACCCAAAAATCGAATAAAAATTTGGCCGTCCGTCCGCCGTACGCGGCACTTTCCCAACTTAGCATTGACCGATTTTGATGAAATTTGGTATGTAGGCTCAATTTGGGGTCTAGTTGTGCCCCGAAGATTTTGGTTAATGTAGGTTACGTATAAGGGTTCCAAAATAAATTTTGAAATTTTTAAAACGCCCTAACTCAAAAAATTTTGATGTAAACGTATTTGTTCTTGAAATAGGGGGAATTTGAGGCAAATTCCCTACCTACAATCAAAGGTGAGGTGAGCAAGCATGATAATGAGCTACAGTGACAATTTTAATTTCTAGTGGATTTTTCTTTACCTTGTGATGGAAGGATGCCTCCTCAATGTAGTGGATAACAATGGAGAGTGTCCTTTTTTCACTGGAATGTTCACTGGACTGGACACAAACTGTACTGACTCTGAATTTGTTAAAAGTGGCCACTGATTATATTGATAACTTGAACTGGGTTGCTGGTTGGAGCTCTCACTGATGACTGAAGACTGGTAGATTCCTGGCAGCTTGAGAGAGGGGAATGTGTCCCTTGAGTGGCCCAAAGTTCACCACTTTGCCCCTGAATGTGAGAGATTACAATCATGCTTGCTCATTATCTATCTACCTACAGCTGGGTTTTTAGAGAAACAAATCCAATGAAGCAGGTACATACCTAACACCTTTGTAGGGTGTTAGCTCATAATTAGTAGTAGTTATTATTTAGTTGTAGCAATAATTAGTAGTAGTAATTTACAAGTGAATTAGTTATAGTTTTTAGTTATAAGTTAACTAGATAGGTTTATAGTTATTTAGGTTAAATAAATATTTTATAAGTTAATTGTAATAAATAGTACAAAACAGTATTGTTTTTCCATCAATTCAAGATATTCAAGTATAGAATTTTTAGAATTTTTTGAGACCACACGGAGCCCTGTAGGACAAACCGTTCGCTCCCTACGAGAATTTAGGGGTTGGAGTTACGATAAATCAGAAACACGAGATAAAATCGCAAAAGAGGCATAATCCCCGTTCAAATGTTAGCAGACCGAAATACGATCGAAGTTTTTCTTCAAGTTGGTTGGTGGTAACCATGGCAAAGCCGTGTTCATTGCAAACGAGTGATCTTTATAGAAAAATAATAAATCTTTGTGTAATAATTTGCTGCGTTTTTCTATTAAAATTAGGAACGTACTTCGAGGTTGGCTCCATCATGAATGCACACTCATGGATTTCATGACGATCTGATTGGTAGGAGTCGTGGTACAAGACGGGAACAACATATGAATTATGTTGCTGATTGTCAAGAACATTATAAATTATGTTGCTGATTGTCAATATTGAAAACTACCATCATGATCTCGAAAAATCACGTTTCTTTATTGTTCCATAATAGTACAATCGATAATTTGTACACCATCGAATATAGCCATGTAATTGTGGGTGAGGTAACTATACAGGCCACTAACTTGGCAGACTTGGTTTCGTCTTCAGGAATATGTTCGAATTTGAAATGGTGAACAGCAATGGACTCAAGTAGATCATTTTTCGCACTGGTTTTATGTCAGTTTCGTTGTTTAGACGTTGAATGAACACAATACAATATACCCCGCATTATAACCCCATTGTCTTCTCTCGTAATGAGATATCCGTTTCCAACTCCAACGAGAAACTAATTAGCAAACTCGTGCGTTCCCGAGCTTTGAAAGGTAACTATAACGTCCCTAAGTTACAGTAGTCGTTCGTTTGTACCATAATTGCTTCAGATAACCGGAAACCCACATTTCTAAGACCCGTCTGATGTAACTCTCTTTGTCTAAGTTCTGTGCAAATTAATAGAAATACGCTCGTACGCATCGACTCTGAATGGAAATAGCATCTCTGGTAGTTCGAAGTTCCAAGAGACCAGGAGCAATTGGATTTGAATCGATAATGGATAAAGTTATCCCAAGCGTGGTAATTGAATTTTAACCGTGAGAACCAGGATCAAAATTTATATTGTCCTTGAATAAACTCTAAAAACGAAATTGAGATTAATTGAACGAAAACGTGTGTATCTAGGAACAATTTGAAATTATTCGGGTATAAAATGATATTACACCGTCTCGTTCTTTGAATCTTACCCATGACAGAATGATCATTACACAAACTCGAGCTGGTTTCACCTACATTACTTTCTTCACCCCGTTATAAATCCGACCATTCTTATTGCTTCAGAGTCTACCGAGGCTGGTTTTCTCTTTTCATGGTTGGAAAACAGTCTGCCAAGTGGTGATTTTCATAGGGGACCATTTAAATACTAATATGTATGATCTCTGAAAATGTCATCGAAATCGGAAGGAAAATGTAGAAGTTATGGCCGTTACAAGGAATTCACGTTTGCGCATGCGCAGTCGCTTCTATCAGTTCGGGGATGATGATTTTCATAGGAGACCGTCTACTCGCCAACCTGCACAATCTCTGAAAATTTCATTGAAATCGGACAACAACTTCGTATAATTATGTCCGTTACAAGGATTTCATGACAGACGCCGACACGAATCCAAAATTGTTTTACTAAAATAAAAAAGGCCATAACGCAAAACGCAAGTGGAAATTTTGATTTTAGAGATATTTATTTTTTCAACCTTGAAAAGTGAAAAGCAAAATATCTCCAAAATGAAAATTGCCTCTCGGGTTTTGCGTTCGTCAGTGTGTCTGTGTGTTTATCATGAAATCCTTGTAACGGGCAAAACTACACGACTTTATTGTCAAATTTCGATGAAAATTCCAGGGATGGTACGGAATGAGTTGTAGATGGTCACCAACGAAAATCATAAAGGCCGCCGGACTGACAGTAGCCACTGCGCTTACGCTAACGTAAAAACGTTGTAAAATTCATAAATTCTAGACTTTTTCACCCAAATTTTGCGAGGATCGTGAAGGTAGGTACTTGGAGGTTGATGTTGTTGCATTAGCTACGAAGTATCTATACAATCGGGTTATTAGTACGAGAAAGCTATGTGCCATACCCACTTGGTGGACTTTTCATGATGTAGTGGGCTTTTATGATGTAGTCTTTATCAACTACGATAAAAACATTTTTATCAATTCTGTCATTCCACGTAATTCAATTTAAAAACCTTCCAACTGTGGGGAGTATTTATTGCTAAGTAGTCATGAGTTATGTTAATCGATGGTGACTTTTTTTAGTTAACCTTACCTTCACTATAAATATTAGGAGAAGGGTGTATGAATGCGAGGTAAATATCCACGAACAAAACTAGTAACTCATACGTCTTCGTGTATAACTCGCACGGAAGCAAAAGCTGTTATGTCTCACTGGTTCATATCAGTCCGTGGGCGATGATTTTCATTTTCAAAGGGGACCATCAACATCCCAACCCGTACAATCTCAGGACACTTCATTGAAACCGGATGGAAAATGTGGACTTTATGGCTGTTAGAAACATTTTACTTTCGCGCATGCGCAGAGACTACACTTAATTCGTGAGCTGTGATTTATAAAGGATATCATCTATGCCATCTATTTATAAATCATCAATAAAGATCATCATCTATTTATAAAATGGATGAACAATGCCTGAGAAATTCATCGAATATGGAAGAAAAACGCTGCAAATTATTACACAATGGTTTATTATTTTTCTATACAGATCACTCGTCGACAAAATCACCAACCATCCAATATGAAAAAAAAAATCAAAATCACCAACCATTGATCGCATTTCGGTCAGCTCTAATTTCAACGGAGATTAGGCCTCTTTTGCGATTCACACTTGTTTTGATTTATATAATATATAAATCAAAACAAGTGAATATATAAATCAAAACAATCATATATATATTATATATATTTCAATATAAACCCTTAAATTTTCGTAGGGAGCGAACGGTTTGTCCTACAGAGCTCGGCGTGGTCTCAAAAAATTCTAAAAATTCTATAGAATCTTAAATTGAAGGAAAAACAATCCATTATATCAACATTTTTTGAGTTAGGGCGTTTTCAAAATTTCAAAATTGATTTTGGAACCCTTAGAAGTGACCTACATCAACCAAAATCTTCGGGGCACTACTAGACCCCAAATGGAGCCTACATACCAAATTTCATTAAAATCGGTCAATGCTAAGTGGCAAAAGTGCCGCGTACGGCGGACGGCGGACGGACGGCCAAATTTTTATTCGATTTTTGGATTCTACGTACCTTGAAACGTAAACCATCAAATTTTGAGGGGGGTGTTAAACATTTTTTTTCTTGGTCGATTCCAAAGGTTCATTATTGAAAATAATAATTCAAAATGTTGAAGTTTCTAGGAAAAAAAAATGTTGAAGTTTCTGTTGTTGTTTGGCTGTTTCTAGGAAATTCACGTTTGCACATACTTAGTAGCTGTTATCAGTCCGAGAGCAATGATTTTCATTAGGGACTATCTACATCCGCACAATCCCTGGAAAGTTCATCAGAATCGGACATTAACTTCGTACCTTGGTAGATTCGGAAGCAAAATAATGAGCAAATGTGTAATAATTTGCAGCGCTTTGCCACATTAGTGTTATAGAGACCGAAAAGATACCGTCTGAAAATGGGAAAGTGTGGATTTATTCAGATGAGGAAACCTACAATGATGTGAAAAGTCTTGAATTTATAATATGTTTTTATTCATAATTCCACTTGATTCAGTATTATAAAAGAACATAAAACGAGTTTTAACTGCCATAAATCACAAAAAGTGAAAAAAGAAAATTGCCTAAGAAATATTTCTACGACTCAAAAAATGTTAGAGGTATGGTAATAGTGTCTACTACTGGTGCCTTTGCCCTAATGCCTCTTTAGACTGGAAAGCATTGTTTATTGTTGTTAAGGCTACGTTTTTACTCAATGCCCTAATAAAAACCTAATGACTGCCCCTGACTGATGTTGATGATTTTTGGAACCTACCCAAAGCGGATTTGATTCGAATGAGATGATTGATTGGAGAAGAGAGGATTTTCTATCTACCAGCGCTAGAAGATCTCGCTACCGCTACAGATATAAAGATAGGTAGTTGGTATTATACTCCGACGCCACGAAGGCCGACCGTTATGCAAATATCGGATATGAAGAGAGGTAAATGAAGGTTGATAGAGTTGATGTGTTAAAGCCGGCGGCGCAACTGTGTGCAATGTGCTACCGTTATTGTTCTGAGAAGAAGAGAAGAAAGTGAATATCAAACGAGGAGAAGAGATCGAGTACTAATGCGATTGTTGAAGGTGGTTTGCAAGGAAAATAATGGTTTGAAGCTTGAGTTTCATCATCTCGACTGGTATATTTATACTCCTGGAAGGCAGGTAAGTATGGTCAACCCTCGCCTTCCGCTGGTCATAGGGACGTCTATTTCTCGTCGAGAGAATCCCTCATGTACGATAAAATGGCTGATCCGTCACTACTGAAGGTACGAAGACGTTGCAATTCTGCCATAATTTGCTCTAGTATTTCACTAAAACTTGTTCGTTGACTAATTTCATACGAATTCACATGATTTTGGTTTATTATTTTCAATAATAAGCCTTTGGAATCGAGCAAGAAAAAAAAATTTAACCCCCCCTCAAAATTTGATGTTTTACGTTTCAAGGTACGTAGAATACGAAAATACGCCGTACGCCGTACGCGGCACTTTTCTTAGCAACACTGGACCGATTTGGTTCAAATTTGGTATATGGGCTCCATTTGGGGTCTAGTTGTGCCGCGAAGCTTTTGGTTGATGTAGGTCACTTCTAAGGGGTGAAAATTAAGGGTTGAAATTTTCAAGAGTGCCCTAGCTCGAAAACTCTCGAAATAAAAGTATCGTTTTTTTCACCAATTTTAAATAGTATTGAATTTTTAAAAATTTTTGAGACCACCCGGAGCTCTGTAGGACAAACCGATCGGTCCCTACGAGTACTTTTAGATTTTCCTTCGATAAAACAGAATCTTGAGTGTGAATCGCAAAAGAGGTCTAATCTCCATTCAAATTTTATCGGACTAAAATGCGATCGCTGTTCATTTCTTCGATTTGTATAAAGTTTTGCCTTCTGCGTAACCAGTAATCAAATTTCCATATGAAGCTTTCTATTTTTCCAATCGAGTGTGAAGCGTTTAGTTCTTTATAATAAATTGATTGTGAAGGTGTGAAGCCAGAGTATGGTGTGGTAGGTAGTACCTAGCTGGTAGGTAAAAAAAATGTTGGTGGGTAAAAAACGGTGCAAATCATTGCTCAAAGGCTTCTTCACTCTTCAGATCACTGAGTGAGCTCCGAAGCCATTTTCAATTCTATTGAACGCAGGAAGCTGAAATTTGAGAGAGAAGGTCAAGGGAGAATACAGATGGTGGTAGGTGCTATTGATGGAGAACCAGTGATCTATACAGAAGGGTGATCTATACAGAAAATAATAAACCTTTGAGCAATGATTTGCAGCGTTTTTTCTATCCAAACTTTTCGTTTGTTGTTGCATAGGCTCGTTGTCACGCTAGTAGGATGTCTTTCCCACGGATTATATTGGCTTATTGCCATCACCCTCTTAAGGGACAAGAAATAATTTCATTAGCACATGAATACATCTTCTTTCCGTCCAATATCCATCCATCACTTACGTATCGAAGGTGACTTTCACCTTGAGGGAATGTGGAAGTTCGAGCTCGCTCGTATTATAACCCCATTTCTTAGAAGGATGGTAACGAAGAATCGTTTATTCCAAAGCACTCTGCAATCTCATCAGCGGTGATCATCGGTTTAAATTAAATTACCTCGGACTCGGAGTGAAACGGCTCGCACAGGTTGATATACGCGGCAAAGTCACGCCAAGGCGTGCGCTCCATATCAGTCCACCCACAACACCGCCAGTCCCCACTTTTATCACCTCACTTCTTCCTTCTATTCGCGAATTACAAAACCGGTGAAGGCAGGAGAAATTGATTTGGTGGAGTGAAAAACGTTTTAGTTCATCCTGAACGTTGATATGAGGAACATTGTTTTGAGCAGATTGTTTAGTAATGCATGCATTCCAGGAGACCTCTTATTGAATAACGATTAATTCTTTCAATAAGTACCTATCAACCGGTAAACGATGAAACATTTTCATCCAGTGTGATTTAGTTAGTAAGCTGAGGAAGTAAAGTAATAATTGTTTTTTGCATTATGAGAGCCCAAAACCGAATATTTTTAAATCGGAAATCGTCGATAAAAAGGTGTTTAACGCATATGTCCCCCTCCCCCTTCTCACCTTAACCACAATACTTCTAGTGATAGAGCCTTTAAATTGAATAGCATTTTTAAGCATCCATGATCTACGATACCCAACAAGCGAATTTGATCCCCTCCCCCTCCTCTCAAAGTGTCAGCCTGCCTGTGTGTGTAACACTTTTTTTTCGGCAGGCAGGTGAGAAAATCTTGAAAAGAAAAACACGTGGAGTTTGATCTCGTAAGATACCTTGAAGGATCCGCGTCTTCATGGTTATGTGGGATTCACACCCACTAAAAAAAAAAAAAACCATTTCTCCGACGTTGGAAGCTCAGCCTGGAAATGTTTAACACATTACTTCAGGCTGAGTCGAGGGGCGTTTCATCAGTTTTAGATGTTCACACCAGACTGTCTGATGACTTATATCATCTGTAGGTTTCGGTACGTAGCAGATCACATCTGTATTCAAAAGGAAAAACACATAAAAACCCACAAAATACATGGTTTTTGGTGTTCTTGTGATATGATATCACCACCTACTTGTTTTGGTTTATTATTTTCAGTAATGAACCTTTGGAATCGACCGAAAAAAATTTAACCCCCCCCCCCTCAACATTTTTTGGTTTACGTTTCAAGGTACCTTAGTTCCTATGGACCGATTTTAATGAAATTTGGTATATGGGCTCCATTTGCAGTTTAGATCTGCCGCAAAGCTTTTGGTTGTTGTCAGTCACTTCTAAGGGGTAAAAATTAAGGGTCGAAATATTCAAAAAAAAGTCCTGTCTCGAAAACTCTCGAAATAAAGGTATCGTTTTTCCACCAATTTTAAATAATAATGAATTTAAAAATTTTTAGAGACCACTCGGAGCTCTAACGGATGACAAACCGTTCGCTCCCTACGGGAACTTATGGGTCGGACTTACGATAAATGTGAATCGCAAAAGAGGCCTAATCTCCGTTCAAATTTTAGCTGACCAAAATGCGATCGCTGTTCTTTTCTTCGAGTTGTACTCAGTAGTTTTGCATCCTTAGCAACCATTTATTTCCTTAGCAACCAGTAATCAAATTTCTAAATGGAGGAATTCTTTATATTTCTTCGAATGTAATGTGAAGCCTAAATAAACTCGATTATGAAGCGAAAACTTAGTTGGTAGGTAGTGAAAATGGCAAAGCTGTGTTCTTTGCTGGCGAGTGATCTGTACAGAAAAATAATAAACCTTTGTGTAATAATTTGCAGCGTTTTGAATTTGGAATACCGCCGTGGGGGGTGGGCCCGGGTTGGGCCTGGGTTCTCCTCGGCCCTCCGCCAGGGCATACGGTGTCTCTTCATACTTTTGCCACTTTAATCACACCAATGTTCCTTATAACTACATTTTGACTCTTGAGATGTACCTCTTGTGATGTAACCTCGCGCAATAATGTGGCTGGTAGGTACTTTTAATGGAAAAGCAGTGTTCTTTGCAGAAAAACAACAAACCGTTGTGTAATAATATGCAGCGGTTTTTTAATTGTTTTTTCACTGGTGTTTCTGTGAAAATAAAATTTTTCTATTGTCTATGGATTGGTCGCAGACGTGATCGATCGAAAATATTCAGTTATGAATCACATCTTATGATCGGGTAATGTTTAGCTATACAACTCTATTTCGTACGTTTCGGAGATGGTGAAGTGTATTGTTTCAAAATAATATGCACCAGTACATCCGAAAAGTAGAAATAAATCGAAATTCCATGTGTAGACATCGATAAGCCGTTCTCATGGATCGGTAACTCTAAGAATAACCGGTGAGGGCTCGGAGCTACATGCAAGAAAGCTTGTTCGTGATTCTCTTTAAGTGGGGATGTTTTGATGCACGATAAGGTCTCATTAAGCCCTTCCCCCCTCCTCATCGCAAGACTCCCTCCCTCCACCACTACTCCCCAGGACCTCTGGGCAAATTATTTTAATTTCGGTTTGTTTTCTGTTCCAATTACCCTTTCTAGAGTCGGATAAACGATTCTCAACTCTCCGGAGAGGAAAAAACTCCCCCGCCCGTCCAGGGCCGCCCATCAGCTGTGGGGTGTTACCGTTTGGGCCCTCCAACTTTTCGTGACTTTTTTAATTGACTTTCTTCCCCCTCTTCGACCTGATTTTCGTCGTTAGGCAATTAAAATAGTTGAGCACTCGATTCATCGACCCGACTCGAGTTCGAGAATATTAGTTTTTACCTGCACCACTGATGAACTCTTTAGAGGTTGTTGTGTATGAGTTATACTGATAGTTCGTCGCACAGTGGTCGGAAATATATTTTTTCTCGTTAAACATCTGAGTCAATTAGAATAAAAATCAGCTTGATCCACGATTTTTCGAAAATAATCTTTACGACCTGCAAAAAGCAAAGGAAATATTTGGAGAAAGCGTGATAATAATATTTCACTATTACAATGACATGATTGACAAAATCATTGTAACAATTATGGATGAGAAACAAATAAAAGAAACACAGGCAGGTCTCTGGGATTGCAGAATTCGAATGACAAACTATTCGCTCCTGGTGGCCCACGAAGGTGGAATATCACAGGGAGCCTCTCTTATACTGTGTAAAACACAGTAAACTGTGTACTGTGTAAAGACATTTTGTCTTTGAGGGGAGTTTATTTAAAGAAAAAAAATAAATAAAAATAAGCAAATTTTCATAAAAATGAAGCTACTGCAATGGCCTCAAAATTTTTTAGAATGGACTTCTTCGAAAACATTTTTCACTGAAATCTTGTTTGCAACATTTTGAAACGATCCCTGAAGTATATATTTATATAATATATAATGAAAACGTGCGTATATTTGTTGTACCCAGAAATGCACTGGCCGTGTGGGTACTCTATGAGTTTGTGGAGACGAGTAGAACATGAATATGGACTCCTAACATCTTCAAAACATATCCTGTGCATACTGTACCTGCTTTTAACTTTTGACTTAGCAGAAACTGAAGGTAATACCCTCACTACGTTTGCGGATGATGCTGTGATTATAGCGACTGGGGAAACAACGATGAATCAGTTACAAAGTTAAATTTTTGTATCTCCCGCATTCATGATTGGAGTGAGATGGAGAGTTAGAATGAATGAGACTAAGTCAGTGCATGTTGATTTCACGAATAAAAGGATCAACTATGTGCCAGCCGTTCTCGATAATAAGGTGATACCGTATGGTAATGAAGCGAAATATCTTGGAGTGACGCTGGATGCCAAACTAAGTTGGAAGTCCCATGTCAAGAGAAAAAAGCTGAACTTTTGATTAAATTCAGAAAAATGTACACAATATGCTTATACTGTACAAGCAAGTCGTGAAGCCTGTTTACGGTGCACAACTGTGGGGGTGCACAGCCCAGAGCAGTCGAAACATAATTCAGCGCTCCCATAATTATGTACTGCGATGCAGCATTGATGATACTTTAGAAATGACAGACTTCATTACGAGCTGAAGATTGAATCTGTCAATGAGGTCATTCGCAGCCAAGCCATGAATCACCTTTTGAGGCTCCAAGATCATGTAAATAAGGGTGTCATCCAACTTCTCAACACAGATGATCTGCTTAGAAGGAACCAAGCCACACGATCTAATTCACTCAGTGTGACCATCATGAAGTGAACATTTCAGGACAATAAGAACTAGGTAAGTGAAGTATCCTAGTTTTCTTAACGTAGGTACACCAACTATGTATCAGAAAAATGTTGCTTATAAGTTGTAACTTGGTGGAATAAAACAAGTAAAATAAAATACCCTGTGCATACAGTATGTTGATATGGTATGCAGAAAATCGGAAAAACCAACAATAACCGTATGAGCTCTTGGAGACATGAAGAACATGATTATGGACTCTTTTCATCTTCAGAACATAACCCGTGCAATGTGAGCATACAGCCTTATTAGCGAATTTTCAAGGAACTTTCTGAAACGATCCCTAAAGACTGTAAAAAAAGATTTCTTTAAAAATTCGCTCATTAATTCATGCTACACGAATGGAGTTGTTTATTTTAATGAAAAACTATTCTCCTCGCTTATCAGCTGAGTGACCTAAATTCGCCCCTGGTAGCCCTAAGAAGGTGAATATCACAAGGGTCCTCTCATAGACATTATTTCAAGTTCAACCCTCAAACACTCATAGGGAGCAAACCGTAGGTCCTACAGAGCTTTGGGTGGTCTCCCTAAATTTTAAAAATCGAATTATATTTAAAATGGGTAAATCTTACCTTTCTAAAGAGAGTATTTGAGGTAGGACGATGTGAAAATTCTACCCTGAAAAATGGCGGATTAGAATCAACACAATTGAGAATTATTTGGGAACGAAGGAGGGGGGGGGAGCAGAATTATTCTGTGAACTTCCATCATTAGGTTTTGACTAGAAAACCCCGTCTGATGCTGAAAATAACCACAATATGTTTAACATAAACGGAGGGTCTTTCAGGATAGAAAAAGGATTCAAACCCCGTTGGTAAACATTGTTCAACAATTGAATTCTAACAAAATAACCACGTCATCAATCTTCTGTCCATCACTAACAAGAGCAGGTGTTATTACGGATGTATCCGTGTGTTCCATTCCCAAACGTCAAGTCTGCTGGCATATCTTCTGCTTTATAAGGTCCAAAAACTACTTTAATTGGGAATCTCTAATTCGGGTTTCCGGCGTCAGTGGCGCTAATTGAGACCGTTTATGCCTATATGCGTCACTTATCAGATCCGACCAATTAATCCTGGTGTAAGGAGGATGTACTAATACCCTTTCTCTAATGATAGTAACTCCACTAATTAGAATATTTCGGTGGACGCCCGCCTTCGAAAAAGAAGGCTTTTGGGTGTTTCAAGGGGAAAACATTTTGCTCCTTGGTGGTTAGGGAGTGATTGATCTGAAGGTGTGCAGTTACAAAGAACAAATGGGTGTTTGAAATTCCGTTTTTCTTCGCTCAACTAGCCGTGAAAAAGTTTCCTGCCTCACAGCACTGATCCTTTCTCATGAAACGCCCTTGTGGATTAAATGCAGTCGGCGAGTAATTAGCCTTACATTAGGTACCTATTACCGTCTCAGCATTTCTTTCATGTGGGATACGTGGGCCTCTCTGAGGGCCCCTGCTTGACGAACACAGCTCAGGGTTCATTCCAGGTCTTCGGTAGATACTGATGAACTCCTCGAATTACTGTAAGTAGATACAATAAACTGATACAACGAACAATAAATGTTTCAAACTCCATTCAACGTCCATCGAGGGGTTTCCATGAGGCTAAGAAGTCCAAGAAAACATGTGCGAGGACTCGGACTGGAGGACGGAGCAGCTATTCGGCTCCCACAAGATTAATCCTGGTTAGCATAAATCCCTTTAAACCCCTCTGACAGACACGCTTTTTGAGACACATGGAAGTTATTCAATATATTTTTCGGCAAATCAACATTTTATTAGTTAAAGTTAAAGTAAATAGACTTACTCTCAAGTAGTCTATGGGAGTCTCAAGGCGTCTAATTTGAACATCAATTCAAAAACTATAATCTACGATACCCAACATGCAAATTCGAGTTCGACCCCCCCCCCCCCTCTATCCTCCTCAACGGTGCCAGTCTTGCACCAAAGTGGTAATACGTCGTAACGTTGAACTTCCATCTGTTAGTTTTGGTAGGTAGTCCGCCAAAGTTCACATCAGCATTCAAGGTGGAAAAACGCTGCAAATCATTGCTCAAAGGTTTATTATTTTCTGTATAGATCACCCTTCTGTAAGATTTTCTTATAGATCACTAGTTCTCCATCAATAGCACCTACCACCATCTGTATTCTCCCTTGACCTTCCCTCTCATATTTCAGCTTCCTGCGTTCAATAGGATTGAAAATAGCTTTGGAGCTCACTCAGCTGATCAGTGATCTGAGGAGTGAAGAAGATCTCCTCGAATGCTGGAGACGCCTGGAAGAGCACTTCCATTCAATAGGATTGAAAATGGCTTTGGAGCTCACTCAGCTGATCAGTGATCTGAAGAGTGAAGAAAGCCTTTGAGCAATGATTTGCAGCGTTTTTTACCCACCAACATTTTTTTTACCTACCAGCTAGGTACTACCTACCACACCATACTGGCTTCACACCTTCACAATCAAGTTTATTAGAAAGAACTAAACGCTTCACAGTCGATTGAAAAAATAGAAAGCTTCATATGGAAATTTGATTACTGGTTACGCAGAAGGCAAAACTGTACACAAATCGAAGAAATGAACAGCGATCGCATTTTAGTCCGATAAAATTTGAATGGAGATTAGACCTCTTTTGCGATTCACACTCATGATTCTGTTTTATCGAAGGAAAACCTTCAAGTACTCGTAGGGACCGAACGGTTTGTCCTACAGAGCTCCGGGTGGTCTCAAAAATTTTTAAAAATTCAATACTATTTAAAATTGGTAAAAACGATACCTTTATTTCGAGAGTTTTCGAGCTAGGGCACTCTTGAAAATTTCAACCCTTAATTTTCACCTCTTAGAAGTAACCTACATCAACCAAAAGCTTCGCGGCACAACTAGACCCCAAATGGAGCCCATATACCAAATTTGAACCAAATCGGTCCAGTGTTGCTAAGAAAAGTGCCGCGTACGGTGGACGGACGGACGGACGGAAATTTTTTTTTTCGATTTTCGTATTCTACGTACCTTGAAACGTAAAACATCAAATTTTGAGGGGGGGTTAAAATTTTTTTTTCTTGCTCGATTCCAAAGGCTTATTATTGAAAATAATAAACCAAAAAACGTAACATGCGGTTTCTGATGTCCTGAAACCATGGTGGCACCACAATTTGTTCCAAGGTGGCACAACAATTCAATTCAATCAATATCTTTTTTATTGATATCATGATTGTAAGTATAGAACAATCAACAAGTCAAATATTTAGTTAAGTTATAATGTATATATTTATATCAAGAAGTAAATAAAACGCATTTAACTCTGTGAAAAAATGAGATGCAAAAATACAACCGAGTGTGCAAATTAATAAAGTCAGCGAATTGGGTTTGTGACTTAGCTTCCTCGTACCCATAACCCGATTATATACGAGTATCATGATCGTATCATGATCCTATGTATTGTAGCTATCTCAAAACATCAATATCTAAGTACCTTCCACTACCTTCATTGAGAACCGATCTACACTCCAATACGCAAAATCCTTGCAAATTTCGTCGAAATCGGATGAGAAATGTAGATGTTATGGCTGTTACAAGGAATTCACGTTTGCGCGTGCGCAGTGGATACACTGAAAATTTCATCGACATCCATAACTCCATACGAACAAACGACAATGTACAATAAAAATTTTTAGTACGAACCTAATCTACCTCTTATGTATCAAGTACCTCTTTTCAGCTCAATCATTTCATAATTGACTCAGTGGTTACCGTTTAGAAAGAATGAACTCCGTGTGTGGGTTATTACGATAAAAAATAATCTTAAAGAAACAGCCAACACCATGGTTTTTTTTCAACCATTGCATTAACTGAAAGATTTCTTTGAAAATTAGCTCTTTAACTCATGCTGCATGGCTCATGCCTTTTTGACCACTGGGTATTATTAACCCTGTACGTATACTTGATAGAATTAAAAACACCACTATTTTGCTTTCTCAATATCAAGAACAGATGACCTTGAATTCGTTCATTTGGTCAAAACGCTGCAAATTATTACACAATTTTTTATTTTTTCTGTATAGATCACTCTTTTGCAAAGAACACAGCTTTGCCATAGTCAATTTTTTTACAAATCTCCCTTCAAAGACAAAAGGTCTTGATGTGACGGAGGGGGCACGCCATATATAAATAAATGAAAAATTAGCAAATAAAAAATCACCCAAAACTCACCCGACTCCGGCACTAGGGATGAGATTGATGAAGGGAAGTGCCTCTATAAAGAGACCACCAGTGCAAATATGAGCCGAGCAGGACACGGTTGGTGATACCACGGAGTACACCTACCGAGATGCCCAACTCGCGCAGCTCCGTGGCACTTCTCCCGCACCACACCCCGCGTCACAAAAATATTTATTTGGAAGATCGCATTTTGGTCAGCTACATTTGAATGGAAATTAGGCCTCTTTTGCGATTCACACTCAAGTTCTCATAGGCAGCTAACGGTTGGTCCTACAGAGCTCTGGATCGTCTCCATCAATTCTATTTAAAATTGATGAAAAACTAAGGAGCTTTTGAACATTACAATCCCTATTTTTCACCCCTTAGAAGTGACCTACATCAACCGAAAGCTTCCCGACATAACTAGACCACAAATAGAGCCCACATACCAAATTTCATCAAAATCGGTCCATGGGAACTAAGATTTTTGAATTCTACATACTTTGAAACGTAAACCAAACAATTTTGAAAGGGCTTGAAAATGTTTTTCTTGTTCAATTCCAAAGGTTTATCATTGCAAATAACAAAACAAAATTTTTGAGTCCCCAAAATCAAAATTTCGAACCGCACTTTGCGTTTCAGAACTTTCTGAGTAACTTTGGTTTCGTGTCTATCCGATCAAGGTCGGATTTTAGTGAAGTGTTTATATTTGATGCAGGTTAGACGAATTTCTGTTATTTTGATTACTAAACTCCAATAGTCAAGCGTTTTCATTCTGTTTCATTGCGAAAAATTAAGAAATAGGAAAATAAGTATTGAAAAGAAAATATTCTCCACGGTATAAATCGGATTATAGGAACATAAACGAATAAATGCAATGGGTAGAAACCAGCCCATGTTTTGTACAGTCAATATAGAACAGCATTTTACAGTCTGACAGCTACCACCCTCTCTTCAGAAGGCACTCGCTGTGAGGCTTGAAGCACTTAGCTAATGAATATTTAATTAGAACCGTTGAATAGAAGGTCGAAGGAGTATTTAATTATTCTAATCAATTAGGAAACGGAGTAATTACATGATTTTAGTTGAGTGGATCGAGGCCGGAGATTAAAAAAGGACTTACAAATAGCAGAATGTTTCAAAAAGCTGTGATCGTTAAATTTTTGGCAAAAATCCTTTTTTCCGAGAAAAACACGATCTTATTTAAACTAGAAGAGCATCGCTCAATAATCGCTGATGAGCATGATGGCATTACCCTGTATTCTCTCTTCTACTCATTAGTTAAATTTTTTTGAAATGAGTACGCTTGTATAAATCAGATGGAATTTTCTGGGTTTGCATCCCTCGCGAGTTAATTAATTTCGGAAATCTTTGTTCTTAGTTGGGAAAAAATCTTTTTCAAAGAGTAATACCATGGTTACGGTTTATTACTCTGAATAATAAATCTTTGAAATCCAGCAAGAAAAATCATTTTCAAGTCCTCTCAAAATTTAGAGGTTTACGTTCCAAGGGATGTAAATATTGAAAATCTAATGAAAAATTTGTCGATTTTGTGGCAATTTGGAATATCGACTTTATTTTGGATCTAGTTGTAAGCCAAAGCTTTTGTTATTGTCGGAAAAACATTTTCAAAACACCCTAGCAAACATGTTTGATATTCAGGTATCGTTTTGGTTTATTATTTTCAATAAGTAATGTACCTTCGGAATCGACTTAAAAAAATCGCTATCCCCCACGAAATGTTGGTTTGCGTTTCAAGGTACGTAGAATTCATAAATCGAAAAAAAATTTTCCGTCCGTCCACCGAACGCGGCACTTTTCCTAGCAACCCTGGACCGATTTGGTTGAAATTTGGTATATGGGCTCCATTTGGGGTCTAGTTGTGCCGCGAAGCTATTGGTTGATGTCAGTCACTTCCAAGGGGTGAAAATTAAAGGTTGAAATTTTCAAGAGTGCTCTAGCTCGAAAACTCTCGAAATGAAGGTATTGACTTTTCACCAATTTGAAATATTATTGAATTTTTATTTTCGAGCTCTGTAGCTTTGTAGCTCCCAGAGCTTTGTAGGACAAACCGTTCGCTCCCTACGAGTACTTGAGGGTTGAACTCACGATAGATCAGAATCGCGAGTGTGAATCATCAAAGAGGTCTAATCTCCGTTGAGATTTTGATACTTTTCCTTCGCGTCGGGTGAGTCCTCCCCATTAACATTCCTTTTTTTTTGGCGTGCCTCCTGCGTATTTCCGGGAAGTTAAGAGAAAAAAACGTGTGTGTAATAATTTGCAGTGCTTTTTCATTCATTCTGAAAAGTTACAATTTTTATGAATTTAATGACACCGCCTAGAGCTCTGTAGACCCGACTTTTCGCTAATGAAGATAATTTATTACGTTAATAATGAATGCTTGGTGGCTTTTTCTAAAATTATCTTAGTTTATTATTTTTAATTACAAACCTTTGGAATCGACCAAGAAAAAATTTTTTTTTAACCTCCCCCCCCCCTCAAAGTTTGTTGGTCCCGTCCGCCGTACGCGGCACTTTCCCCACTTAAAATTGACTGATTTTGATGAAATTTGGTATGTGGGCTCCATTTGGGGTCTAGTTGTGCCCCGAAGATTTTGGTTGATGTAGGTCACTTCTAAGGGTTCCAAAATGAATTTTGAAATTTTGAAAACGCCCTAACTCAAAACATTTTGATATAAAGGTATTGTTTTTCCATCAGTTTAGGATAGCATAGAATTTTTAGAGACCGCGCGAAGCCCTGTAGGACAAACCGTTCGCTCCCCACGAAAACTTAAGGGTTGGACTTACGATAAATCAGAAACACGAGTGTGAATCGCAAAAGAGGCCTAATCTCCTTCAAATTTTAGCTGACCGAAATGCGATCGATGTTTTTCTTCATGTTGGATGGTTGGTGGCTTAGCAGACGAGTAATCAATATAGAAAAATAATAAACCATTGTGTAATAAATTGCAGCGTTTTATTTTCATTTTTGTTTGTTTTACGATTATACAATAATTAAACAACGTACAAACAAAAAAAAACATGTTTTTTCTTCATTGGATGAGAATTTACATTGTCGGTACTTTCCCTGTTTTTTGGGGGGGTTTGCTCAGTTTTTGAATTTTTGAACAAGTAAGTAGTAAGTATAATAATAGCGTTAACATTTTAAGGAACACTTCAATAAATTTTCTAGTGCTTAATAGGACTTCTTTCAATTTTAACACAGAATGTGTTTTTGCGATGACCTACCGAAAAAAAAATCGTCACGAAAAAGCGACAGAAAAAACCGTTACGCGCCTTTTATAATGATTTTCACGTGCAACCAAGCCGTTGGTAAGGAAATTGAACTCCCGCAGTGTTCATTGCACAGAAATTGTTCACCATTCGTTGGAAAGCTTTCAATTTATATAGTATTTTTCTTGTAGTTACATATTTATTTATATAACATTTATAGGGTTTTAGACCAAATTAAATGTCTAACAATTATTTATTTTATTATTGCCAGAGACTCCACATTTATTATTGTTGTTTTTTATTTAACGGATGACTAGCATCGCAAAAACACATTCTGTGTTCCTATGATTTCATACAGAGTATGGAAAAAGAAATAAACCGGGGGGTGCAGGGGGGCGGAGCCCCCCGCCGAGGCGCAAAGCGCCGAGTTTTATTTGCGTCTAGCCAAACACAATCGAGTTTTAAACTGTCAAAATGAGTTTTCTCAGTTTCAAGAAAATGTAGCTTGGTCGGGTTTTCCCCTGGACCCTTCATTTGTTATTTTTGAGCTGTTTACGATTCGGAAAAACCCCAGAACTGCTGACGTCCACTTGTGCCTCTACACTACCCTCAGCTCTATTTGGATTTACAACGCCAGAAAATGTGAGTTGAGCGCGCCCCAGTATCACCCTGATATCAATCTACCTCCTTCCAGTTTGATTTTACTAATCCATTGATTCACCTTTTAAGACCTTATCTTGGAGAATCATCTTAATTTCACTAATGCTCTTTAATGGAAGCTAACGGTAGGCTCTGGCTCGGCAATTAAGTCCATTACCGGCCCCTGCCGTCCTGAAGGTTTATGGCGCTACCAGCATCCCCCTTCAGAACCCACTTGAGGTCTTCTGTAGACACGCTCTACTTAACGAGTCTTTTCTTCACAGCCACTTCCTATTTCTCTTATTTCTCCTTTTTCTTCTTCCATTTCTCTTTAACTCCTCAGACGTGGAAGCCGTCTACAAGACGTTCTTGGTTTCAGGGAAAACGCCGTTATCAATCCTCCTCACGAAATAGGTAAAGCTGCTTCTGAGCCCACTATGTAGCCAAAACATTGTGTTCACTTGTGAAAAGTAGAAAATCATGTTTTCCGAAATCCATATTTTTGCTGATATTTCTTCTTCCTGGGAACTTCAGATTTGTTGTCCGTCTGACTGTTCCTTCAATAATTGTTCTTGAACTCTCTGTTCATCTGTGTACGTAAGCAAAAAACACTATACAAATCATTTAGCTATCATTTAGCTTTTGGCCTCTTCTCAAGTTATGGAGTAGACTTGATACCATTCTGTAAGTTTAAAACGCTGCAAATTATTACACAATGGTTTATTATTTTTTATTTTTCTAAATAGATCACTCGTCTGCAAAGCCACGAACCATCCAACATGAAGAGAAACATCGATCGCATTCTGATCAGCTAAAATTTGAACGGAGATTAGGCCTCTTTTGCGATTCACATTCGAGTTTCTGATTTATCGTGCGTCCAACCCTTAAATTATTGTAGGGAGCGAACGGTTTGTCCTACAGGGCTCTCAAAAAATTCTACACTATCTTAAATGGATGGAAAAACAATACCTTCATATCAAAATTTGTTGAGTTAGGACGTTTTCAAAATTTCAAAATAATTTTGAAATGAATTATTCAATTTTCAACCCTTAGAAGTGCACTTAGTCGGTCAATGCTAAGTGGGGAAAGTGCCGCGTACGACGGACGGACGGCCAAATTTTTATTCAATTTTTGGATTCCACGTACCTTGAAACGTAAACTGACAAATTTTGAGGGGATTTTAACATTTTTTGAGAGATTTTGGTTGATGTAGGTCACTTCTAAAGGTAGAAAAATAAGAGCTGAAATTTTCAAAACGCCCTAACTCAAAAAATTTAGATATAAAGATATTATTCTTCCGTCAATTTAAGATATTATTGAATTTTTAGAATTTAAGAGACCCCTCAGAGCTCTGTAAGACAAACCGTGTGAATCGCAAAAGAAGTCCAATCTCTGTTCAAATGTTAGCTGACCGAAGTGCAATCGTTGTTCGTTTCTTTGAATTGTATTCATAGTACTGTAAATCATAGAAAAAGGATTTCTAACGCTAGAAGGTCGCGAATGGTGTCAAAATACTCAGAATGAAGTCTAGTTTAGATCAAATATAACAATAAACAATTTTTCCGAACCATGCGCATACCCTATTCCTAGAATCGAATGAGAACACCCAGAGCTCTGAAAGACCAACCATTAAATTTCTATGAGTATCATTAACTGGGTACTCAAATATGATTGTCCACTGACTTTTTACATCAATGGTAATACTGTGAGCTCCCGCTCACTGGTGGTCTCTTCCCAGTGATGGAGCTAAATTGATTTATCAATTTCCTTCCTGACCTGACTGGCATAGTCACCTGCAATCATCATTGTCTTTTGCGGTCCCGTGGTCAGCTCAAAGATGACGCGACCCCCCCCCCCCCCCCTCACACCGAAGATGCCGCCTCCACCTCGAGCGGCCCTCCATCGGACATGGAAAGCCAGCTGATTCCCCACCACCTTCAAGCTGCCGACCATCCTCCGACAGAGTGGAGGGGGAACAACTCCAACAAAACCACGCTGCAGGACCCCCACTATTCAGTCCCAGTTCAAAAACCCTCCAGTCTAGTCACTGTGAGCCCAGCAGCCCGTGAACAAAACTGCCCCCTTTTTTTCCTAAGATCGCCACACGTCGTAAGACCCTGGGACATCGACGTCTGGACATCCTTGCCACAATTGCCAGTTACCTTCGGGCCCTGAAGTGTGAGTGCACTAACAATAATACTTTTTCCATTGGCCAATGAAAACAGTGTAGAAGTAGAGAGTCATACTAATAGACACAAGCGCCACAAAAACATTGTTGAAGACATAGATGATTATTTTGTACTTAAATCAATTGCAAAATTTCGCCTCATTTTGACACGGAACTTGAACAAATGGATAATGGTTATGTAAAGAAACACATTGAGTAAAAACTTTTGATTGAATGTACTGTGCCATACAATCTTTGGTACCCTTCAGGTAAATGCCACACTTCGTGACAATTTCTAGTCCTTCTTTCTTGAATAAAATTCAAGCTAGTTGTAACACTTGTAGTTGTTCATTTGGTGTCTACCTGGTTCTCAGTACATAAAAAGGAGCTGGTGTTTCGACACACTCCACCACAGGTATTATGAGATTCTCTTCAGGAACAATCCCCCTTCTGGCACAGACACATTACGTGATCCAACTTCTTTTCAAAACGCCCTTCAGGCTTAAACTTTCAGGTTCATCGCCACAAAGCTTCCAATTTGCCGCTACAGAGCCACATCCAGGTAAATATATATTCGCTTCCCATGTAATTGTAAATCTGTTTCGATATTTCATTGTAAAACCGCCCTCCTGAGCTCACCACAATCTACCTTTCCGTCAGTCGGACATAGACGCATCTCTGGGAGAGATTTTGTGTCTATAGCCATGAGGGACAAATAACTACTATTTGGTTTTAAGGAGAGCCGATCCAAACAGGATTTCGCTACCCCCTCCATCTGCAAGCACCCAGGAGCCCAAGGGGAGCTAGTCATAACTATCAGCTCCTCTAGATACCTGTTTGTATTAACACCACAGGTTAGGCCGAACCTTCTAGCTAAGGTTCTACCAACTAGACAGGTTGGTACCCGAGTTCATAACAGAACTCACATGCCGAGAGACATCTTCAGGGGGCAAGCCCTTGAGGAGGCCATCTCTCCCTTTATAGCCTTCTTGGTACAAGCCTATGAAGTAGGGTTTACTCAACCGCGACCACCACGAATCCAACCTCAACTGAGGGGCAGGCAGGTGATGCTTTGACGAGGTCGGTGCATCTGTAGCCTGGGGCTCCCCTCGCCCGTGGTACTCAGTGGCGCCTCCTCCAGGCAAACATAGCAAACACTGTTTGCCTTACTAAAAATAAGCAAAATGAATAAATTAATTTTTGTTGAGATTCTCCTATATTCTCATTTTTTGCATGTAATATAATAGCCAATTTTGGAAAATTCTAATATAATTTAGGTACTTTTTCATTATTACCTGGTAAATTAGATGAAATAGGAGAATGGAATAAGAAAGTACGTGTTTTGCCTTGGATACTAGCCCGCAACACACCATAGACTTGGAGAGGTCGGTAATGTGGATGATTGCAGATGATAAGCGCGGGGCAAAGCAATGCAAGGCAAGCAGTTCAAAAAAATGAATTTTTCGGGACTGTTTAGAGTGAGAGGTGAAGATCGGCGGGTGGCGGGGGGTCATCGCGGTGTCTAGTATTGCCATACCCCCACTACCACGCTATCAGCTGTTGCAAACAATCGGAGAACTGTTTCGTGACCTTGAAAGCAGAGAAACACGGAAGATGAGCCGTGGATACTAATTAACCCATGCATGGCAAGACATAACATATCCATCCACCCACATTATCTCAAGGAAGGAAAACTTAGTTTTTTCGCCACCGCAAATAGCGGCTGCCTGGCGCTGACTGGTGTCCCATTCCCGATTTTACTGTACCTAATCGTTTTTCTTCTAACGTTTGAGGTAGGTAGCTACTACGTATATTTTGAAAATCGAATATAAAACGCTGAAAATTATTACACAACGGTTTATTATTTTTATATAGATCACTCGTATACAAAATCACCAACCATCCAATATGAAGAGAAAGAAAAAAAAATCAAAAAATCAAAAAAAAATCAAAATCACCAACCATCGATCGCATTTCGGTCAGCTCTAATTTGAACGGAGATTAGGAATCTTTTGCGATTCACACTCGTGTTTTGATTTATAGATATATATTTCAATATAAACCCTCAAATTTTTGTAGGGAGCGAAAGGTTTGTCCTACAGAGCTCCGCTTGGTCTCAAAAAATTCTAAAAATTCTATGGAATCTTAAATTGAAGGAAAAACAATACCTTTATACCAAAATTTTTTGAGTTAGGGCGTTTTCAAAATTTCAAAATTGATTTTGGAACCCTTAGGAGTGACCTACATCAACCAAAAGCTTCGGGGCACAACTAGACCCCAAATGGAGCCTACATACCAAATTTCATCAAAATCCGTCAATGCTAGGTGGCAAAAGTGCCGCGTACGGCGTACGGCGGACGGCGGACGGACGGCCAAAGTTTTATTCGATTTTTGGATTCTACGTACCTTGAAACGTAAACCATCAAATTTTGAGGGGGTGTTAAAATTTTTTTTTTTTCTAGGTCGATTCCAAAGGTCCATTATTGAAAATAATAAACCAAAAATCCGTCCGTCCGCGGAACTTTCCTTAATTATCATGGACCGATTTTGATGAAATTTGGTATAAGAGCTACATTTTGGGTCTACTTGTGCCCCGAAGGTTTTGTCAGTAACTTCTGAGCGGTGAAAAATTAGGGCTGTAACTTCTTAAGGCCCCCTCTTTCGAAAACTCTCGTTATGAAGGTATTGTTTTTTCACCAATTTGAGATAGGTACCATTGAATTTTTAGAATCGAATGAACCCACCCAGAGGATAAACTATTAGCTCTCCATGAGAACTTGAAGGTTGAACTTACGATAAATGAGAAACACGAGTGTGAATCGCAAAAGTGGCCTTATCACCTTACAAATTTTAGCTGACCAAAATGCGATCGATGTTCGTTTCTTTGGGTTGTACATATTTTGCTTCCTTAATCAACCTGTAGTCAAATTTCTAAACCAAGGAATTCTTTATTTCTTCAAATGGAGTGTGAAGGGTTTATTTCATCTAAAAAACAACATTTTGAAGCAAAAACATGATTGGTAGGTAGTGACGAGGGTAAAGCTGACGCTTGATCTTCAGAAAAATAATAAACCTTTGTGTAATAATTTGCAGCGTTTTTCATTATTGTTCATTCCTCTGTGACTGGCCAAGCTGTTTGCCTCACGAATATTTTCACCAGACGCCCCTGATGGTACTGGTAATTGAGATGAGTAATGAGCCTTTTACGGGTCGAATCAGTTGGAACTCACAAAACTGACGACCTCGGGATCGACACGTGAAGTCAAATCCACGGGTCGATCACGAATTCGCCACGGCGTGAGACCGACACAGCAACCGACACAAGCTTACAATACGGTTTGTAAATTTCAGATATGTGACGAGGGAATTCGCCCGTTTGAACGTTCGCTGCCACTTCTCAGCCCCCTATTGACACCAAACTCCATCAGGATCCGTAAAAATATGATTCTCGCGACTTTTATTGATTAATCCGCACTAATTCTAGTTTAGATGGGCACACTATAAACCCCCGTATCGGGCGAAATTCCACCCCCCCCCCCTCCAGATCTGCCCACGAAGAGATGGAAACATCAAAACTCTTTTGGAGCTACACTAATGAAAAGGCTTTATGGTTTAGAAACAGCATAAACTCTCAAAACCATCAAAAACGAGGAAGTAATAAACTTCGTTAGCCGCCCTGACGGTCCTAATTGACCCATCCGAGGGACGCCTCTCCGGTGTTTAATATTTGAGCAAAAAAGTTGGCGACGTGTGTTTCCCTGTAGGAGTTTTCCGCGAAGGGAAATTCATAATATTTCAAGAGTCGTTTAGTGAGTTACCAGTTACATCAAGATTTATAGGACTCAATTAAGTGCGAGAGAGCCTTAATTTCTGTTTTTATTCTGGTTTTTATGTATGTCTTTTTCCATTTGAAAAGGGAAGAACGGAGTTGGTTTCACCGAGTGTAATTTTGAGGAGGTGGGGGGATGAGGTGGTATGAAAGGGGGGGGGGAGTATGACTTAATTAAGCGAAACAGCGGTGTAGGAGTTAGCAACTTGGGCGGAATTAGCCAATACCAGCTTTATGCTCGAGAATGGCGCGGGAAAGGCGGGAAAGGAGAAACAGTAAAAAGGTCTAATAACCTACAATGGTGAAATAGAGGGGGTATAAGATGGGGGTGGAAAGGGGGTGAAACTTTTTCTCCCCCTCCCACCTCCTTCTCTGAAGCTTCAAGGCAAACGCAAGCACCCACCTCGAGCAATCAGACAAAGTGCGAAGAAAAAGGAATCGGCAATAAGGAGCGGGAGTCTTAAAACTTAGAAGCAGAAGGTAAAAAACATACAAAAAGTTGTGTTCGAAGGGGGGGAATCAAAAACTAAAGAGAGGTGGAGGAGGGGGGGGCTGAAGAGCTATATAATTATCAGTAATTCTGGGTCAGTCATTCACTCGGCCAATCAGGGAACGCCTAATTAAATCAAGAACGCCCTCCCCCTCCACCGCCCCCGCCAACCGTCAGTTCCGACCCCTCTGATCCGGCCCTTACCTCCTCCCCAATGGCTTAATTAAAAACTTTATTTGGAAATTCATCACACAACTTTAAATTGAGAGTGGGGTTTTTTTCCACGGCGTTCTAAGCAATCATTGGAGGAGGAGCCAATTTGTTTACATGAACTGTTTAATTTTTAAATGGGGTGCGGAAAACTTTTAATTGACATTTTTTCCCTCTTCTCGTCTAAACCGGGTAGCTCTTTCGATAGGAAAAATATCAGTTTCCAATAATACCGCTGGGAATGGAATCACGTTTTTCTAGGTTGAAATTTCATGACAGCCAGTTCCGTCGTGGTCCTTTCGTTATCGGGAAAACCTGTTGAATCGGTTGAACTTGATAAGGTTTCCAACTGTTAGGTACTCAGGTACTCTCTCTGTTTATTGTCAAGGCTTACTATGTGTAATGATTCTAACAAAGTTTACAACTTGGGTGGGCAGTGGAAGCTTCCTCACATTAAAGAGCTGCAAATTATTACACAACGGTTTATTATTTCTTGTAAAGGAGCAGGCTGTCAGGGCTTTATGATTTTGAATGCTTTCAATTTTCAACCTTTGGAATCGACCAAGAAGAGATAAATTTTACCCCCCCCCCCCTCAAAATTTGTTGGTTTACGTTCCAAGGTACGTAGAATCCAAAAATCGAATAAAAATTTGGCCGTCCGTCCGCCGTACGCGGCACTTTTGCCACTTAGCATCGACCGATTTTGATGAAATTTGGTATGTAGGCTCCATTTGGAGACTAGTTGTGCCCTGAAGATTTTGGTTGATGTAGGTCTGTTCTAAAGGTTGAAAAATGATTTTTGAAAATTTGAAACCACCCTAACTCAAAAAAGTTTGATATAAAGGTATTATTCTTCCATCAATTTAAGGTAGGTAGTATAGAATTTTTAGAATTTTTTGAGACTATGCGGAGCTCTGAAGGACAAACCGTTCGCTCCCTACGAGAATTTTTACGAGAATAAGGGTTGGACGTATGATTAATCAGAAACACGAGTGTGAATCGCAAAAGAGGCCTAATCTCCGTTCAAATTTTAGTTGACCGAAATGCAATCGATGTTTTTCTTCATGTTGGATGGTTAGAGGCTTTGCAGACGAGTGATCTATATAGGAAAATAATATACCATTGTGTAATAATTTGCAGCGTTTTCCCAAAGCTGCCGATCCAACCCATGGTCGATTTTGTTGAAATTTGGTATACTTTGGGGCTCTATTTGTGGCTAGTTGTACCTCGAAGCTTCAGGTTGATGCCAGTCACTCCTGAGGGTAGAAAACGCGGCAAATTATTACACAAAGATTTATTATTTGCTATATAGATCACTCGTCTGCAAAGAACACGGCTTTGCCATTCCTTTACTGACCACAGTGACAACCTACCTACCACATACCTACTTCAAGTTTATTTGGAAGGAATAAACGCTCCACACTCAGTTCGAATAAACTCTGATTATTAGGAATCAATGTACCCTAGGCAGAACTGAGTAGGTACAATTCAAAGAAACGAACGGCTATCGCATATTGTTCAGCTAAAATTTGAACGGAGATTAGGCCTCTTCTGCGATTCACACTTGAGGGTCGGACTTACGATATATCAGAAACATAAGGGTGAATCGCATAAGAAGTCTAATCTCCGTTCAATTTTTAGCTGACCGAAATGCGATCGATGTTTTTCTTCATTTTGGATGGTTGGTGGCTTCGCAGACGAGTGATCTATATAGAAAATTAATAAACCATTGTGTAATAATTTGCAGAGTTTTTGGATAATTATTTTTTATTGGAATATTTTTTATTTTTATTGGATTATTTTCGGATTTTTTTTTGGTGAAGTTTTGGATTTTTGGATTATTGTAAACCATCAAATTTTGATGGGTGGTCAAAACAATTCTTTTCTTGGTCGATTCCAAAGGTTCATTATCTACATACATAAAACGCCAACCGTGAGGATACGTACGTAAGGATACGTACGTATGTCGCCCGAACGTGGGGGTCCCGGGTTCGATTCCAGGCCGCGACATCAAATTTTTTTACGTAACTACAATTTTTTTGCCTGCTTTTAGCTAGTTGAAAATAAAATAATAAACCAAAAGAAGACATTTTTCCATAAGTTATACATTTATATATTTCCCATTACCATTTCATAATCTATGAAAATTCGCTCATTATCTCATGCTGCATGATTGGACTTTTTTAGACTCCACACCACACATAACCACTTACATATTGTTTTATAAGAAAGTTGTACGAGATTACTTTTCGACTTGCGGGAGATCACGAATAGAATTCCTCTGTATCAAATCAACTTTGAGTGCTTGTGTACTTGTCTATCGAGATTATGTTAAAATCAACACGTTCAAAGAAGGATTTCGAGGGCGAAGGAAACGTCAAGGCAGCGTTTGGATATAAGTCAGTCAAACCATAACCCACGTCCAATATGTATGAGACGAGAGGGAGGATGGAGAACATGAGGATTCTCTGAGAACTACGTGCTGCTTAAAAACTTGATAACCAGCGCGCGACTGAAGTTTACTGTCAGTATGATGGGCGTCAAATTGATATGAAACAAATTGCATTACCTGCGTGGGGGCGGAATGCAGGAGTCTGTCGAGAAAAGGCTGAGAAAAACCACGGTACGGTACTCCTTAAAAATGTATGTTCTCCTCGACGCGCTCCTGTAAATTTCAAAAAAGATCTTTTGTATCGCAGGACGAGTTGAAGAAGCAATCCATTATAAGTGGGTTTCCCCCCGGGTTGTGTTCTCGGCTCTATTCTTCACAAGAGTAAACACTCGGTAAACCATTGTGTGATTCTAATTGTGAGCTGGTCGTAAATAAAAGAGGTAACAAGAGTTTTTGAAACCCCGTTGTTCCCTATACATCATAGGTAGGACGTGCGGAGGCGAAGGAATCACAAAGAATCCAAAATGAGCGGTAAGTTACAGTTGACAAATAGTTTGAGAACGACTTACCTACAGAGAGCAGCCTCGGTTATTCAATAACTTTCTCTTGAAGACAAATGATGTTCAGACCGTCTTGCCGGTCTCGCACGGGTCTTTTAAGACCAATGCATCGTTTATGTAAAGACTTAAATTTCGAATTTTTTGGAGAGTATTTTCAAACATATTACATCCAGATCCAATAACTATCGTCTTGGCCTCATAGAAATAATCTTGATTTGTTTCTAACTTTGAAAAAGAAATAAAATAGAAATATTTATTCGGTAAAAAGCCTGCAAGGCAATACAATCGTCAACTACATGTTTAGTGAGGTTAATGAATATTAAAGGTAAAACATATTGTAATGCATTCCAGGGGACGTCCTATTGAATAAGAATTAGATCAGTTTAACCAGTTGGTAAGCGATAAAACATTTTCACTCGATGTAATTTATTAAGTATTTTAGGCAAGAAATATTGACCCCCCCCCCCCCTAACCCTTATCCGCCATAACATTTCTAGCGGCATGGAAGCCTCGAATTTGAAGAGCATTTTAAAATTCATGATCTACGATACCCAACATGCGAATTCGAGTTCACCCCCCCCCCCCATCCCCACCAATGGAGTCAGTCTGGTACCAAAGCGAAAATACATCGTAACGTTGAACTTCCATCTATTAGTTTTAGTAGGCAGTCCGTCGAGGTTCACATCCGCATTCAAGATGAAACACAAAAAAACCACGAAATATGCGGTTTATGATGCCATGGCACCATGGTGGCACCACTATTAGTTCCATGGTGGTACAGAGAATAATTCATGAAAATCCGGAGGTACAATGAGAATTTTTTCCTCAATTTCAAAGCTTGGGTACAATTAGTAAGCAGTAAAGGAACCGAAATATTGAATAATGGGATGTTTTGTGAAAATTATCCCCCCACTCGCCCCCTCCCCTTGTGAATTTTGGTACTCTGGTGAAATCATGTACAACTCGGAAGTTAGTTGAGTCAAACAGAAAAAGAAACGCGAAAATCGGTTGGAAATTGAGGCCTGGGCAGAGTACACTAGATTATACCTGAAAACGCATGTTTATTGAGCATCACCCCCCCTCTCACCTCTTAAAAGCCAAAATTCGTAATTCCGGCGACGCAGTGCACAACTAGATAGTTTTCCGTGTCGAACAAAAAAAGAACCACGATAATCGATTGAAAACTAAGGCCTGGGCAGAGTACACAAGATTTTGTCACACACACACACAGACATACACCTATGGTTTTTTTTCGCGGATTTGGATTCAGAATGGTCTAAAACGGATTACTGTGTTGTAATTTTTTTTCTGTTGAGTGTTGTCCAACTTCACCCCAGATCGATCGCATGAGGACGCCCAAGTCTTACTGTGAGACGTCCTAAAAACAAATATATAATCACAATTATACGTCGAAATCAACTATATAAAAACTCGACGCAGTATATAATTCGGCTCAATCAATATTGCCTTTATTTATTTTATTTTATTTTTTTTTAACATGGCGTCAGGCACCTCGCGCAGCTCCACCTGAAGAAGGCTGTAGAGCCTAGAACCCACTTGTAAAGGGCTTCCTGTTAACGATTGGCTGGGACGGACTGCAGGTGGTTTTTAGCAATAAGCCAAATTTTTAACCCCACTCAAAATTTGATGGTTTAAGTATACGTATACGTTTCAAGGTATATAAAATTCAAAAATCGAATAAAAAAGTCTATGCCTTAAGATTTGTAGTGGGTAGTTTGTTCGAACAGTCTTGCCTGTGTCCAACTTGTTAACTTGTCTCCGTTGCTCTGTGCCTGTGTCACACGGGTATCTTCAAGGCCAATTCAACGATTATGTATCTTAAACTTCGAATTATCTGGCAAGTATTTTCAAACATATTACTCCCAGATCCAATAACTAGTGTGTTATGTCTCATGAATAATCTTGATTCGTTTCCTATTTTAGTTTATTGTCTTCAGTGACAAACCTTTGGAATCGAAACAGGAAACAGCATGTTTAAAAACAACATCAAAATTTCATTTTTCTTGAAAATTCGCTAAAAGCTGCATCAAACTCACGAGAGAGAGGCTGATACTTCCCACTGTATTCAGGGAGAGTAGTGCAAGAACTGATGAGGGGGAAAAACGCTACAAATTATTACACAGAGGTGAATTGCTTTATCATTTTCAATAATAAACCTTTGGGGTCGACTAACGCGGCACTTTTCTTAGTTACCATTGGCCGATTTTGATGAAGTTTGGTATGTGGGCTCCATTCGGGGTCTAGTTGTGCCCCGAAGCGTTTGGTTGATGTAGGTCACTTCTAACGGGTGAAAATTAAGTGTTGAAATTTTCAATAGTGCCCTAGCTCGAAAACTCTCTCGAACTGAGTGTGAAGTTTATTTCTTCGAGATAAACTTGAAGTATTGTCATGTTTATTTATGTTTACCGACCAATGATTGTCACTGTGGTCGGTAAAGGAATGGCAAAGCTGTGTTCTTTGCAGATGAGTGATCTATATAGAAAATAATAAACTTTTTGCAATAATTTGCAGCTTTTTCCACCCTCAGTAGTGACTGGCATCAACCTAAAGCTTCGAGGTACAAATAGCCATGAATAGAGCCCGTACACCAAATTTCAACAAAATCGACCCTTGGTAGGATCGGCAGCTTAGGAAAAAATTTGTATTCGATTTTCGGCTTCTACGTACCTAGGAATAAACCAAGAGTTGTTGATGGGGGGGGGGGGGGGGGTAAATTTATCTTTTCTTGGTCGATTCCAAAGTTTGAAAATTGAAATTATTGAAAACCATAAAGCCCCGACAGCCTGCTTCTTTACAAGAAATATTAAACCGTTGCGTAATAACTTGCAGCTATTTATCGTGAGGAAGCTTTCATTGCATTACAAATAGTAAGTAATAAACAGAGTTTTGTACCTAACAGTTCGAAACCTTATCAAGTCATTTTCCCAAGTCTCAACACCTTATTTTGAGCACCGATTCTTGAGAGAAATAATAACCCGGAATGAGGAACGAAAGTGATCGACTTAAACGGAAAATGCATTGAAAACTTTTTTAAATCAATTTGGTACTTTTGTGGCGATATTCAGTGACATGTCACTATAAACATTAAGTGAAGTGGAAGAAGATAGCTTTATCTAAACTTAACCTTTTCAGTAAAAAGATATCTATTATTCATACCGTACATGTGACTTTTGCTAATCCTCGTTGTCTCCAATAAAACCCAGTGAAATTTATTAATTATTTAATTGTTTATACAAATCCCACTAGTGGTGACCCCGACGTGATTTGGATTTCGCCTACAGCTTCCTGGATGACATTTTAATAGCTTCAGATTCACTTGAAGAACATTATGTACACCTACGAAACATTTTCGAACGCCTCAACCAATATGCAATTAACATCAATCTACAGAAGTGTGTTTTTGGAACACCTGAGGTTGAGTTCCTTGGCTACCTCGTCACTCCAGAAGGCATAAGACCAACACCAACCAAAGTTGAAGCTATTTTGAATTATGAAAAACCCAAGAATATCGCCGATTTGAGACGATACTTGGGAATGTTAAATTTTTATCGCCGCTCAATCCCTCACGCTGCACAAACTCAACAAACGCTCTACAAATTGTGCCAAGATACCCGCAAAAAGGATAGAAGGCCAGTTCAATGGACACCCGAGGCGATTGCCGATTTTGAGAAGACAAAGGAACAACTTTCTAACGCAACTCTTCTAGCCCATCCATGTGCTGACCTACCACTTGTCCTAATGGTGGATGCTTCGGATAAAGGCATGGGTGCTTCACTACATCACCAACGCGGGGACCATTTTGAACCATTGGCATTCTTCTCAAAAATATTTACACCCACTGAGACCAGGTACTCAACCTATGACCGAGAACTTTTAGCTTGCTACTCAGCGGTTAAATATTTCAGGCATCTCGTTGAGGGTCGTGAAACTATAATTTATACGGACCACAAACCGTTGACGTATGCTTTTCAGCAACGCCCAGAAAAAGCCTCACCCCGTCAGTTGAATCACCTTGACTTCATAAGTCAATTTTCAACCAACATTCGGTAGGTACATTTCTGGTCAGAACAATGTTTCTGCCGATTTCCTTTCGCGCATTTCTTCAATAACGGTTCCACCATCGCTCAAATACGAGGACCTTGCTAACGCTCAAAAAGACGACCAAGAATTGTCCGAGTTGAGAAACTCGACCTCTTGCTCTCTTCAACTTAAGGAGTTGACTCTCAACGGAGGGCAAACTCTTGTTGTAGACTCCTCTACAGGCCAACTCCGACCTTTTATAACAGAAAAATTCCGCAAACCAATTTTTGAGTCAATGCATAACCTCGCCCATCCTGGTGTGAAAGCTACAGTGGATATGGTTCGGAAGCGATACATATGGCCTTCTCTCACTAAGGATGTGTCACTGTGGTCTCGATCGTGCGTTTCGTGTCAAAGATCCAAAGTACACCGTCATACCTCATCTGCTGTCGGAGTTTACGAACCAACTGTGCGCCGTTTTGCACACATCAACATCGACTTCGTTGGACCGCTACCATCCTCCCAGGGATGTTCATACATTCTTACGATGATAGACCGCTACTCTCGATGGCCTGAAGCTGTTCCAGTGGCTGACTGCACTGCCGAAACCGCCGCAAATACTATAATCTCAATGTGGATTGCCAGATTTGGGATTCCTGAGATTATTACATCAGATCGTGGCAGGCATTTTGATTGTTCTCTGTTCGAGCAACTAGCTAAAGCATTGGGATTCCACCATGTCAAGACCACGGCATACCACCCTGCCTCAAATGAAATGATTGAGCGGTGGCATCGTGTCCTAAAGACCTCTCTCAGAGCTCAACTAACAGACTGTTGGGTAAGCAAACTACCTCTAGTACTATTGGGACTTCGGTCATACATCATGCCCTCCTGCAACGCAACTCCAGCTGAAGTGGTCTATGGTAGTGGGATTCGTCTTCCGTCGGATTTTCTGAGCCCCTCCTGCGAGACTACGCCTCAGAATGTTTTTGTAGCTCAACTCAAGCACAATTTACGCGATCTGCAGCCTGTTTCACCAAAACATAACGCAGCTACCAAGATTTTTGTTCATCAAGACTTGCAGAATGCTTCTCACGTTTTCCTAAGGCATGACGCCTCCCGTAGAAGCCTTCAACCAGTTTACGATGGGCCATTTAAAGTTGCATCACGCACTGGCAAGACATTTGACATCATAACGCCTAGAGGGACACAAACAGTGTCGATTGATCGACTCAAACCAGCCTACCTCATGAATGACTGTAACCCTGCACGTTTCCTCAGTGCCGTTTGCACTGGGAGGGGAGTATGTGGCGATATTCAGTGACATGTCACTATAAACATTAAGTGAAGTGGAAGAAGATAGCTTTATCTAAACTTAACCTTTTCAGTAAAAAGATATCTATTATTCATACCGTACATGTGACTTTTGCTAATCCTCGTTGTCTCCAATAAAACCCAGTGAAATTTATTAATTATTTAATTGTTTATACAAATCCCACACTTTTATAAAGTAAATCCGTAGTTTTGATGTTGCAAATGGTTAACCCTGTACAGTACATTGGAATGCTTCCTGTTCCTTGCGTCCCATCATTACAGTTTGCTCAGCGTCATAAACGTACTGAACCTACATCTCCTATCTGCGAGTTTGAAATTCGGTAGGTTCAGATCGGAGTCAGTTTGACGAATGATAACACCGAACTATCGATCGGATCGGCCATGGAGGAATAATGATGTTGATGTTGATAATCCACAACGTAGTGACCGGCCTGGTGCGTAATTGGGAACGAAGTTAGCAAGAGATTGTTACCGGCGATGTTCTAAAGGCGGCGAGGGCCTCCGCTGATTGGAATAATTCTGATCATTAGCGGGCACTGGAATTAATTAACTGTATTCAGTTTTCGTGGAACCGCAGGACGAAGGGTCGGACCCTCAGGGTTATCGAGCACCCCCGACCCTTCTGATGGCATCCTGGCTCGTTTTCCTGGACTTGGTGGTCCGGCTGAATGCACAGGGAATGCTTGAACTGCGTTTGGGCTTCGACTCAAAAACCCCTTTCGGAAATAAAGTGAAATGAAATTAAATGTATATATTCCTTCATAAAGTATACATGGTTACAAAATAAATTACCATACTCTGTCACATGATATATTGCAATCCAGAGATGGGCGAATTCTTATTCATGAATACGATTATGAATACAAATCATATCTGCGATTTATGATTATGAATACGAATACAATCGTATTCATACTTTGAATACGATTTTCCCCCGTATTCGTATTTTGAATACGATTTTATGATTTTTTCTATGATTTCCCTAAAAATTGAATTTTTAACGATTATCGCTGAAAATTATCCTTTTTTTATGATCGTGTTTTTTCAACAATTTGCACTGAAAATCATGGAAAAATTATGAATTTTACCGGAAATTTCGTCGTACTTTTTATTTAGTTGGTCGTAGCGACCTGGGGTTGGTCTCATTCGATTCTGCGTGAAAAATCCTATAAGAATTTGTGAGCGTTTCGAATTTTGATTGATTATTTTGACAATGTTAGATCATAAATATGTCCAGAGTTCGGGAGAAAATCATGAAAGAAGTATGATGTTCAGCGATAATCGTTTAAAAAAATCGATTTTTAGGGAAATCACAGAAAAAACATAAAATCGTATTCAAAAAACGCTGCAAATTATTACACAATGGTTTATTATTTTTTATTTTTCTATATAGATCACTCGTCTGCAAAGCCACCAACCATCCAACATGAAGAAAAACATCGATCGCATTTCGGTCAGAACATTTCGGTTTTGAACGGAGATTCGGCCTCTTTTGCGATTCACACTCATATTTCTGATTTATCGCACGTCCAAACTTTAAATTATCGTAGTGAGCGGACGGTTTGTCCTACAGAGCTCCGGGTGGTCTCAAAAAATTCTAAAAATTCTATAGAATCTTAAATTGAAGGAAAAACAATACCTTTATATCTAAATTTTTTGAGTTAGGAAGTTTTCAAAATTTCAAATTTGATTTTGGAACCCTTAGAAGTGACCTACCTCAACCAAAATCTTCGGGGCACAACTAGACCCCAAATGGAGCCTACATACCAAATTTCATCAAAATCGGTCAATGCTAAGTGGCAAAAGTGCCGCGTACGGCGTACGGCGGACGGCGTACGGCGGACGGCGTACGGCGTACGGCGGACGGCGGACGGACGGCCAAATTTTTATTCGATTTTTGGATTCTACGTACCTTGAAACGTAAATCATCAAATTTTGAGGGGGTGTTAAAATTTTTTTTCTCTTGGTCGATCCCAAAGGTTCATTATTGAAAATAATAAACCAATACGAATACGGGAGAAAACGGTATTCAAAGTATGAATACGATTGTATTCGTATTCATATTTATATTCATACCTGTAATCGTATTCATAATCATAAAATCGCAGATATGATTTGTATTCATAATCGTATTTATGAATAAGAATTCGCCAATCTCTGTTGCAATCCTTAGTACCAGGAACTACCCCACACCAAAGAACGCAGTTCTGTGCTGGGTGGAGGAGCAGACTCTCGAGTCCCGAATATAATAAACCGTGCGGACCGATTTCAATCGATGTAAATCATAAAATTAAATACCTCCAAATCTTTACAGAAATTTTACGAGGATCAAACGAATTTCCAACTGGTTGCTATTGTGAATTTCAAATACTTATCTATACAGGGTGTCTCATATGTTATCCACCAAACTTTGGGAGTCGATTTGACAACCAATTTGCAACAAAAAATGTCTCTTAGCAATTTCTGTAACCCCCTCAAAATCCGACTTTTTTTACTTTTATGATTTTTTTCGTGTTTTCGACCTTACACCTTTAAAACGGTCATAACTCCCTCAAAATGCACTTAAAAATTAAAAATAAGGATACCGTTGGAAAGAACGTGAAATTTTTCAATAGATGGGTTGTTGATAAATTGAGAAAAACTGAACCCTAGAGTAGTTTTTTTTACCTCAAACTTTAAAATTTGTCAATTTCTGTTTTTTTCCAAAAATTTTGATGATTTTTCCCCATGGAAACAAGGTATTTGCCAGAGAGGCTCAAAAGCTTAAAAACTGCTCCATTTCATCAGCTTTTCAACGGTCACCCAATTTTTAGTTTAACTGTAGAATTAGAGGGAGAAAATGGTGGTTCATTGCGAAAAAACGTATATTTTGGTTTATTATTTTCAATAATGAACCTTTGGAATCGAACAAGAAAAAAAAATTTTTAACACCCCCTCAAAATTTGATGGTTTACGTTTCAAGGTACGTAGAATCCAAAAATCGAATAAAAATTTGGCCGTCCGTCCGCCGTACGCCATACGTCGTACGCCGTACGCGGCACTTTTGCCACTTAGCATTGACCGATTTTGATGAAATTTGGTATGTAGGCTCCATTCGGGGTCTAGTTGTGCCCCGAAGCTTTTGGTTGAGGTAGGTCACTTCTAAGAGTTCCAAAATCAATTTTGAAATTTTGAAAACGCCCTAACTCAAAAAATTTCGATATAAAGGTATTGTTTTCCCTTCAATTTAAGATTCTATAGAATTTTTAGAATTTTTTGAGACCACGCGGAGCTCTGTAGGACAAACCGTTCGCTTCCTATGAAAATTTAAGTGTTTATTTTGAAATATATGTATATAAATCAAAACACGAGTGTGAATCGCAAAAGAGGCCTAATCTCCGTTCAAATTAGAGCTGATCGAAATGTAATCAATAGTTGGTAATTTTGATTTTTTTTTTAATTTTTTTTATATTTTTTTGATTTTTTTCCCCCCCTTCATATTGGATGGTTGATGATTTTGTAGACGAGTGATCTATATAGAAAAATAATAAACCATTGTGTAATAATTTGCAGCGTTTTTTGTTTTTTCAACGAAATTGACGGTTGGACGGGAGGAATCCGGTGTCTGTTCCGCCGCCCCTCCTCCCAAGCACCAAGTCCCCACGTCAAACCGTCGATTTCGTTAAAAAAAATACACGTTTTTGGTTTATTATTTTCAATAATGAACCTTTGGAATTGACCAAGAAAAAAAAATCTAACACCCATTCAAAATTTGATTGATGATTTACGTTTCAAGGTACGTAGAATCCAAAAATCGAATAAAAATTTGGCCGTCCGTCCGCCGTACGCCGTGCGCCGTACGCCGTACGCCGTATGCGGCACTTTTGCCACTTAGCATTGACCGATTTTAATGAAATTTGGTATGTAGGCTCCATTTGGGGTCTAGTTGTGCCCCGAAGCTTTTGGTTGATGTAGGTCACTTCTAAGGGTTCCAAGATCAATAATGAAATTTTGAAAACGCCCTAACTCAAAAAATTTCGATATAAAGGTATTGTTTTTCCTTCAATTTTGGATTCTATAGAATTTTTAGAACTTTTTGAGACCACCCGGAGCTCTGTGGGACAAACCGTTCGCTCCCTACAAAAATTTGAGGGTTTATATTGAAATATATATCGCACATCCGGAGTAAGACTGGTATAAGTCAAAAAACCCAACTGATGGGAAATCGCATTTAAAGATTTTCGACTTCTTTGTTGTTCTATAACAGTCATCTGAACGAATTTTTTTAATATCTCAAGGGTCTACGGCACTCATATACTATTTAACTATCATGTGCTATACCAAAATTGCTTCGTTACCTCTTCATTTGCGACCAGCATGCTTAAATTGATCAAATTCCTATGATGTACCACTATTACCCCAAGAAATGGTGGAACATCTCAAAATAAACCAGAGTTGTAATTCTAAAAGTGGAACCAATACATGACCTTTCGGATCAAAAGTGGTACATCTCATATTATACCAACGTTACAACATGCAGACCAAAGAGAAATTCCATTTTGTTTTGGAGAAATACTGGTGCATCTCAAAATAAACCAGTATTGCAATGTAATTGTAATTTAAAACTAGATCAACCACTCTAATTATTGTTGGATCAAAAGCGGTACATCTGATATATACCAGTATTACACATACCTTGAGTTCATCACACTTCGGCGTCTGGCGCATAACTGAAGTGATCCAGTCTTGCTCCGACGCCATGGTAGAAGAATGGCTCAGAACCATACTGGTTTATCTGCTCTCTAGCGGCCAATAACTAAGTTATCGTTAAACCCGTTCTACCCCCGTGTAGAGCTCGACGAGAGCTATCTGGTGGAATATATAACTCAAAACCGCCAATTTCGGACTTATACCAGTCTTACTCCGGATGTGCGATATATATAAATCAAAACACGAGTGTGAATTGCAAAAGAGGCCTAATCTCCGTTCAAATTAGAGCTGACCGAGATGCGATCAATGGTTGGTAATTTTGGTTTTTTTATAGATTTTTTTTTTTTTTTTTTTTTTTTTTTCCTTTTCATATTGGATGGTTGGTGATTTTGTAGACGAGTGATCTATATAGAAAAATAATAAACCTTTGTGTAATAATTTGCAGCGTTTTCGCATTGAAACACCATTTTCTCCCTCAAATTCCAGTTGGCAGTATAATAATGTCCAATAGTCATAGTTTTCGTTCCCCTGTTGCTTTCATATCCAGGACAGAACGGTTGAGTTTTTGATGAAAATACCGATGTTCATTTACTTTAAATCTCAAAAGGGATGGATACAACAGTATCTACTATTTCTCAGCATTCCATTTGTCAATAAGTTTTGACGCGGTTTGCTTCAGTTTTTTCCTCCCTAGTTTGGCATTTTTTTAAATTTTCATGTTGGAGACATTGAAATAGGTTCCTAGGAAAATTGAGTAGGAAAGAAAAGTTAAAGCTGGGAGAGTGAGCAGGAACGCTGAATTGAAACATATTGTGTACCCCCCCTCCCCCCCCCTACGGCACTGAACCACCTGAATGAACGAGCGACACTGATGTTTGTCAAAATTGAGTTCACTAAGTGACGATTTTAGGTTCCATGGAAGATGAGGAGGAGGGGATGAAGAGAGCTGTAATTCAGCAGTCAGGTTTGGGGGTTGAGGGGGCAGCGATGTCATTCCGCCTCCCGAGCCTCATCCTTCATCCCCCCCCACCATTCGGACCAGGTAAACCACCCTAATTAAACATCAGATGAGACAATTACAGTAATTATGGCGGAGAGGCTCGTGTTTTAACTGTCCGCGGCAACATTGACACTGGTCCGTCCCTAGAGCACCCCCTCCTTGTCGACGTCACTCCTGAAGCCTACCGCCTCTATCCCCGATCCTCCTCCTACTCTTCCACATCCACCTCCTCCTCCACCTCCACCGCCGCCGTCAGTAAGCCCTTCACCGCCTCAATTACGCGCTGTTTGACGTCGCTGTTTGAGCTAGCGATCACTGCAAATAACCTAAGGGGATAATCGACCCATAGAACCAGCCTTCATTCCTTCGTTTCGTTCAAACCCGTTTTTGAAAAATTGTATCCAAACTCACCAATGTAACAATAAAATTTTTAAAAATGTCTGTCGATTTATGTGGACCGTGAATAATCTTCATGTAAAATCAATTAGTGTAAAAATCATTATTATTGAGCAGCAACACTGAAAATATGTACCTGAATGTGACTACTTCTAGTAACAAACAGATTGTTCAGTAACTAATGGATACCGGGGGATGTCCTATTAGATTAGGTTTTCTTCAAAAAATAGTAGGGCTTGTTCTAAACAGCTCATTAACACATGTGGCAAGGTAAATTGAAAAAAAAGGTGCAAAATATTCCTCAATTGATTATTGTTTTTAAATTGTGTAGATCAAACCTGCAAACCATACTTTTGCGCAAGATTAACAACCAATTTTTTTCTATGGATTCTGCGGGTATCTGTATAGCTGGTTCCCTATGAAAATCATCGCTTTCGGAAGGATAGTAAAAATCAGATAGTAGCCTCTGCTGATGCGCAAAACGTAAAACATTGTTAACAGCCATCAATTTTCATAGATTATGCGGGTTTCGAGCAGATGATCCCCTATGAGGGTTGTGTAAGGTACTTAGAGATTGATGTTTTGAGATTAGCTACAATGCATCGGATCATCAATACTTGGGATCATCAATAATTGGGTTATGGATACGAGGACATTATGAATAGCAAACATAATTATGTTTCTGATTATTCTCCCCAAAGTTATCATCAACCTCCGCATCAGTAAGTTATTTTTCAGTTCCTTCGAGACAGTTACGTAGTATCAAACTTCTTCTAGCAATGTCCTCATCAAAATTAACCTACGTAATTTATTACGTTCCAACGTTTTTCGGTTGATTATTTTCAATAAGCCTTTGGAATCCACCAAGAAAAAAAAATTTTAACCCCCCCTCAAAATTTGATGTTTTACGTTTCAAGGTACCTACGTAGAATACATACTTTTCTTAGCAACACTGGACCGATTTGGTTCAAATTTGGTATATGGGCTCCATTTGGGGTCTAGTTGTGCCGCGAAGCTTTTGGTTGATGTCAGTCACTTCTAAGGGGTGAAAATTAAGGGTTGAAAATTTCAACAGTGCCCTAGCTCGAAAACTCTCGAAATAAAGGTATCGTTTTTTCACCAATTTTAAATAGTATTGAATTTTTTAAAATTTTTGAGACCACCCGGAGCTCTTCAGGACAAACCGTTCGGTCCCTACGAGTACTCGAAGGTTTTCCTTCGATAAAACATAATCACTAGTGTGAATCGCAAAAGAGGTCTAATCGCCGTTCAAATTTTATCTGACTAAAATGCGATCGCTGGTCATTTTTTCGATTTGTATACAGTTTTGCCTTCTGCGTAACCAGTAATCAAATTTCCATATGAAGCTTTCTATTTTTCGAATCGAGTGCGAAGCGTTTAGTTCTTTCTAATAAACTTGATTGTGAAGGTGTGAAGCCAGTATGGTGAGGTAGGTAGTACCTACCAATAGTTGGTAGGTAAAAAACGTTGGTTGGTAAAAAAAGTTGGTAGGTAAAAAAAAATGTTGGTAGGTAAAAAACGCTGCAAATCATTGCTCAAAGGTTTATTATTTTCTGTAGATTTTCTGTAGATCACTGGTTCTCCATCAATAGCACCTACCACCATCTGTATTCTCCCTTGACCAGGGGCGGCTACTGATAGGAGCATAGGCGCATGTGAACCCCCAGCCAATTAAAAAAAAAATTTCAAAGTTCGTTCCTCTTCGTTTGAAGAGTAAGTTGGCTAGTGACAGAAGACTCGATCGTAAGTGCTGTGCTAGTTGAATCTACGCGCGAAAACTTTGGCGGGGAGCTCCCTCTTTTCTGACCAATCACACCCGTTTGGAGCATCACCTTGCCTCTGCACCATTTCTGGGGAAAGTGACGTCATCTTGACATCTTTCGAGGGAGGCAGGCACGTGAGATTGACCAATCAGAGAGCAGGACATTTTCTCATCATGTGCAGAATTGGTTCGTTGCTCCCCCGTCAGAGAGCTCTGCAATCCATTTCCTTCCAGAGAAATAAGTAAACAAACAAACCTGATGGGAATTCCGTTTTACGTTTTCGGTTGACTACCGTTTCGGTACACACCGTTTTGTTCGAAGTATTGTGATTACTTAGGAGTGTTGTAGGTACGATGAGTAGTTTACATTAAAGTAAAGTAAACTATTTGCGTTTGTCGATTGTGGAAAAGTGCGAAATTCGAGAAACTGGCCGCCCTTTCCCGTCTCTCCTTGGACACCAGCAGACGTTGAAATTTAAAAACCGTGCAGATTCGTACCGTAAGTTTAATGTCGACTATTATTAGAAGGTAGATTGGCTTTGTGGGTGTGAAGTGACTAACTGATAATTTTGCTTTGCTTGAATACTTTTTTCTACCAACCGAAATGAGGTTTGAGTTAAAGACGGCATAAGTGATCTCCCATTTAGTCGAAAAATTGAAAAACGCTTAGGCTGTCTCCCATAAGAACGCTCTGGTAGATTTGCGTATATTGGGTCGTCAAAATATAATGCAACAACTCGACAGTGCACATCGTCATAATCTGATACAAAAAAAAAGAGAAAAAACCAAATGGTTAAGAAAAATAGGTACTTTTTTATCCCGAATCATTGATTGTATCAAGTTCCGTGGTGTTTTCGAGCTAGCCGTGCGTGGGCATGATGAGAGGGAAGATTCTTCGAATCTCGGAGTTTTCAAGGGGCTCGTTAATTTTACTTCCGAATTGGACGATGTTTTGAATCGTAACGGGCAAATATACATTTCAGCTATTGCAATTAAATGAATGAATTTCTTGGGTTTCGACCTTTGATGATTAAGTATTTCAGAATGTCTGTTAACCACTAGAGAACATGTTTCGTGTCTATTTACTACGTATTTAGTACCGTTTGCAATTTTAAGATGAAAAAGTTACCAAGATTTACCCCATTTGCATATCGTTGAAATTTCTATTTGGCAGAGGAAATCACCTATTCTGTCCCTTCACCATAGCCTCTCCTGATCTCTGTGCACCCCTTAAGTTTCGGGGCAGGAGCCGCCACTGCCCTTGACCTTCCCTCTCAAATTTCAGCTTCCTGCGTGCAATAGGATTGAAAATGGCTTCGGAGCTCACTCAGCTGATCAGTGCTCTTCCAGGCGTCTCCAGCATTCGAGGAGATCTTCTTCACTCTTCAGATCACAGATCAGCTGAGTGAGCTCCGAAGCCATTTTCAATCCTATTGAACGCAGGAAGCTGCAATTTGAGAGGGAAGGTCAAGGGAGAATACAGATGGTGGTAGGTGCTATTGATGGAGAACCAGTGATCTATACAGAAGGGTGATCTATACAGAAAATAATAAACCTTTGAACAATGATTTGCAGCGTTTTATAAATTACTCACTCATTCAACTTTCGTGTTCAGGTGTTTTTACGAGAAATCCCGTCTAACACAATTTGAACGAGGATTAAAATAACTAGTAAAGTAAAGTAAACAACCATGTCAGGTTGGATTTTCGTCAGACTGCCATTACTGGCGTTGCTGACGTCATCAGCTGTCTTACAAATGGAAGATCAGAATTTGTTCTGATATTTCGCTCACGACTTCCCATTTCCTCACCGCCCTGTGCTGTGACTAGAGGGGGCTAAGCCTAGCATGCACAAAAATACGCCGCCGCGGCGAGACTCGAACTCACGGCTTCCTCGCAGTACCCGGTCCGAGACTCGTCGCTAAAAGACGCACGCCGTAACATTACGCGACCACAGCTGACCCCGATTGAATTAACTTTATCACCTCGGTATTTATGTTCAAAGTACATTTTTTTTGGAGTGTGAACTTGCTCATATTCACCCATGGTTCTGAATTCAGGTACTTGGATGCTTATCAGGTAGGTAGTTGTAATTTCGGGACTTTCGCTCAGACTTCACAATACGGGAATACTCCGAAGGCGCACCAAGTGAAGCATAAACTTGAAACATTATTTGCGAACAAGATGTTGATTTCTACATAATATTGCATTCATATGTAAATTATGTAGAGAAATCATTATAAACTTTCAATAGAGTAGACTTACCTGCAGTTTTCATCGAACGAGATCAACGAACAATGGGTATACATCCACGTACTCAACACAGTACAATACCAATATTGGGGTTCTAACAACCATGCAATAATAAGAACACTATATTGCTTCCGAGTCTACCAAGGTAGCGGAAGCTTTGTTTTCACTTTTCAAGGACGAAAAAAAAGTTCTCCGTTTAGACCTTTAGAGCGTTTAGCGTTAGCGTTTTAAACCTTTCTGAACAATTTTGGTTCCGTGTCTGTGTGCCTGTCTGTCTGTGTGTCTGTCATGAATTCCTTGTAACGCGCATAACTACACGAAGTTATTGTCCGATTTCTATGAAATTTTCAGGGATTGTGCGGGTTGGTGTGTAGACGGTTCCCTATGAAAATCATCACCTTCGGGCTGATAGTAGCCACTGCGCATGCGCAAACGTGAATTCCTTGTAACAGCCATAACTTCCACATTTTCTACCCGACTTCGATGACATTTTTAGGGATAACACGGATTAGGTTGTAGATGGTCTCCAATGAAAATCAAGGCCTTAAACTTTACAGAAGCCTCTGCACATGCGCAAACGTAAAATCCTTGTAACAGCCATAGCATTTACATTTTTCATCCGAATTTGATGACATTTTCCAGGACTGTCCAGATTAGCGTGTAGATGGTCCCCTATGAGGGTAGTGAAAGGTACTTAGAGATTGGTGTTTTGAGATTAACTACTATGCATCGGATAATCGGGTTATAGATACGAGGAAGCTATGTGCCACACTCACTTGTTTTTTGTTAAAACAAGAATAATAGGGGAAACGAGACTGGGTGCATTACGAGCAGCAGGAATTCGATTGATTAGATAAAATTTGGTTGGTAGGTGGCGTACATCAAGATTACACCTACTTACAGATGAATCTTTGTTATCAGAGTGAATGCTAAATAAACTGATTAAACCGTTGCAATACGAAATTCCCTACCTGAATATGAAATCAACTGAACAGATTGAGGTATAAGATGATTTTGAGTGGTCATATAGCACGCCAAATCGAGGATCCAAGTCTCCTGACGCTTTTTGTGTGATTATAATCTAATTCAGAGACACAAAAAGAAAGTGTCAGGAGAGTGGAGTGGGTAGAGACGGCAGTAGGACAGTGCAATTCTCAAGACCATCTGCAACGTCTCTGGAGTAACAGTCTTGGCTCCCTCAACTCGTCGGAAGTAACAAAAGGTCCGTCACTATATAAAATACTATTATCTATCATTATTGTTGATATCAATAGATAGTTGTGATGAAAATCTAGTTCAATTTCAATCCACGTACTTAGATTAATTCCAAAGCGGAAAACCCTATAAAAATATGGCCTGGTTGTATTAGAGCAAAAGAATGTAGGTTTCCCAAAGAGAAACTTTTCTCTGGTGTTTCAGAGATTTTTGGATTACTTCGGTTTCGTGCTGTCTGTCTATAGCCAATCCTCATTCCTAACGTAAGTAATAAAAATCACGGCCTATTTTTGATGAAATTTCCAGGACTGATGGTGGTCTCGGTTCACGCTTATGCAATTCCTCGACATATAATGACTCAGCAATATTCACGCTCATACATAATTTTACTGGAACACCAATTTCTCAAAATCTGATTCTCGACTTTGCTCAAATTTGGAGGAAAATATAGGGGGAGAAACTAGTAAAATGATTTTGTAAATAAAAATCCTGTTCGTGCAGCATGATTGAATGAGTAAGTGAGCGAATTATCATAGTTTCTTTTTAAAATACAAAAACCCGACTCGTGCGCAATAATATTGTACGTCTGAGGACAACCTTTAATTTGTACTGTACATTTGAACAATAGTATTGAGCGTGCATGGGGCGCTTTAGTATCCGAATATGAAAAGGTTTTTTACTCAATTCAACGTAGGTTTATTTGATTCACTATTATTATATTCTAAATTTTTGACTGTAATGTGCAAGAACCTCGGTTTTGTTATAATACTCCTATCAGGTTGTTTACGATAATGGAGCTCAGTCAGTAGAGGTTGATATCCCATGTGGAGTTAAACAGGGTAGTGACCTTGGTCCTTGCTGCTTTCTGATCTTTATTAATAATTTGGCATATTCATTTGAAAAGGAAGGGAGCGTATTCTTATTTGCTGACTATATACAAATTTGGCAGTTGGGTCTGGACCTGGTGATCTACAGATTAATTTGACTAATTATGACATCACGATTGAAAGATCTCTCTGCAAATTCTCTTTTGCTCAAAAAGGAAAAATCGCAGATACTAAACTTTGCCTTAAATGGTCGTCAGGAACAATCAGTAAACTTTCTTGAACTACCGTTGGATAACAGAATGTCTTGGTTACCACATATTGAGGCACTTACTTCCAAGCTTACTTCATGTACCTTCATGATTCGCAGATTGTCAGCAGTTGCGTCGAAGGATGTTCTTCTCACAATTTATCACGCCTGTTTTGCAAGCAGAATGTCCTATTGTTTAGCATTGTGGGGCAGGGGCATGGCGTCCATAAGGCCACTTTGGGTCTAGCCCCGGCAAAATTTCTCTCACTGTAACCTAGATTTTTTACCCCAAAGTTGGAAAAACTCCTTTCAAAAAGTGTTCTCCACAAAGTAGAAAAAAATCCCTAGCAGAAAGTTTTTTCCTCAAAACTCACTCATGATCCATGGAAGCATGGAGCTTTTACAAGTAAAAAATAATTCTACACTGACATGCAGTTATTATGTCAAATTTCCATGGTAAAACCCGAGGCCATGGAGCTAGCTTCCATGCCTACTACTAGGTCCATGCCCAAGGCTGTCTCCATGGCCTGCTACGAGAGAGAAGATGTAAGATGGAATCGATAGGTATCCAACAATCGATTTGTATCAAACAATCGATTCTCCACTCCCAAATTCCCAAGATCTGGGGCTAGACCCTACTAGACCCCGGCGTCGTCATGCCAACGTGTTGTTTATTTTTAGTTTTTCCCCGTCCGCACATGCGCAGTAGTGTTATTTGAGTTTATCCCCTCCCTTTCTCGGCCCCTGCCCTGGAAGACAAAATCGATTTTTTATTCTTTCTGATGATGACTTGTTTTGATTCAACTAGATGGATGGATACTCTGTTCAGGTTGCCATGAAAGTTCATTGTATAACAATGGACTCATCATAGGATGTAAACGCATGGAGTACTTCTGATATCAGTTATAGATGGGTTAAAAATTGAATGGATACTCCCCACTTTTACAGATTTTCACAGTATGTTGCCCAGACTGCACGATTAGGTGTTTAGTGTGTTTACACAGTACATAAAACAGTACTGGAAACAACCGACAAGAGATAAAGTTTATCTGATAAACGGGAAGGTGGTTACATCTTGACATGATACAATTTTGCTGATTGACAGCAAAATTATGATTTTTGGAGTGTTATCATTGTTGTGGATGGCGTTTGCTACGCAGAGATTTTATCACATAGGTATGAAAGTAAGTTAAAACTATTGTAAGTTGAAACGAAGTTTTAAAATATTGTTGAGGTTGTTATCTTCAGGGGGTTTTCTCCGAAATGACTAGTCTCTCTGGAGCTCTTTACCTACTGTGTTCCCTAAAGTGTCTTGAAACAATGACAGTTTACGTTCCTGGTCCTCTTATCATTTTCGGTTTTCCATTCCATTTTCCCTGCATTTCAAGTCGTCTTGGTGTTTGTTGTAATACGATCTGATGGAGTTGACCACTGATTAGACTTACCTACCTACTTATCGTATTTTTTCGTTTCTGTTCAACATTTCGGTATGGGGAAATACAATAGGCAGCCTGGTGCTCTTCAGTTCCACAACTTTTCATATATAAATGCTACGTAGGCGTTGCAAAAGACAATTAAAAGTCATCAAAGGGAATATGACCCTCGAAAAGCCTTATAGACATTTCAACTAATATGTAGAATTTGTTAAGACACTTTTTTTTATGATCTCGTCTTTATGATTAAGAAATTATGTGCTTTTCGTTTTAAAAAAATTGAATATTTAATGTTTTAGTAACAAATTAACATTTTTATCTTTTCGAGTCCCAGAAATGATTTTTTTTTTTCATCATTAGCTGGAATGAAGTTGAGATGTGATGTTTCCACACTGGGTCCTCTGACGCAAAAGTATGTATGTATGTGTGTGTGATCCTAGGGTCAAGTTCATGTATTTTCTGGTTTGGTGCCCCACCACTTTCAGAGGTCACCCAACGCCCCTGTTGTGGGGGAATTCTTGTGACTCGGTGGAGGTCTTCAAATTACAGAAGCGTGTCATTCGCATCCTCGCTGGCCTCCGATGGGCTGCAGAGGGTCGTTCGTTCGACTAAATGTGCTCACTCTACCAAGTGCTTATGTCCTTGCTGTTTTGACTAATACCAAGTCAAATCTGCCTCACTTCAAGACGGTGTCAAGCTCTCATCGGTATCCTACAAGAACTGGCAAAGATACTGTTATACCGTTTACCAGCCTCAGCGTGGTCCAGCGATGTGATCCCTACCAGATCGGATCAAGATTATTTAATGCTTTACCCACCGATATCCGCAACCTCTCGGAGAAACCATTTACACGGATGCTGAAAATGAAACTTTTAGAGGCTGAACTGTATTCAGTTAGTGACTTTTTTGATATTCAATGGTCTACTTAAGTTTTTGTAATGTGTATATTGACGACTCAAATGAATTGAATGAATAATAATAACAAGGTTAATTTAGATTTAGTTGACTTTAATTGTCTAGCAGAGGAATTTTTATTGTAAGTACTCTGTCTAGTATAGTGGTAAGTAAGTGCCTGATCTGTGAGATTTTTTGTCTTCGTGTTTTTGGTTTATTATTTTCAATAATGAAACTTTGGAATCGACCAAGAAAAAAAAATTTTAACATCCCCTCAAAATTTGATGGTTTACGTTTCAAGGTACGTAGAATCCAAAAATCGAATAAAAATTTGGCCGTCCGTCCGCCGTACGCCGTACGCCGTACGCGGCACTTTTGCCACTTAGCATAGACCGATTTTGATGAAATTTGGTATGTAGGCTCCATTTGGGGTCTAGTTGTGCCCCGAAGCTTTTGGTTGATGTAGGTCACTCCTAAGGGTTCCAAATCAATTTTGAAATTTTGAAAACGCCCTAACTCAAAAAATTTCGATATAAAGGTATTGTTTTTCCTTCAATTTAAGATTCTATAGAATTTTTAGAATTTTTTGAGACCACCCGGAGCTCTGTAGGACAAACCGTTCGCTCCCTACAAAAATTTAAGGGTTTATATTGAAATATATATATATAAATCAAAACACGAGTGTGAATCGCAAAAGAGGCCTAATCTCCGTTAAAATTAGAGCTGACCGAAATTCGATCAATGTTCGGTGATTTTGACTTTTTTTTTTGATTTTTTTTTTAAATTTTTAAAAAAATTTTTTTTTTTTCATATTGGATGGTTGGTGATTTTGTAGACGGGTGATCTATATAGAAAAATAATAAACCATTGCGTAATAATTTGCAGCGTTTTTTTTTGTTATATTTAAAAATTAATTATTAGTGATGTGAATGAATGAGTGTATGGTTCTCCTCTTCTGTTGGTCGGTGGTCGCCCTATCGGTCCTGGGGGCGGCTCTATTGTTCTCTTTTCCCTGTTGGGAATGGGATCCGTGGGGGATGTCCTGTGTTGGGGGCGGCTGGTCACTGGCGTGGCAGTCGTTTCCCTCGTGGGTATCCTTATGCGGGGAGCCGTCATGGTGGGTGGGGCCTGGGGCCGGTCGGTTGGCGCCGGCCGGCAGGTGGGGGGGGGGTTGTGCCTGCGCTCCCTTCACCCACTTGTGATCGGCACTGCCCTTATTGAATTTTTAATTTGTAATAACGTTTGCAATAACGTTTGTAATGCTTATTTTTAGGATTTGCAAATAAAAACTTTTGAACTTAGACTTGATCAACAGTATTCTCCTATCTGGGTTAATACAAGTACGTGCAATGAAAGGTTGATTTAAACTAGTTTTTCGGGCCCAATTAAAGAGTTGAGGAGATTTGTGTGCATACGGGGCTGAGTTTTCACATCAAAGGGAAGGAAAGTAGGAAGAATTAGGCCCAATGTACATCGGCGCCCCAAGATTTGGGCCGAGTTTACAATCACCCATAAAGGGTTATGGGCTTCTTTAAAGGGTGGTTGGAGGAAGTTATTCAAAGACTGAATTGACCAGTGGAAAAGCTTTGTTCGTCTCAGATGGGTGATCTGTACAGAAAATAATAAACCGTTGTGTAATAATTTTCAGCATTTTCCTGGGAAGTTCGGCAGCAACTTTTTCGTAGTTTGTCGTTGAGAGTGCATGTTGAGACCCGCCAAACAAGTTCCGGAATGATTTCGCATTGTCGGTTTATGGTGGAGCTCATATGGAAAATGGCGAAACACGCCGAACAAAGAGTGATGGGAAAAGTTCTCATTTGCCGCTCTCATGAAGATTCGTTAGAGGGAAACAATACAAGCGGAGGCGGAGGCGGAGGTGGAGGTGGAGGTGGAGGTAGAGGTGGATGCCGACCTACAACGGACTAATACACTACACTACCACCTAATCGGCGGGATTGACGCTCAAGCTGATGGAAGAACGGTCTCAGAAGGGGGTCGACGGGAGGAGGATTAGAAATGGAAGGGGGATCCTCCGCTCCGCCTCCGTGGCGGGAGGGGAAGAGTATCGGATGGAGTTCGAAGAGTGGAGGAGGAGGAGAGGGGAGAATGCATTAGCTAATTGCTGAGTTCATGTCATATTCCGGGATCCCCTCCCGCTGTCAATCACTCCGCCTCATTCCTCCTCCTCGCAGTGTCATGACAATCCCTCTCTCAGTTTCTGCTCTTTTCTCTCTAAAACCCGCGAAAGGTCCGAAATAATTTCGTTCATTTTCCTCGTCCCATTTACCTCCTCCTCTTCCACCTCCACCTCCTCCTCCACCATTTAGGGCCGCATTTAAACAACTTCACTTTTCCGTTTGTCATTTCGAGGCTCTCGCCAACTCATTTTGATGGATTAATCACAGTTAGAACAACAAGTCATTTGCCTAATTCGGCTACAGTGTTTTCCTCCTCAATTTACAGAGATTTTGGTTCCATCACTCACATTTTGAAACACTGATATACCGAGAGTGGCAAAAACGCCCAATTAGGTGAAATGCAACACAATTTGAAATCATGCTACCTCATAGGAGTAATGAGAGCTTCGCGACTTTACCCCTGCGAATGGTCTGGAAGGGCTACAATTTGAAGGTTGAATAGAGGATCTTTCTTTGTGAAATGAAACAACGTCTGCCAAGTGGGTGTTGCACATAGCTTCCTCTTATTCATAACTCGCGAGTGAAGATGATCCGATGCATAGTAGCTGTAATGTTTGGAGGCGAAAGGGAGATTTAATTATTGAGTAAAATATCAAATTAATCGGATCGGTTTATTCTCGTAAAACATCGCATACATGAGTGAACTTGAAGGCGATTAGCTGCACACAATGGAATACCGCTTTTGGGACCAAAAATGGCTAACAACGGCTTGTGATCTGTGATCAGAGTCCAACTACGCCCCCATAGATAAATATGAAATTTATGGACGGAATGGATGATGGCCAACGCCTCGCGGTGTATCGCTGAATATCCTTTTTCGCTCGATGATAGGAAGTGTTGTGTCCTGGACAATAATGAACAACTACAACAGAGTAGGTAGCCAAGATGTAACCTTCAGTTTTAATTCATTCATGTAACACAAGTTTTGCTGTTAATATAAACCACGTTTTTCTTTTCATCTCGGTTAATTATTTAATCACCCTCATCGTTATTTTATAACAGGAAGCGACTGGTAAAAGCTACCGGTAATTCCCTACCACCGGGGTGAATTTGACTACTAGTGTTGACTACTACTGTTCGCAGATAGAAAGAAAGCGGCCGGCCGATTTCCCGCATGGTATACCTCCTAACATAGACGACTACCTGTTCCAAAATCTTTGGTAGCCTGGTGAGTCAGACTGGGAATGGCCTCCGTACCTCTGACGAGCCACCGTCACTACCTACCTACTCCACAATGAAATTTATTTCGAAGAAACGGGGAGTTTCATTAATGAACAACGATCGCATTTTGGTCTGCTAAAATTTGAACGGAGATTAGGCCTCTTTTGCGATTCACACTAGTGTTTCTGATTTTCGAACCCAAGTTTTTTCCAAGCCCAACCCTTAAATTCTCGTAGAGAGCGAACGGTTTGTCCTACAGGGTCTACAGTGGTCTCTAAAAATTCAATACCAGCAAAACCTTCTAAAATGCAAAAGTAATACGAAGGTACTGTCCGATTTTGGTGAAATTTTCAGCGATTATGCGGGCTGGAGTAATGCGAAGGTAATCCTTGAAAATCAAAGTCCAAGTATAATGTTTATAGTCAGATTTAAACATTTTACAGTTTTTTTAAAACGCTCAACGGAAAAATACCACCCCATGGGGTAGTATTGAGATGTGATGATAACATCATCACATGATCACCTCTTTTCAAGGGTAATAATCACTTTTTCGTTGAATTTGGATAAACTTCACAAAATTACAAAATAGATAGATGACAAAATAGGATAGACTTCACAAAATTGAGAAATTTCACGCTCTTTCCAACGGTATCCTTATTTTTAATTTTTGAGTGCAATTTCAGGGAGTTATGACCGTTTTAAATGTGTAAGGTCGAAAACACGGAAAAAATCTTGAAAGTAAAAAAAGTCGGATATTAAGGGGGTTAAAAAAAATTGCTAAGATACATTTTTTGTTGCAAATCAGTTGAAGAATCGACTCCCAAAGTTTGGTGGTTAACATATGGGACACCCTGTATAATTGGGAACCACTGCCTGGAAGTCAATTCCGAAACCATGGCCGACCACGAATGGTCTGTAATAAACACACCTTCCACTTCGTCATTGGTCGTTAGTCAACACTCTCGGTCTCATTTCTCCCTGGCGCGAGTGACAGGTAGAAGAAGGACGACGTTTTTGGGACTGTAATACACATGGACACCTGACCAAGCCAGCCGCTTTCTTTCAATCGTAACACTGTAAGTACCCCAGCGACACCGACATTTGAACCATCCATTGTCAATCCCAATGGCAAATCTGGGTCATAGTGAGCCAACGACCTGTGCTCTAGAACTAACTGTTGCATTTGTTTGAAAGCAAGATCACACTCTTTGTTCCAAGACCATGGTGCGTTTTTCTTTAGGAGACGGTATAATGGGTGTAAATTTTTATTGACGTTAGGAAGAAATTTAGAAATGTAAGTTACAAAACCAAGATACGCCTGAAGAGTTTTTACGTCACGGGGTTTTTCAGCCTCCACAACGCAGCGTACCTTTTGATCAGTAGTATGTAACCCGTTAGCATCAATTTTAAAACCCAAATATTCGACCGACTCCTGGCCAAACACACACTTATCCTCGGCAACTGTCAAACCAGAATCATCAAGTCTCGAAAAAACCATTTCGAGTTTGGTAATCAAATCTTCTAGATTTTTTCCTCCTATTAGAATATCATCCAACAGGATTGCAATAGAATCAATACCGGCCAAAACCGATTCTAATTTCTTTTGAAATTTACTTGGACCCGAAGCAATACCAAATGGCAGACGTTTAAATTGAAAATTACCCTTATGCGTTGGAATTGTAGTATACGCACGACTCGATTTTTTCAATTTTAGTTGCTGATAAGCTCGAGAAGGATCCACTTTACCAAATATTTTAGACCCTTGAACTTGCTGGAATAAAACTTCTACAGTAGGTAGTGGATGTTGATCAACTTTCAAAAAAGGATCGATTGTTACTTTATAATCTCCACATAATCTAACTCCGCCTCCTTTTTTAAGTATAGGAACAATAGGAGTGCCATAAGGCGAATAATCCACAGGTTCAATAATATTTTAGCTAATCTCAAATCATCAATCTCTAAGTACCTTGCCCTACCATCTATACGTCAACCGACACAATTTCTGAATATATCATTGAATTCGAGAGAAAAAAGAAGAAGTTACCGCTGTTAGAAGGGTTCAACGTTTGCAAAAGCGCAGGGGGTACTATCAAGATGGCATTTAATCAGAAGGGAACCAACTAAAAAATCCTAGTTTTGAGTACTTAGGCATCGAAGTTATTTGAAGTTTGCAAATCAAGTGGGGGTGAGGCTTGGGTAGGATGCCTAGAGAGCTGCTGTTATTATACAACTGAGACAGGCGAGACGAATGGAGGCTGGCCCCTCTAGTCTCTAACGTTACTTTCAAGCACGTGGGCCTACTCGAACTACCACTATTCCTGTCATTTATTTGTAAAATATGTAAGTCTAGTAGGTGTTGTACACAAAATCAAAGAAATTTTATCGGGATTTTATTATTTTCGTCTCAAACCTAAATTAATTTTTGCGTCTTTCTTTGAGAAAATGCCGTACCTGCAGCGCAACGCCCAAAAATCAAATTATATGTAGATTTTTCCTTTCTGAGATTTCGGAAAACGCTGTAAAAGTATCCTAGTGATGAACCAAATCAGCTGGTTCCAAACTGAGGAATTTTAAACTACTATTCACATTCAACCTTCTATGGTCTGCAAACCATCATTCATCATTCTTATCGTTGAAAGCGATGATATTTGAAAATTCAGTGACTCTGACAATTTTCTGAGTTCGTGTAATGGTATTAAACCAAATTGATAAATACCTATGAAAAAAATAAAACAATGTCATTGAGCTCAAGAACTATTATATATTTTTTAAACGCGCACGGCAAAGAATGAGTTTCAGCATTAAAAATTGTTAGATCAGTTTCATTTCAGTATTGATGAATTTTAATCAACTGAACCACCAACATCGTTTATGATTATATTCGGAACTCAAAATTCAACATGATGATTGTGTTTGGCAATGTTCATCATTATAAAATTCCGTTTCGCACGGTGAGCTACCTATTATATTTTGTACGGTATTAAATACCTCCATTCAAGTTCCACTGCAGTGCTATGTAATAACCTTAAGTAGTATCAATACCGGGTGTCCCAGAAGTTATGGTCCACCCTTTTTATCTCCGTTGTTTTGAGGGGTAGACAAAAACTTCAAGCGATAACCCCCCTTAATTTTTTACGAGGAATTTAACAATCACACTTTTGCGCATTGCGCACCTGCGCAATCGTGCGCAACGCACACTAACTTTGTTATTTCAAATAGGAATCCCTATTTTTTATTGCTGATTCGGATTCTACGCAAAATTTCATGAATTTTAAACCCCTCAACCGAGTTTTTTGGTTGCGCACAACCCGTCCAGTGAGCGCGCAAACTTGCGCAACCCCTGGATAGCGCCAAAATTGAGATGGAGGTAGACCCTAAGTGTGATACATGTTTTTTCATTAATTTTCGACGCTGAATCACGTGGTGGTATCCATTTCCGGATTTTACTGAAATTTTCCGAAACGGCGGCAGAAAAATAGGTAGTTGAGCCTGTTTTGTCGTCAGAATCTGACTGGCGGAGGGATGACATGTCGATACCAGCTTCAAAGTATCTCATTTTTATTAGGCAACTATCCACTTATTCCAATGTAAACAATAAATCAAGGAATAAACCCCTAAATGCCTGCTTGCTCTCAAATGTTTCAAGTCGCGATTTCTTTGAGTAACCATTTTCAATTACTAATTATTTTTAAATTATTACTCGATTCACACTGAGAGTTGAATGACCGATGAATGATGAGTTTTGATTAGAAAAATTGATTATTCCGGCAATAGTCGCCATAAAATCAAGTTGAATAATAAAACGGATATCATGCCCTGATTCGGGGTGGAAAAATAGCGCTAAAGCATGTTGTGCGCGATGAAAAAATTCGTTCAAGAGGTGAATTGTTCATGAAATTTGACGCAGAATTCGAATCTGCAATAAAAAATGTGGTTCCCATTTGAAATAACAAAGTTGGTGTGCGTTGTGCACGAATTTGCGAACACCCTGTGTTAAAAACTACTCATTTTTTGGCCGCCGTTTCGAAAAATTTCAGTAAAATCCGAAAATGGATACCACCACGTGATTCAGTGTCGAAAATTAATGAAAAAACATGTATCACACTTAGGGTCTATCACCATCTCAATTTTGGTGCAATCCAGGGGTTGCGCATGTTTGCGCGCTCACTGGACGGGTTGTGCGCAACCAAAAAACTCGATTGAGGGGTCTAAAATTCATGAAATCTCACGTAAAATCCGAATCTGCAATTAAAAATAGGGGTTCCCATTTGAAATAACAAAGTTGGTGTGCGTTGCGCACGATTGCGCAAGTGCGCAATGCGCGAAAGTGTGATAGTTGAATTCCTCGTAAAAAATTAAGGGGGGTTATCGCTTGAAGTTTTTGTCTACCCCTCAAAACAACGGAGATAAAAAGGGTGGACCATAACTTCTGGGACACCCGGTATGAGGCACTACCTCATTGAAGAGTTTGGAATTGTGGGGAGCACACAGCAACTATTCTCTCCCTCTTCTAAGTATTAATGGGGTTTTCTTCGAGTTTCGCTGTTTTCTAACTCAAAGTTTTCGGTAGTAGAGTCCAAAATAATAAAGTAATAAGTGAGAACAGAAGGTATGAGTTAATTATTAATGATAATGAGACACGGTAACTACTATCATGGTAAATACTATCTTAAATTGGTAAAAAAAACGATACCTTTATTTCAAGAGATTTCGAGCTAGGGCACTTTTGAAAATTTCAACCCTTAATCTTCACCTCTTAGAAGTAACTGACATTAACCAAAAGCTTCGCGGCACAGCTAGACCCCAAATGGAGCACATAGGTATACCAAATTTGAACCAAATCAGCCCAGGGTTGCTAAGAAAAGGAACAAGGCAGGCCCAGGGTCCGTCGGCGGACGGACGGAAAATTTTTTATTTGATTTTCGGATTCTCCGTACCTTGAAACGTAAACCAACAAATTTTGAGAGGATGTTAATTTTTTTTCTTGGGCGATTCCAAACGTTCATTATAGAAAATAATTAGAACTATTATTGAAAACCAAAATTAGACGGCTGTTAAAAGGATTTTACATTTGCGCATGCGCAGAGGCTGCTATTGAGCCGAAGATGATTATTTTCATAGGGAACTATCTACACTCCAATCTGCATTTATGCAGATTTATAAATCCCTGAAAATTTCATCGGAATCGGACAATAAATTCGTATAGTGACAGACAGATAGACGCGGAACCAAAATTCTTCAGCTGATCAATTTCTTGATTAGAGTTAGCCGATTAGAACCGGTTCGTATCTTCGAATAGTTTCATGTCACTTGGGTAGGCTTCCTTAGCAACCAAGAACAAAATTTCATAATGAAAGCATCGCAGCTCTCGGATATCGATGTTGTTGCTAGTTGCTAAATATGTAGTACTATGGAAAAGCCGAGTTCTATGCAGACGTGTGATCTATACAATGCTTTCAAACGTAGGTAATAAGATGATCGCACGAAAGGTTGTGAGTGACCTTGAATCTTCGAGAATCCTAATTTTACCTTTGGTTTTACGTTTAAATTTAATTCACGTTAGGCGCCAGATTTATCTGTGACGGAAATAAAATAAAACAAATTTATCAGTGGGGATGAACCCTCAAAAATTTATTCAAAATTTAATAGAGAAAGAAAATCCTAATTCTCAGGGTTCCACAGATTTTTCAAAAATAACATTAATCAACTACAACTTAATTCGACCTACTTAATATCTTTCATACTCTTCTTAATCTTACTTAACATAGTACTTACAGGTACTTACAAAAATCTGTTGTGCTATTCTACGAAATGGATAGATTTTGTGGAAGGTTGAGGGTGAAGAGACCTCGGATTCCTGGTGAGATGGAGACAAACGGCTAACGAAAGTAGCCCGGGACAGGAACTGTCGAAAAAAGGAAAAGAAACCCCAAAAAAAAGAAGTCCCAAAATTCCAAAGTGGGTAGGGAGTAGATTGTAGAATGCACATACCGGTACGAAAACGGATGTTTAGCTGAGAGCTGGGTCCTTTTCCAAATTTCTTCTTGTTTCTGGAAGACGGATGTTGACGGGTCCTCAAAGAGCGAAAATGGCATCCAAATTTCCACAATGTTTTTGAATTTATATTTAAGAAAAATCACCAACTTGGTGGAACAGTATAATGAGAGAAACGGCATCGGCAGACGACGGGACCACCCACTATCTACCTATCTACATATCATGTAGGTTAGTTTTACCATTAAAACCTGACCTCCAAATTTAGGGATTAAATCGACGTAAAGTTTCTTCTAGGTGTCTAGAGATGAAGCGCCTTTTTAGGCCTCACAAACCTTGTATGCTGAAATTATGATGATAAGAGTTTGTAGTTTCATATCGAAATTCCGTGAAATAAATTATTTTGAGCCTCTCAGATTAATTAGGCACTGCAGTGATTCCTGGTGCCGTCAAGAACTAACCTCAGGAATGGCCCAGGATTTGTGTGATGGGTGTCGTTCACCGCGATTTTTTTAATGCTTTTTGCTGTTCCAAAATTTTATAGTATATAGTGAAAGATGGAGTCTCTTTCCTAACAGAACATAAATATTTAACTTGATGATTTACTACTACAAGCGCTAATTTTGATCAATTAATAAACGCTCTCTCGTATCCATAGTATTACTTTAGGTTCTTAACGAGGCTTGATATAAATGAAGTTGGTAATTAAGCTTCATCACACCTCTCCTGTTGTGTTTACTATTGCGTCTCCTGAAACATGCATTACTAGACAATACGTATAATTATTAAGTTTTCCTTGGTGTTCGTCTCTCCTTCCGTCCTTTCAAATTCTATCGTAGATATCCCGTAAATTTGAAGAACAGTACCTGAAAGATTCCAAGGAATGATACAAACTCATGCGTGGTGAACGTATATTCTTGACGAAAATTGGTAACATCAAACATATGAGATTATGATTTTTACAATCGCACAGAATAAAGGCTGCCGCCCAAAACATGTGACGAATTTTTCGTCCATGCATCATCTTATCAACGACAGAATCTTAACGCAAATTTTTGGTCATAATTTCGCCTTACCTAATGATTCACATAAATAAATACATAGAAAGTACCTTATAACGACAAAATCAACAACTGTGAGTACCGGTGTACTCGATTAAGTGGGCTGCTTCTGATCTATTGGGAAGGTACCTATTGGGAAAAATCTATGTGGCCCAAATTCCTTCAAAATATTTGACCCAAAGTGCTCAGAATAGCAGAGAATGAGTTTATTATGAAGAGATAATTAATGGGATTATTAATGGGTTTATGAGGTCAAGAATTCAAAATCAATCAAATAGCTGAAAGCAAATACGTATCTAAAACTATGATCATGAATTTATTTTATGATGGAAAATTACAGTAGAGAAGATTGTTATAACTAAAATACCTGCAATTATACCTGGGGACACCGCCTGAAAAAATTAATAGAACGCAGTCAAAGTTTCCTCCATGAATAGTGTGCTGTCAACTGTTCCCGCAATGAGTTTTCTTGAAGAATCACAGGGTAGGTAGTTTGAAACTAAATGTTTTATATTTGTAAACCGTTGTTGTATTTTCGTCCACCCTTCATGCCGTTTTCATAGAGGTTCTATGCAATGGTAACATTGATCGTGATCAATTTTTAGCACAAGATTTTTTGACATCTGATGACTTAGGAATTTGACGACTTATGGCCATCGACGTAACCAAGTTGAACTTGAAGGAACACAACCTGTCAATGGAGTTAACACCTGCTGGTGAAAATAGGCAATAATTCGGAGTTGACGCCACACATCTTCTCCTTCCATCCTCGAGTGGTCTGCGTGCATTTTCAGTTCCTGTCTGATTTGTTCTGCGAGATTGGTAACAATCAACTTGGTAATTGCTGTCCTTCGTGAATTACTTATTATAAATCGTCTCCACATGAAAAAACGTGGCAATATCAAGATTTAGAATAATAATTTTACCATAAACTACAACCTGTCAATGGAGTTAACACCTGTTGGTGAAAATGGGCAATAATTCGTAGTTGACTCCACACATCTTCTCCCTCCATCCTCGAGTGGTCTGCGTGCATTTTCAGTTCCTGTCTATTTGAGAGTACTCTCATGAAAGAAGTCCTGTCTTCCGTATTACTTTTGCTTTTTGAAAATCTCGGTCATCTTCTTGTGGTTTAAGGAAAACAACTTCCACGACGAGCTCTTTGTAGTGACCTCGTGCTTGGTGCAGCTACTCGAATCTCCGATCGATGTGCTCTGCGAGATTGGTAACAACCAACTTGGTAATTGCTGTCCTTTGTGAATTACTTATTATAAATCGTCTCCACATGATAAAACGTGGCAAGATGAAGATGTTGGATAACTACCTTAAACTACAACCTTTCAATGGAGTTAACACCTGTTGGTGAAAATGGGCAATAATTCGTAGTTGACTCCACACATCTTCTCCCTCCATCCTCGAGTGGTCTGCGTGCATTTTCAGTTCCTGTCTATTTGAGAGTACTCTCATGAAAGAAGTCCTGTCTTCCGTGTCACTTTTGCTTTTTGAAAGTCTCGGTATTCTTCTCGTGGTTTAAGCAACTTCCACGACGAGCTCTTTATAGAGCATTTACTGTTGCTGATCCAGTCTCCAGTCGATTTGTTCTGCGAGATTGGTAACAATCAACTTGGTAATTGCTGTCCTTTGTGAATTGCTTATTATAAATCGTCTCCACATGATAAAACGTGGCAAGATGAAGATGTTGGATAACTACCTTGAACTACAACCTTTCAATGGAGTTAACACCTGTTGGTGAAAATGGGCAATAATTCGTAGTTGACTCCACACATCTTCTCCCTCCATCCTCGAGTGGTCTGCGTGCATTTTCAGTTCCTGTCTATTTGAGAGTACTCTCATGAAAGAAGTCCTGTCTTCCGTATTACTTCTGCTTTTTGAAAGTCTCGGTCTTCTTCTTGTGGTTTAAGGAAAACAACTTCCACGACGAGCTCTTTGTAGTGACCTCGTGCTTGGTGCAGCTACTCGAATCTCCGATCGATGTGCTCTGCGAGATTGGTAACAACCAACTTGGTAATTGCTGTCCTTTGTGAATTACTTATTATAAATCGTCTCCATATGATAAAACGTGGCAAGATGAAGATGTTGGATAACTACCTTAAACTACAACCTTTCAATGGAGTTAACACCTGTTGGGGGAAAATGGGCAATAATTCGTAGTTGACTCCACACATCTTCTCCCTCCATCCTCGAGTGGTCTGCGTGCATTTTCAGTTCCTGTCTATTTGAGAGTACTCTCATGAAAGAAGTCCTGTCTTCCGTATTACTTTTGCTTTTTGAAAATCTCGGTCTTCCTCTTGTGGTTTAAGGAAAACAACTTCCACGACGAGCTCTTTGTAGTGACCTCGTGCTTGGTGCAGCTACTCGAATCTCCGATCGATGTGCTCTGCGAGATTGGTAACAACCAACTTGGTAATTGCTGTCCTTTGTGAATTACTTATTATAAATCGTCTCCACATGATAAAACGTGGCAAGATGAAGATGTTGGATAACTACCTTAAACTACAACCTTTCAATGGAGTTAACACCTGTTGGTGAAAATGGGCAATAATTCGTAGTTGACTCCACACATCTTCTCCCTCCATCCTCGAGTGGTCTGCGTGCATTTTCAGTTCCTGTCTATTTGAGAGTACTCTCATGAAAGAAGTCCTGTCTTCCGTGTCACTTTTGCTTTTTGAAAGTCTCGGTATTCTTCTCGTGGTTTAAGCAACTTCCACGACGAGCTCTTTATAGAGCATTTACTGTTGCTGATCCAGTCTCCAGTCGATTTGTTCTGCGAGATTGGTAACAATCAACTTGGTAATTGCTGTCCTTTGTGAATTGCTTATTATAAATCGTCTCCACATGATAAAACGTGGCAAGATGAAGATGTTGGATAACTACCTTGAACTACAACCTTTCAATGGAGTTAACACCTGTTGGTGAAAATGGGCAATAATTCGTAGTTGACTCCACACATCTTCTCCCTCCATCCTCGAGTGGTCTGCGTGCATTTTCAGTTCCTGTCTATTTTAGAGTACTCTCTTGAAAGAAGTCCTGTCTTCCGTATTACTTCTGCTTTTTGAAAGTCTCGGTCTTCTTCTTGTGGTTTAAGGAAAACAACTTCCACGACGAGCTCTTTGTAGTGACCTCGTGCTTGGTGCAGCTACTCGAATCTCCGATCGATGTGCTCTGCGAGATTGGTAACAACCAACTTGGTAATTGCTGTCCTTTGTGAATTACTTATTATAAATCGTCTCCACATGATAAAACGTGGCAAGATGAAGATGTTGGATAACTACCTTAAACTACAACCTTTCAATGGAGTTAACACCTGTTGGTGAAAATGGGCAATAATTCGTAGTTGACTCCACACATCTTCTCCCTCCATCCTCGAGTGGTCTGCGTGCATTTTCAGTTCCTGTCTATTTTAGAGTACTCTCTTGAAAGAAGTCCTGTCTTCCGTATTACTTCTGCTTTTTGAAAGTCTCGGTCTTCTTCTTGTGGTTTAAGGAAAACAACTTCCACGACGAGCTCTTTGTAGTGACCTCGTGCTTGGTGCAGCTACTCGAATCTCCGATCGATGTGCTCTGCGAGATTGGTAACAACCAACTTGGTAATTGCTGTCCTTTGTGAATTACTTATTATAAATCGTCTCCACATGATAAAACGTGGCAAGATGAAGATGTTGGATAACTACCTTAAACTACAACCTTTCAATGGAGTTAACACCTGTTGGTGAAAATGGGCAATAATTCGTAGTTGACTCCACACATCTTCTCCCTCCATCCTCGAGTGGTCTGCGTGCATTTTCAGTTCCTGTCTATTTGAGAGTACTCTCATGAAAGAAGTCCTGTCTTCCGTGTCAGTTTTGCTTTTTAAAAGTCTCGGTCTTCTTCTTGTGATTTAAGCAAAACCACTCCTACGATGAGATCTTTTCAGTGACCTCGTGCTTGGTGCAGCTACTCGAATCTCCGATCGATGTTTTCTACGAGATTGGGAAACAATCGACTTGATAAGTGGTGCTGATAATTATTCTAAATCGTGTACAAATGAAAAAAAAACGTGGCAAGATCAAAATGTAAAATGATGTGTTGACAATAAACTTATCAACCTATCAACGAAGTACCACCTGTTGATCAACTACAGACCCTTCAAGAGTAGGATCAGAATTTAGGCGTCCCTTGCTATATTATTGGCATAAAACTCAGTACCTGAGCCGGTTATGGCGACGATGAAACTAGGTAGCTTTTCTTTTGCGTTAATGGGAATCCTCTACATTGTGGAGTAACGTCGGTCCTGGACCTCTTAAGAAGTTGAAATTCCCCATCGAACCTTCCTTCGAACTCTGAGGGATTTTAAGTCAAAAGATAAGAGCAACTCAGCTGAATAAGCTTCAAACAAGAGGTTCTCTGAGAAATCTAAAAACTACTACCTCCCTTTAAGCTGCTGATTGAGAGATGAGTGTATGTTTTGTTCTGTGCTTTCTAAGTAAGATGACAATCGACAGGAGAGCTCTCCGGGAAGACAGCCGATCCATTATTAGCAAAGTAAGTTCCTTCTTGATGTTGGTATTCAACAGCCAGGTTTTCTGTGTGAACTGGAATCGAATGAGACCTACGATCAGCAAAATGAGCTCTGATGACAAAATCGATTAAGCATCAATCGACGAAGTCGACAAGCATCCTCTCTGGGACGCCTAATGTCGAATGGTGGGACCTCCATGAGAAGATCGAGCTTGGAGACTGTCTCCGGCAGGGTTCTTTTGAAGAAATCAAAATTTTACCGCCTGTCTCTAAGCTACTTCAGATCTCTTACATTCTATGAGTCAGAAATGACAGCTAGCTTATTTTGCGCCAACTCGATCTGACTTGCCACGATTTACCTCAGAGTTCACATTGATTGACTCTTGTCATCCTCTTCATTTATCTATCGTAATCGCATCAAGGTGAAAAATTGTCTTCCCACTTCCAAGACGGGTGTTACACCGAAGAAAGAAAATTTTTACTCGCCTCAATATTATTTAAAATTATTTAGTTTCGGAAATTTTGCATATTGAAGGAGAAAATATAAATGTTTTCTTCTTTTCGATGTTGACTGAACAAACTGTAGATATTTAATGGTTCCAAGCTATTACAGTCTCCAGACTGTTTCAAAAAATCCCTATGGTTACAGCTGTTTCCACTCTATCTCTATTCTGAGCTCTTTGTTTTCAACATTTTGGGAGACAAAAATTAAATTGTGACATTTTCATTACACGGTAAATGGTTATTATTGCGGTTAGGATTGGAGCACTTTTGAATGTAACACTGCTCCATGAATGAGGAGAATATTTGAAATGACGTTGACTTTGAATTGCTCGTTCTAACTGACAGGTAAGTACGTTAAAAAAAATCACTTATACTCGTATATACTGCGAAAATTAGGAACGCATCGTAGGTACACTTTACAAATAGAACGTCACAAAAAGATGTATTATCAGCTACGTTACAATGAACAATATTATTGCAATTAGGGTGAGAGTTCGTTTTGAGCAAATATACTTCTGTACAATGGGGTTAAACATGAATAATTAGTGCTTCATAATAACGATTAATAACCAAGAATGTAGTATTTTATATTGCCACAGCATCACAACCAAGGGATTTTGACCAACAAAATGGACAATAAACACGTGATTCTAAAAATTTGTTCTCTTAAAATTATTTAGTTTATAAATGGTTATGTACAGAGTGGGGCACCCATCCGTGAATAACTGGCTCATGCACTGCTTGCATACACAGTGCGCGCTAAACAATCATAAATACTCTAAAGTGAGAAACAACTGTGAGAAATGTCTACATCGGTTTCGTTGTCAAAAAATACTATTTACAGTTTGAATGAATGACCAGAACTCGCTTATCTAATCATGTCATGATTTTATAGTTATTTTCAATTCGTTCGTCCACTCCTAGAAGGAAAAAAAGGATTTAGGTTTGCAGCTCTCCTGCGACTTTGGAACTATAATCCAACTAACTAACTAGAACTAAACTGTTAACCTTCTGTAAAATTCACCGCCAGTTTAGTCCTGTTTCCAAGAGATTTTTTTACACCTGAGTGATCAAGCATATTGTTATTTTAAGCATGTTTAGAGGGAGGAGAACAAGGTCGAGAGGGGATCTGCCTAGTGGGTGCGTGGCACACAGCTTCCTCGTATTCATAATCCGATTGTATAGATGATCCAATGTATAGTAGTTATTCTCAAAACATCAATCTCTAAGTACCTTCCACTACCCTCATAGGGGACCATCTACACGACAATCCGAATCCTAGAAAATTTCGTCAAATTCGGATGAAAAATTCAAGTGTTATGTCTGTTAAAAGGATTTTACGTTTGCGCAAGCGCAGAGGCTACTGTAAATTTTGAGGCCTTGATTTTCATGAGAACCATCTACAGTCTAATCCACATAATTCCTAAAAATTCCATAGAAATCAGATCAGAATTGTGGAAGTTGTGGCTATGGCAAGGATTTCATGACAGGCAGACAGACACGGAACCAAAATCGTTCAGGAAGGTCTAAACGTAAAACGAGAGGGGAAATTTCGATTTTGGAGAACTTTTTTTTTAACCTTGAAAAGTGAAAACAAAGCTTCCGCTACCTTGGTAGACTCGGAAGCAAAAGAAGTTCGACAGGACGGTGAACATGAAGACATTGAAAGTAAGTTCTCATGAGAAAAGGCAATATTGTGGTCGCAACAGGTTGAAATTTTCATTAAACGTGAATGTAGTATTTCTAGTAAAAATAAAGAATAATTTAACAGTTCAATCAACTTGATGTTCGAAGTTTATATTTTTGGACTGATGACTACGCTGAGCATTGAGGCCATCCAAGGTTCCCTGAGGACGAAGCAAATTTCCATTGTGATTGTGATCCTTCTACTTTCAAATTGTACCTTCTTATTCCTTCTGTAAATTACTCCAAACTCTTTGTTTGTTTGTTTGTTTATTATTGTAAGTTTAGTTTTTAACAGGTAGTAGTTTCTTCAATTATTTAACATCTGACCAATAGGAAGAAACATTACAGTGGTTCCTGTTTCTGACAAATTCAATTAAAGCTAAAAGGGAAAACAAGTGTTTGAGAGAGACAGCTCCATCAAGAAACGAGAGTTGCATAAATCAAATTGATTTTATTATCTATTCTCTATTCAGTTATTCATCAATATTATTATTGATCATGCAAGTTAGACCATTTTTGCCCAACACCATCAATAGTCCAAATTCCGAGATTTCATTATGAAAACAACCACTTCAATCTTGTGGGCCTTTATTTACTAATTAAGAGTACATCCCCGGATTCCAAATGAAAACAGCGTTTGTGGAGACAGAGAAAACCTGGAAAAACTTTTGATGAGACGAGAGCGCGATCTCTTATCAGAGAATCACACTAAAGAGTTGTCACCTTCTGCCTTTTCATGTTTTGCCACACGTCGCCATACATTTACCAGCCATTTACTTCAAAGGTGATGATTAAAAGTGTTTTAAATGATTATTTGTTTCAAACTCTACACGTTGAGCCAACATTCTGTGCAACCCCGCGGAACATGAAATGCGATACGTGAAAGGAGCAATGAACACCATGGAATTCTGTACAAAGGTCAACAAATTCCTAAACTGATTGGATATAATGATGAAGACTTTGTAGGAGACATAAAAACAAAGCGTTTAACCAACGGCTATGTCTTCAAACTTGGAACCTAAGCAGTTTCAAGGTGATTCTGCCCACTGCTCAGTCAGAGTACATAGCCGGTATATAGACTTCTAGAAAGTATTGGAATCCTGTTCAAAAGTCCGAAGATATTCATGGATAACATGAGTGCCATCCGCGAGAAGTAGTCAGAAGGTTCATTTGATTCGCAATAATCTCCAGCGAACAGCAAGTTGCAGACATATCCAGAAAGGCCCAGCAGAAAGCTACTCTTATGGGTCTGAGAATCACCTTGGGTTGTTCTCAAGAGACACTCCAAGAATTCGTTTTCAGAGGGAGATTGGATTTTTCATTTTTTCTAAATTCAAACTCGTCAAGTTATAATGGACATCTGGCTGTCACAAATGTAATGATATGGACTTTGTTGTTTCCAAATAACTCTCTTCTCGATCTAAATTCTCTCAACTCATCACCTTTTTTGTAAAACTGTTATGTTATCTTCAAATATATTCTCACATGATCTGCATCTTTGATCGATTAGTTCAGAGGATTGAAATATTCGACGATATAAGGCATCGATAAAATGAGATCTTGGCGGACCTCTAAAAGACAGGGACCATCTCGAATCGTCTGGACTTCAAGAAAATTGGGATTCCTACTATCAATCCCCGGTCAATCAAGGACCGACCTATCTCATTTTTTGATCAAAGTATTGTAGATTGTCCACAACCGACCCATGGTATCGTCTGTGGTCATTTCTGTATCATGTCCCTCTAGAAAGGACGAAGGAAAAGTTTTGAGGGGAAAATAGTGGGTGGAAAACTACAAAAATGTTATTTGGATTTGGTACTGACCAACAGTTTGCTCATCCCCCAGGAGTCAGATGTTAGGTATGCTGAGATTGGATTAGACATTCCGGAAGGGTACAATATACTATCAAACCAGACTCATTGAATGAGAATTTTGACTAGAAATCGTCACGATCAAGATCAATTTAGATTTATACTGGAGTCAAAATATGAATGATAATTTAAATTTAATACTCTAACTATTTAAACATTATTCAGCGATGTTGGAAACTTTTGGTCAAGTGTTGCGGATTGTTTCTCCTAGATTATGGCGACAAATTCTACGAAAAATTTCGGGTTTTTGAGAAATGTAGACGACATTTATTTTGAGGGATACACACTTATATAAATATACTTCCTTACGAGTACGTTGTCATGAAACCTGAGTGACAGTAGCGATGCATGAGCCAATAGCAGGTAAGTGTCCCTTCATGAGTCAAGTAATAACTTATTATTTTCTCTATTTACACTTTAAGACATCCTTTGTATCTGTTTGTACAAGAATAAGGAGGGATAGATGAGAACTTGGGCTCGAAAATGATTTGTGCCAGAGTCCGGTTCAGTGGTTGCAGGGGGGATGCGGGTAGTAAAACTGGGCCTCAGGGCCGGCGATCTTGAGGAGTCCGGCGGGCCGGGGTGGCTGCTGATGGTACGCAGACAGGTCTTCAGGGAGCTGCTGCTGCTGAGGGCCAGGACCGCACCACATACCCTGCGCACCTGAAACACAAGTATTTTCTCGTGAAGGCTTGCGACTCAACTGTTGATATTAAACGCTGAAAAATATTACAAAATGGTCAATCATCTTCCTATACAGGGTGTACACACGACATGTATTCCGAACTTCAGGAATCGAATCTACGACTAATTCTTGATCAAAGTTGTCTTATAATATTTTTAACCTGCTACTGAAGCTTATAGTCCACCGTTTCCTTCATAATTTCAAACTGGTCTCATCAGTACATCAAAATAGTTAAAGTACCCCATCCTGCCCCACTCTCCTAGAGGAGTGTCGGTACAGCTGTACCGGGACTGTGGAACCGAGTATCAACTTGTAACGGTTCCATGCAGTGACGAAAACTCAGCCCTTACCGGTCCAGTTCCATGGACCGATAAGATATCATGGAGAATGGCACTGGACCGGGAAGGGATTAGGACCAGTAAGCACGGATCTTGTCCCCAGTTCTGTTCCATGTAGCTGGAAGCGTCCTCTCCATTTCCATGGACTGGGATAGTATCATGGAATGGCTCTGGAGCGGGAAGGGATCTTCTGAACTGGTTAGCATCGAAATTGTCTCCAGTATTATTATTGGCATGTTAAGTTCTTAAACTGCAACGAAAGTGGCAACTCTGACGGGTTGAAGAAGCGAGTTTCCTCTTATTACTTATGTACACCGCGTCCGTTCATTTCCTTTCCTTCTTTCTCCGTTGAAAGACGCCAGTCGGGAAGCTCGGTGGAGGGGGTAAAAGGAAAAGGATCAAACATGGTACAAAAACTAGTAAAACCAAAACACAAACGGTGGATACAGCTTTCGTACAAGTACGCAACCACGAGAGACATTTTATGTCTTATGTTTAATAAATTGAGAGCTTTCCAATGAGTGGTGAACGATTTTTGTGGAGTGGAAAATGAGGAAGTTAGTTTTCCCTAGGAACGATTGGTTGTACGTGAAAATCATCAGAAATTTCCGCGTAACGCTCCCCTCGTAACGCTCCCCTCATAACGCTCCCCGCGTGACGATTTTTCATTTATGTGCCATAGTAAAGACATAAAATGTCAAAATTATTCTTTCCTTGAATTGTTTGGTCACTATCATTTATAATAAATTGTCTCTTCCGTTACACTTGTTCAAATTCCTTCCTTTCAGCCAATTTTCAAGAAAAATGAAGCTATTGTATTGCAACTTGAGATCATAAGCATGGAAGAAGGAAGATAGGGATATGACCGCCCTCAGTAGGCAGTACCGGTAATGGAACTGTACCGGTTACATCTTTTGACATTTTATGTCTTTACTATGGCACATAAATGAAAAATCGTCACGCGGGGAGCGTTATGAGGGGAGCGTTACGCGGAAATTTCTGATGATTTTCACGTACAACCAATCGTTCCTAGGGAAAACTAACTTCCTCATTTTCCACCCCACAAAAATCGTTCACCACTCATTGGAAAGCTCTCAATTTATTAAACATAAGACATAAAATGTCTCTCGTGGTTGCGTACTTGTACGAAAGCTGTATCCACCGTTTGTGTTTTCACTGTAACCGTTGGAACCGTTCCAGGGAAATACCTGGACCGACACACCCCTGCACTCCCCCCTGCCTAGTTGCGTTTTTGTCTCATTGAAAATTAACTTCCCTTGACAGGGGATCGATCTTAGCTATCCTAAGGAATGGACAGAAAGGCGAAGAGGGATCACAACAGCGTTACCGATTGAATATGCCAAATTATTGCCTTTATTATTGGAAGAGATGGAGATGCCTTGACATTGCAGGATGGATTCCGTAGGACTAACACTTTTTTGTTATATATTGTGCGGCATTATAATTTTATGTATAATGTATTCTCCCAAACATCAGCTAATGGAAATCATTAGGTGGGTTATTGGAGTGAAGTGTGTTTTTTAATACCAAAACCATCGGTAAACATGTTCTTTTATTCGTAAATTATCCAACGAAACGTCAATAAGGTAGGAAACAAGAAAAAAACACACGGAATGGGGATCTAAGCTAATCACTAAGTTAGGTGGTGTGGATAGGGGTTCGCTAATGCGACAACGTAATGGACCAGGGCTGTCTTCATATATTTTCCATCAGGTGTCCTGTTCCTAATGCACTCGTCCTGTCTGTCATAGTCTGCGGAAACCTTCGTACTCCCCGCCCTCGTCCTTCTGGTTCCACGCCCTTGTTCTAATTGTTCCCTCTCCACGGTTACCCTTTCGTCACCCGTTCACCAAAGGAATCAATCATTGGCCACCTATAGGTGTGTCGAGAACGCGTTTCTCACTCTCAATTATTCACCCACCCCTTTCCTTCCTAATTAGTGGCTACTTTTCTGAAATTAGCTCCCCTCGAACTGACAGGTTTCCCTCCTCCTGCAGAAATCCCGTTCCCAAGACGCACGTTAAATCATAAAATTTATGAGCAGAATATTTAATATTGGTTCTCCTGTATTATTCAGGATTTCCTCGAAATTTTCACTTGTCATTCTCTGCAAATAACGGGACCTGAAACTATGAAATCACAATGACGAACAACTGTCCATGATCACAGCTCAAATCCTACATCAATCTCTTCGTTTCCTCAGTGTAACCAAAAGCGTTACCCCTGTGCTACCTCCCACGCGATAAGGTAGTTCAGAATTATAGATCTATGCAATGATACGAGATTAGGGATCACATTTGCCTATCATGCCTGGGAACTATTTTGCCCCAAAGATAGGCAGTTTTGTATTTGTGCAATTCGTGATCCCAAAGGTGATTCAAACATCAGTTGAAGACCCTGCAGGTACAACAAATATTGCTTATGAGTAGGAAGGTTGTTGATGAGCAAAATTGTCATTTATGAGCTGCCTACCAAGTATGCTGGAAGTTTCTCGTCCCCATTAGAACGGTTGAGTACATTGATTTTTGGTTGCTAGGGAATGACAACTGAGTGACTAGAAACTCTATTCGGAGAAAGAAAAAAAACGCTGCAAATTATTGCACAATGGTTTATTATTTTTTATTTGTCTATATAGATCACTCGTCTACAAAGCCACCAACCATCCAACATGGAGAAAAACATCGATGACTTTTCAGTCAGCTTTAATTTGAACGGAGATTAGGCCTCTTTTGCGATTCACACTAGTGCTTCTGATTTATCGTAAGTCCAAACTTTAAATTCTCGTAGTGAGCGAACGGTTTGTCCTACAGAGCTCCGGGTGGTCTCAAAAAATTCTAAAAATTCTATAGAATCCTAAATTGAAGGAAAAACAATACCTTTATATTAAAATTCTTTGAGTTAGGGCGTTTTCAAAATTTCAAAATTGATTTTGGAACCCTTAGAAGTGACTTACAACAACCAAAATCTTCGGGGCACAACTAGACCCCAAATGGAGCCTACATACCAAATTTCATCAAAATCGGTCAATGCTAAGTGGCAAAAGTGCCGCGTACGGCGGACGGACGGCCAAATTTTTAATCGATTTTGGTTTATTATTTTCAATAATAAGCCTTTGGAATCGAGCAAGAAAAAAAAAGTTTGACCCCCCCTCAAAATTTGATGTTTTACGTTTCAAGGTACGTAGAATACGAAAATCGAATGAAAAAATTTCCGTCCGTCCGCCGTACGCCGTCCGCCGTACGCGGCACTTTTCTTAGCAACACTGGACCGATTTGGTTCAAATTTGGTATATGGGCTCCATTTGGGGTCTAGTTGTGCCGCGAAGCTTTTGGTTGATGTAGGTCACTTCTAAGGGGTGAAAATTAAGGGTTGAAATTTTCAAGAGTGCCCTAGCTCGAAAACTCTCGAAATAACGATACCTTTATTTCGTTATTATCGTTATTAAGGTATCGTTTTTTCACCAATTTTAAATAGCATTGAATTTTTAAAAATTTTTGAGACCACCCGGAGCTCTGTAGGACAAACCGTTCGGTCCCTACGAGTACTTGAAGGTTTTCCTTCGATAAAACAGAATCATGAGTGTGAATCGCAAAAGAGGTCTAATCACCATTCAAATTTTATCGGACTAAAATGCGATCGCTGTTCATTTCTTCGATTTGTATACAGTTTTGCCTTCTGCGTAACCAGTAACCAAATTTCCATATGAAGCTTTCTTTTTCGAATCGAGTGTGAAGCGTTTAGTTCTTTCTAATAAACTTGATCGTGAAGGTGTGAAGCAGTATGGTGTGGTAGGTAGTATCTAGCTGGTAGGTAAAAAAAAGTTGGTAGGTTAAAAAAAATGTTGGTGGGTAAAAAATGCTGCAAATCATTGCTCAAAAGCTTCTTCATTCTTCAGATCACTGATCAGCTTAGTGAGCTCCGAATCCATTTTCAATCCTATTGAATGGAAGTGCTCTTCCAGGCGTCTCCAGCATTCGAGGAGATCTTCTTCACTCCTCAGATCACTGTTCAGCTGAGTGAGCTCCAAAGCCATTTTCAATCCTATTGAATGGAAGTGCTCTTCCAGGCGTCTCCAGCATTCGAGGACATCTTCTTCACTCCTCAGATCACTGATCAGCTGAGTGAGCTCCGAAGCCATTTTCAATCCTATTGAACGCAGGGAGATGAAATTTGAGAGGGAAGGTCAAGGGAGAATACAGATGGTAGTGGGTGCTATTGATGTAGAACCAGTGATCAAAACAGAAGGGTGATCTATACAGAAAATAATAAACCTTTGAGCAATGATTTGCAGCGTTTTGGATTCTACGTACCTTGAAACGTAAACCATCAAATTTTGAGGGGTGTTAAAATTTTTTTTCTTGGTCGATTCCAAAGGTTCATTATTGAAAATAATAAACCAAAATCGTCGTCCCACGACAACCCGAATTGAGTATCTCCTCTTTTGCGAGCATTCAGCGCGTTGAAGTCGGTCAAAAAAGATCGCATTTCATCAGCTGAACTTTGAACGAAGATTTGGCCTTTCCCCGTAGTAAACATTAATTTGCGATTCCCACTATCAAGCGGTCAATCAAGAAAGATGTACGCCCATAGTCATCGTCCTCCAGAACAAGGAAATTACCGGATGGGACCCTTCTCCACTCTAGTAGTGAAGAGGTTGTCTAAACTCGCCTGCGTATAGGACACTCTCGCCTTACTCATGGACATCTCATGACGTCACTGCCGAGACCTCCACCACCTCTGTGCACTTCCTGTAACTGCGAACTCTCTATCCACCTTCTACTCGAAGAATGCCCTGAATTTTCTCTTCCAGATTTCGATGTACTCCGGAATATCAGTAAAATACTCGGGACCGATTCAATACATCATCCGAAACCATTCAACACTTTAAAAAATGTTTATCTCTTTTATGAAATTTAACAATGTTATAGTAATGAATCACCTGTAATTATTTATACAAGTTTGGTGCCCATGACCAAATTAGCTGAAGGCGTCGATGGCACACAATGGCAGTATTTGTCACAGCAGTCTTTAAAGCAAAAAAGCTGGATGGAAGATGGGAGGAAGTAGATGAAGAATGAAATTGATGGAGAGATCGGACTGGAGAGCAGTAGTAGGAGCAGCCTTTAGACACACAAAAAAGGCTCACCCTGAAGTAATACTGTACACGTGGTTCCAGGGTGATTCCGAAGCAGAGGGAGTGGGGTTTTAGTTGTTATGCCCAAGTTCGGTGAGTCCAACACTGTTGGGGTGAAACTTCTCCTTCGCTCTAGAAGAGTTTCCCCACTCCCGAAAAAAAATTAAAAGAAAACAAAAAACAGTACAACTAGATACCAAATGGAGCCGCCTCACCAAATTTCATCAAAATCGGTCCCGGTCCGGTCGGTCAGCAGGTAACTAAGGACAGTGACGGAAAATGTTTTATTCGATTTTGAGTTCTACTTAGGTTGTAGGTATACCATGATACGTTAACCATACGTTTTTGAGATGAGGAGTGGGATTCCTTTCCATAATCCAAACGTTCACTATTGAAAATAATAAACCAAAGTAGTCAACATGATCGCGAACACCTTCTCAACTTGGCTGTCAATGAGGAAAACTAATACTATGGTCGTGCAAATCAGGTTTCGTAATTGTAGAGAATTCATCAGTGGTACTGCTCCGTAATACTACTATGTAATTTGCATCCAATGCATTTCTTTGTACGTAAATTTGAAAAATTTTGATTATTTGACTGCCATTCACCTGTTATCACACACATCACTTCTATCCTCAATCGTCTTACAATATTCCATAAAATCTAAGGGGATAGGGAAAATTGAGTAAATAGTTTCTGTACTCTTACACGTCCCTAGAAAACTGATACCTAACTTGGTGTTCCTGTCAACTGTTTGATATTTGTTTGTAACTACAGGCTATCGAGGGAGTTAGTCGTGTGATGAGTTCTAAGGTTGACAACGACTGTTAGATTATGATCGCAAACCAATTAGCTTTAGCAAAGACAGAGGCCAACTTGAATTAGCTCCCACTTTATACAAACTTCGCAAGTTTAATGTAAATTAATTATCTGTAGATGAGGATTTTTCCAATGACACTAAAATACTCCAAGAGTTCGGAGAGCGGGACTTTCACCATCATTCGCCGTTTTACTCACTTGTATAAAAGACACACAAAAAAGTTGTCGTTGGGGTTTTCTAGCCGCCAGTGGTATTAATTTGTACATGATTATACATTTATTATAGAATGAAGTTAATCTAGAGTCACCCTCATCCACCCGGATAGTCACTGTTATGATCAAAGATTCAAACCAATGAAACACAGAATGTTTTTTTCGGTCATTCCCCACCGTGGAATGTTTACAGCTGTAATGTCACACATTTCTAGTCAGTAGTTCTCCAATAAAGTGACGCGTAGGAAAACCCCAAGCAGGCATGAGTCATCACCAACATGGGTGAAGTGAGGAAGGGAAAAACACATCGCTTGACGTCACCTTTTTTCCACTCTCCCACTTGAGTATATAAGCCACACTGAGGGGTCTTCCTACATGCATTCGTACCTCGTTCGTAGTCGTCCTTATCATTTCTCGTACTACCTACAGCCCCAGTTCTTCTGAGGGAACAGTTTGCCCCATAAAGGCGCAGAACCTCTAGCTCCCCTTAGGGACCTCTTCAGAACAGTAGGCCTGACTAGGTAAATGTTCCGCCCCCCTCCGGTGAGTCTGTTATCAGACGCCGAGGTTGTCGGATAGATTTTGACGCACTCGTCAATATGGTCGGCCGCGAGGCACCGCTGATGGAGTGCTGAAGCCCTGGGCTTTTAGGGATCAATCTCACCGTTGAGTAGGATTCAGGCTAGGAACAATTCAGCACGTCGAGAGGACCATCGCCCTCACTCGACAACACGCAGAACACAACAACAGCAAAAGTGGGGAATAACTATGAAGACTACACCTATTAAGACCTATTAAGACTAGACCTATTAAGAAGGCTCCAAGTATTCTCTGAAGATCTTCTATCTGAATACCATAGCGGGTTTCGGCCCGGAAGAGGTACAACAGACCAGATCTTTGTGATGAGAAACCTCCTAGAAAAACTGCATGCCAGGAATACGCACGTACACATACTATTCATAGATTTTAGACAAGCATTCGACAAAGTAGACAGAAGCCAACTGTACAATGCGATGACGGAATTCAATATCCCAGTAAAATTAATCAAGCTAATTGAAATGACAATGAGAAACACCCAAGCAAAAGTGCAGGTTGGAAAATCAACAAGTAAGGGTTTTGACGTAAGAGGAGGTGTAAGGCAAGGCGATGCGCTCTCTGCTACCCTTTTCAACTTGACACTCCACAAAGCTGTGAAGCAGGTGGAGAGTAGAGGGTCCCTCTTGTCAAGATCAAGCAAAATACTGGGATATGCAGATGATCTGACAATTCTGGGCCGCAAAGAGCAATCCATAAAGGAAGTTTTTGTTGAGTTGGAGCGAGAGAGTAGAAAGCTGGGCCTATGTATCAACGAAGAGAAAACAAAGTACCTGGTCATATCGCCTTCAAAGACGCCCAAAGCAGCCCGTAACCTGAAATCGGAACCTATGACTTTGAAGGTGTGGACGAATTCAAGTATCTAGGTGTCCTAATAAATAGTGGGAACTTGATTAGCCACGAAATAAGAAGTAGGATAATGGCAGCAAATAGAGCATACTTCAGTATGGCGAATATGTTCAAGTCCAAACTCTTGACCAGGAAAACAAAATTTTCATTGTATAAAGCGCTGATACGTCCTATTGCCTGCTATGGAGCCGAAACCTGGGTGATGAGTAGCGCAGACGAAAACTCCCTCCGAGTATTTGAAAGAAGGGTCTTAAGAAAGATATTCGGGCCAGTGTATGACAGCGAGGGATGAAGGATTAGATGGAACCATGAACTCGATCTGTTGATCAATCATGAAGACATCGTGCGCTTCATAAAGTCCCAGAGGCTGCGATGGCTAGGTCATCTATCTCGGATGGAAGAAGGAAGGAAGCCGAAGAAGGTCTTCAAGGAAGAAGTGCATGGAACACGAAGACGCGGCAGACAAAGGAAGAGCTGGATCGATGATGTAACGGACGACATCCGAATCATCGGTGTGGACAATTGGAGTACGAAAGCTCTTGATAGGCCAGCTTGGAATAAGATAGCACGGGAGGCCAAAGCCCACATTGGGCTGTAGCGCCGATAAAATAAAATAAAATAAATAACTATGAAGACTGGCAAAGGATATGACATTATAAAGAGTGCGGGTAGTATAGTTTTCAAGTAGTCGATCACTATAAACGCGGCCAAGTTCAACCCTACCAATAATGACCGTGGATGCTATTTTGTCTTGAGACTACAATCCCGAGAAGCTGCGAGAAATAACCAACAAGTATAAACCATCTGAATGAGCGAGCAAAGCGAACGGACATGACAATATGAATATTGAAGCTAATGCAAATGAGCAGAAGTCATAACGGCGATGCCTGTAACGTTCGCCGTTAAGCAAGATGCAGTTTAGGAACTCTCTATTCCTAAAATGTTCTGTAGATTCGACGGCTGGTATCGTGTTTTGCTTCCGTGTCTACCAAACTAGCGGAAGCTTTGTTTCAATTTTTCAAGATTGAAAAAAAAAGTTCTCCAAAATCAAAATTTCTACACTCGTTTTACGTTTCAGACCTTCCTGAACAATTTTGCTTCCGTTTCTGTGTGTGTGTGTGTGTACGTGTGACTGTGTTCTTTCATGATATTCTTGCCACAGCCATAACATCTACATTTGTCATCCGATTTCGATGACATTTTCAGGGATTGTACTGGTTGGCGTGTAGATTGGCCCGTATGAAAATCATCACCCCTGGAATTCGGAGGAATTTTCAGGTATTATGCGGATTGGGTTGTAGATGGTCCCCTATGAAAATCATTGCTCAGACAGATAGTGGCCACTGCGAACGCGCAAACTTGTATTTCCTTGTAACAGCCATAACTTCTACATATCTCATCTGCTTGCGATGAAATTTTCAGGTATTATGCAGGACGGGGTTCCCTATGAAAATCATGGTCCCGAAATTGAAAGTATATTTGTGCATGGGCAAACGTAAAATCCTTGTAAATGCCATAACTCCTACATTTTCCATCCGATTTCGAAGAAATATTCAGAGATTGTGGGGTTGACGAGTAGAGTCCCCTATATGAGTAGTGGAAGGTATTTAGAGATTGATGTTTTGAGATTAACTACTATGTTTTACTCTCTTCTTGTAAGTTATTATTCTCCCAATAATAACCAATAGTCCAAATCATAAGCTCAAAAACGAAGGATTTCCCGAAGTATTGATGAGTAAGTTTAATGCAGTCGTTTGGCACAATACAGTTCTTACTTTGATTAAACATGAATCCTTCTCCGTTTCATTCGATCTCGACAAAGTTTTCCCATCGTTTTCAGCCCTTGTTTTCAAAAACCCGGGAACGGAACGGAATTTATGAACGAAGTATGAATGGTGAAGGGGCAGAGGTTGTTTCCCTAATTACCCAAGTCCATTAGCGTGATTACTTCTATCTATGATAACTTTCAGGTGTTTACATCTAGAGTGTTTCAATCACGGAAGGTTTTTTGAATGCCCGCGCCTCTCGCAAACACGGCAAAATTCAAAATCCCCCTCTCTCTTTTTTCCTCGCCCCTCGCCAACTCCCCTAATCACTTCGAGAGGCTTGATTTCAGGGATTACCTGAAAAGAGCGTCCATTTCCAGAAAGAGTAATTTTCTAAATAACTTTCTCAAAGTCGAGTTCAAAACATGACGAACCAAATACGCTTGTAGGCACGTATCAGCGGTCGTGAGCAGGCTGTGTGTAATTTTGGGATTATTGTCTTCTTTGAAAATCTCAGTGTCCCGGGTATATTATCAAAAGTCGCCACTACGATGATGAACCTTAATTAATTTCTATTTTCATCAGAAATGCCTTATTCGGAAAAGAATCTTGTGGATGTAATTTAAACTTTAGGTTTGTCATTTGATTTCATCTTTCATAATGTTCAATTTCATGTCCAAATTTGAAATTTTTACGAGGTAAACTGTAGGAGAAACATCTTGTTGGAAATTAGTCGTAGAATCGATCCTTGAAGTCCGCCGTACCTGCTGTGTGTACACCCTTTATCATGAACTACCAAGATATTTGCGGGTCCAAGTTAGCTGGTTTTTCTAACGTACTTGGTATTTTGATCGATCCGGATACTAAGGTTAGTTTCCCCGTCAAATCGCCAGGAGAGCAGATATCAGCAGTTTTTTTTATTACAACTTATCAAGAAACGTATTTGCTGTTATCATAATTATACCAGGCTCCTGAAAACCTTCGAAAAGTTTCAAGGGTTTTAAACCAACAAGTTTCGACGATTTCAATGTTCAAATTCGACTTTTTCAAATAATCGGAGGTGAAAACAAGCTTTTGAAATGTTTGTTTCTCTCGAGTAAACCAACAAGTTTAGACGATTTCAACGTTCAAATTCGACTTTTTCAAACAATCGGAGGTGAAAACAAGCTTTTGAAAAGGTTGTTTCTCTCGAGTAAACCAACAAGTTTCGACGATTTCAACGTTCAAATTCGACTTTTTCAAACAATCGGAGGTGAAAACAAGCTTTTGAAAAGGTTGTTTCTCTCGAGTAAACCAACAAGTTTCGACGATTTCAACGTTCAAATTCGACTTTTTCAAACAATCGGAGGTGAAATCAAGCTTTTGAAAAGGTTGTTTCTCTCGAGTAAACCAACAAGTTTCGACGATTTCAACGTTCAAATTCGACTTTTTCAAACAATCTGAGGTGAAAACAAGCTTTTGAAAAGGTTGTTTCTCTCGAGTGAACCAACAAGTTTCGACGATTTCAACGTTTAAATTCGACTTTTTCAAACAATCGGAGGTGAAAACAAGCTTTTGAAATGGTTGTTTCTCTCTAGTAAACCAACAAGTTTCGACGATTTCAACGTTCAAATTCGACTTTTTCAAACAATCTGAGGTGAAAACAAGCTTTTGAAAAGGTTGTTTCTCTCGAGTAAACCAACAAGTTTCGACGATTTCAACGTTTAAATTCGACTTTTCGAACAATCGAAGGTGAAAACAAGCTTTTGAAGTGGTCGTTTCTCTCGAGTAAACCAACAAGTTTCGACGATTTCACCGTTCAAAATCGACTTTTCGAACAATCGAAGGTGAAAACAAGCTTTTGAAGTGGTCGTTTCTCTCGAGCAAACCAACAAGTTTCGATGATTTTGACGTTCAAATTCGACTTTTCCGAACAATCGAAGGTGAAAACAAGCTTTTGAAGTGGTCGTTCTCTCGAGTAAATCAACAAGTTTCGACGATTTTAACGTTCAAATTCGACTTTTTCAAACAATCGGAGGTGAAAACAAGCTTTTGAAGTGGTCATTTCTCTTGAGTAAACCAACAAGTTTCGACGATTTCAACGTTCAAATTCGACTTTTCCAAACTATCGGAGATGAAACAATCGGAGGTTTGCCTGCTAAATGCAGGCTTTTCAGCTAGTAGAGGTTATAATTTCCAAAACGCCCTAGCTCGAAAACTATCAATTCGAAGGTACTTATTGGTTTCTCACCAATTTAAAATAGAATTGAATTTTCAGAATTTTTTGAGACCTCCCAGAGATCTGTACGACTAACCGTTTGCTCCCTATGAAGACTTAAGGGTTGGACTTACAATACATCAAAAACACGAGCGTGAATCTTTTTGCTTCCGAGTCTACCAAGGTAGCGGAAGCTTTGTTTTCACTTTTCAAGGACGAAAAAAAAAGTTCTCCAAAATAAAAATTTTCACTCGCATTTTGCGTTTTAGACCTTTCTGAACAATTTTGGTTCAGTGTCTGTGTGTCTGTGTGTCTGTGTGTCTGTGTGTCTGTCTGTCTGTCTGTCTGTCATGATTTCCTTGTAACGCGCATAACTATACGAAGTTATTGTACGATTTCAATGAAATTTTCAGGGATTGTGCGGGTTGGTGTGTAGACGGTCCCCTATGAAAATCATTATCCCCAGACAGATAGAAGCGACTGCGCATGCGCAAACGTGATTTCCTTGTAACGGCCATAACTCCTACATTTTCCATCCGATTTCGATGAAATTCTCAGGGATATTACAGATTAGTATTTAAATGGTCCCCTATGAAAATCATCACCTTCGGACTGATAGTAGCCACTGCGCATGCGCAAACGTGAATTTCCTTGTAACGGCCATAACTTCCACTTTTTCTACCCGATTTCGATGAATTTTTCAGGGATTATGCGGATTAGGTTGTAGATGGTCCCCATTGAAGATCACCACAATCGGGCTGATAGTAGCCACTGCGCATGCGCAAACGTGAAATTCCTTGTAACGTCCATAATATCTACATTTTCTATCCGATTTCAATGAAATTTTCAGGGATGTTACAGATTAGTATTTAGATGGTCCCCTATGAAAATCACCACCTTCGGACTGATAGTAGCCACTGCGCATGCGCAAACGTGAATTCCTTGTAACGGCCATAACTTCTACATTTTCCATCCGATTTCAATGAAATTTTCAGGGATGTTACAGATTAACTTGTTTTGATGTTGTGAGATTAACTACTATGCATCGGATCATCTATTTATTATTAGATGCATTTAACCAGCATTTTAAGAATGGTCATTGACGCCAAACAAAGTGTAATTTCAGTAAGATACAGAGTTACGCAATAAACTTACGAAAGTAGGCCAAATATCCATCCAAATTTCTGCTGATAAAATGTGATCATGTTTCGTTACTTTGAATGAAGTTTAGTTTTTTACTCAGCTGTAGGTAGAGCTCATGGCTTATAGACGAATGGAATTAGTTGGTAGAAAATGATATTTTCAAGCATTTGTAGGTAAAATTACTCTTTTCTTTTAGCCCAGTCCCAAACTCTTCACCTAATTTCAGCAAAATTTGACTATTAGTTGTAGCTGTAGTTTGTCAGATATTGATAAAATTTATTAGAGTTAGTCTAGTAGTTCACAAGAGTATTGACTCTGGGAATTTCATAAAAATTAGACCATGACTAAATGAGATCGCGACCAATAGAGAACCAAAATCGAGTAGAAAGCGTATAAACACAAAATGACTGTGGAAATTTTGATTGTGATGAACCCAATTCTTTTTTGAATTGCTCCACGAGCACAAAGTTATTAAACGAGTTGTGGCGAAGAGCTGTTATGGTTATTCGCGTTTTTCTAGAGAGCTTTTACTAATTAGGGTGACCAGATATTTCGTGTAAACAGTGTACCTTATTGATTTATTAGTAAAACGAAGGAGCTTCCGGTATTAGATGTGAGGGGTTACAAATATTTTACAATTATTATCTACGTATCGTACTAGAGAATCCTACTATCTACTAACCACAATTTAAAAAATAGGATAGTAAGTTAGAAGTAAATATTAGTAAATAGTTTAGTAGTGAGTTAGTTGAGTAAGTTAGTTTACAGCATATTTATAGTTTAGAATAGAAGACCACGTGGTACTCCTCGTGGTACATGTACAATTAGCTAATATGCTTATTTTTCTCTCTCCCTTTCACTTGTACAATTAGCTGATAGGATTAGTTTTTATCTCTTCCATTCACTTGACATGACAGACAAACAACCTTTCACCACGTGGCCCTTTCATTTCTGATCCTTTCACCTCCCCTTCACCCAGACTATATAATTAGAACGACGGACTGACAAACTTGAGTACTCTCTTGACGGCCTGAAGATGAAGTCCTTACATCGCTCGCCTCCTGTGTTCGACTAGCTGGTTACTACGTATTTTCCAATACGGTACGTACAATAGATAATTAAAGGAGCTTCCATCTCTTGTGAAGAAAGGAAAGAAGGGCAGATGGCGATGAGAGGGAGGGGAGATGAACGCTGTAAAGTTATTGGGGAAGGGATAATAGACAATTAATATACTCCATTGAATTTCAAAGAAGAAATCATGGGATGAACGGAAGTTGAATAAAATATAATTACCTACTTATGTAAGTAATCTGCCATACATTTACAAGTCTAATCAAGAAGATAAGTATATGCCTACTAATGGGTGGAGTGTAAGTATATTCCAGTTATCTGTTAAACCATCGTGATCATGATAGTTGGCTGCAGGTTGAGGAGCGAAAGAAGGGGAAAATCCTCGAGTTTCCTTAATTTGTAGTAATTTCAGACTCGCTTCTAACAAAGGTAAATTTTCTCTACAGCGCCCCCTCGAAGTTTCATTATGCAGAAGAGATAAGAGCTAATTTCATAATAGCGCGTGGTGTAGGTTCTAATATTATACCAACATGCGTAGTTTCGAGGGGGTGCCTCTTATCGGTGAATTTACGGTTGTCATCGATAAGAGTCACTTGAAGAGCTGAGAAGTGCTTTTGAATGGTGTTCGTTGAAGGGAAAGGAGTCAGGAGAGCAGTAAATGGGGAGAGAGAGAGAGAGAGAGAGAGAGAGAGAGAGAGAGAGAGAGAGAGAGAGAGAGAGAGAGAGAGAGAGAGAGAGTGTGAGAGAGAGAGATCCAAATCATTGGATAAATACCACCTCCCTTTAATAAGTAGGAGTATTTTAGTGTGTTAGTGTGAATATCTTGTACCTCCTGTTTTCCGATATAATATATTCAGTTACTCACCAAGTAGCATCTATCTCCAATGCTATGCCATGTAGTACTGAAGATATATTTTCAAATGAATGAGACCCTTGGAAGCACCGTTATAAATAAATAAAAAAACTATTCAGTTGTCACAAAGGCTGAATAAGAAAAAAACGTAGTTTATTAATTATTCATGCATTCCAGAGGATATTCTATTGGATAAGGATTGGTATCATTTCTACATGCTGTCTATTTGCTAGATACAAACTAAGGTTATGATTGGATTCACTCAAGTGACTTGCAATCACCTCTGTTATCCCTGAAATAATTTTCATACTTATTTATTCTTTCTCTGAATTTGCTACCACAATACTCAAGCCCACAAGAACATTTCAGCATATAAACCCCACTTTTATATTCAACCCTAATTTTACCTTGAATCTATAATAATTATAGATATTCCTGATTGCACTTAGTTTTACGTCCTTTGCAACCAGTAATCAAATTTCCTAATGAAGGTACCCACAACTCAAAGTGAGCACAACTTGATTGTGAAGCAAAAATATCGTTCTTAGGTAATGAAAAGGGCAAAGCTGTGTTCCTTGCAGGCGAGTGATCTATTCAGAAAATAATAAACCCATATGCAATAATTTGCGGCGTTTCTTTTCTAACTCAACTTCGTTAACCAATGTTTGTTTTCGTGGCTCTGTTAATTTCAACCAAACTTCGCACCGAAAGTACTCAAAAGTATTCAAAGAGCTAAATAAAATATAACAATAACATGAACTCCTCATAATTATATCACCCAATTTTGCTCCAGTTTGGAGGATGGACGAAGTTAGTTCCGAATTAATTGCTGATGGATTTCACCAGCAGCAGTCACGGTAAAATATTCAAAACATAAATCAACGTATAAGAGAATGAATTCTAACTTGTATCGATAGAACAGTACTGTTTTCATAGAATCCATATTACAAAAAATGTTAAGCATCAGAACTTTTTTTATAAAATGTTCTGGAACGGACTGTCTTTGATAAAATTTCCAAGTCTAAACTGTCAAGGTCGAAAAAATTAAAATAAAACATTTGCTCACAGAAGATTTTCTGACTTTCCATGTCAATATAGGGGAATTGTCATCTTGTCAAACGCAATAGTGGTATGGCGACATCCCATAGAATCACAGAGGAACCAGGATAGCAACAGTCAGGACATCGATAATCATAGACAGGATAGAGGAATTGTCATCTTGCCATGATCCATAGTGGTATGGTGACACCCCATAGAATCACAGAGGAACCAGGATAGCAACAGTCAGGACATCAATAATTATAGACAGGATAGGGGAATTGTCATCTTGCCATGCTCCATAGTGGTATGGCGACACCCCATAGAATCACAAGGGAACCAGGATAGCAACAGTCAGGACACCAATAATTATAGACAGGATAGAGGAATTGTCATCTTGCTCCATAGTGGTATGGCGACACCCCATAGAATCACAGAGGAACCAGGATAGTAACAGTCAGGACACCAATAATTATAGACAGGATAGAGGAATTGTCATCTTGCTCCATAGTGGTATGGCGACACCCCATAGAATCACAGGGGAACCAGGATAGCAACAGTCAGGACATCAATAATTATAGACAGGATAGAGGAATTGTCATCTTGCTCCATAGTGGTATGGCGACACCCCATAGAATCACAGGGGAACCAGGATAGCAACAGTCTGGACATCAATAATCATAGACAAGCAAGTTGTTAGAAGTGGAAAACTCGTCAGGCTCCTGCATCACGCCACTCGAAGCATCAAAAGTTAGGTAGGGAGGTATCAATGTCTAAAGCCAAGGAAAACCCAGGAGAAGGAACCTCTTGAAGAGGAAAGTGCTCAAACTTTAAGTGGAGTTGAACATTGTTTGGGGTTGATAAAAGGGCCCGAACAATTTATTTATAATGCTAATTACTCGGGTCAGGCTCCTGCGAATTTAAATTTATTGTTGTAAGACGAAAAGGGTTGAGAGAGAGCTCGGAGTGATGGATGTGGTATTGTGAGGCACAGGCTGAAACTTTAATTGCGAAGCATTGTTTGTTGGGGGAATATTAGATTTATACCGCAACCTTCAGCCGCCTTCCTTGTAGCTCCTACCTTATAAGGACCTAACAAAGAGAGCCCCGTAGTGTAATTGGCGGGGCTCTAATGAATAAGTGAGCCCTAGGTACAGTGCTATGGTCACTTCAAAGACCCTACGCTGGTCCTAAGAAAAACAATCGGAGGCTGTACGAGGGATGACGGGCCAAAGTGGGAGGGAAAGGTTGTGCTAGATTAAACAGAATCTGTTTAATGAAGCCTTTTAAAGAGGTCGCTGCTAACAAGGAACCCCCCTTAATTACCTACAGCCTAAACCTATTTACTTTATTTATGTATTTAAACATGGGAGCTCGCAAACCTTCATTGTAGCGGCTGTTTACAATGGCCGTTATGGGTGGATTCATTCCGCTTCGCCCCGTTTTCAGAGGTTTTCTGCGAGGATGACCATAAATTATGACTTCGTAAATTTACACGTTCAATGAATAACGCTATAACGGAGCTGGGATGCTCGCCTCCTTCAGACTCACAATCCTTCATTACGGGACTCTGGAGGACTTAATCTTGAAAGGCTGCTCCGTTGGAATATTGTTTCATTAGCCTCTAGCAGTAATCCGCCATCTGTCAAATGCACCGTCAGCCGAGGAAAATTAATACAACTAGTGAATTAACCAAGAGCGTGAAGAGGGAGGAATTTATCAGCTGATTCCGCATATCCTCAGCATGGGATTATATATTCAATATCTCGGATCTCGTACTAAATGCATGCGCTGCACAAAGTAAGGCATTGATTTAGTTCAACAGATCCAAGCTAGGAGGCGTTCAACTCTTCCTTCTGATCACACACTCAACACACTGCCCCAGCACAGTTCCTCCTCCTATCTACAGGGTGTTACATTTCAAAACGGTCACAGGCTAGGAATCGATTCTACAGCTCATTTCCAGCAAAAAATGCCTCCCTAGCAATTTTCTTTTAAATGCTTCGTTTTCGAGTTACTTCACTTTTAAGATTTTTTTCGTGTTTTCAACCTTATCTCAGTAAAGCGGCTTAACTCCCCGAATTTTCAAACAAATTATTTCCTACCTCCATTGTGAAAAAACGCTGCAAATTATTACACAATGGTTCATTACTTTTTATTTTTCTACTTAGATCACTCGTCTGCAAAGCCACCAACCATCCAACATGAAGAAAAACATCGATTGGATTTCGGTAAGCTTTAATTTGAACGGAGATTAGGCCTCTATTGCGATTCACACTCGTGTTTCAGATTTATCGTACGTCCAAACTTTAAATTCTCGTAGTGAGCGAACGGTTTGTCCTACAGAGCTCCGCGTGGTCTCAACAAATTCTAAAAATTCTATAGAATCTTAAACTGAAGGAAAAACAATACCTTTATATCAAAATTTTTTGAGTTAGGGCGTTTTCAAAATTTCAAAATTGATTTTGTAACCCTTAGAAGTGACCTACAACAACCAAAATGTCCGGGGCACAACTAGACTCCAAATGGAGCCTACATACCAAATTTCATCAAAATCGGTCAATGCTAAGTGGCAAAAGTGCCGCGTACGGCGCACGGCGGCCAAATTTTTATTGGATTTTTGGATTCTACGTACCTTGAAACGTAAACCACCAAATTTTGAGGGGGTGTTAAAATTTGTTTTTCTTGGTCGATTCCAAAGGTTCATTATTGAAAATAATAAACCAAAAACGTGAATTTTTTCAATGCAATCGGCAATCCTGCTAAGACGATCTGAGGGTGGGTGAGTGGCGCAGGAGACAGCGAGGCCTCCCAAACCCCACTGATCATTTTAGCCGGAGCTCCGATTTCATCGAAAAAATTCATGTTTTTCCGCTTTAAAACACAAATTTCTGTGCTTAATCCTGCTCTGTGTCCTTGAATTTCGTGGAGAAGTTCCTAGCGGAAAACCCGGCAACAGGGAACGATTCGTATGAAACTGGAAGGATATCAATCCAACTTTAATGATACGTCACTTCAAATCATCTGAAATTAGCGTCAGCTGAAAGTTTTAACGAAGAGTTGGAGGTAGCCTAGGACTGCACAACGCTCTAAATTTGGATCAACAGAGTTGAATACAGGCCGGTTTTAAGCAGACGAGTTTGAGACTACAAGAGAGTCACAATCAACCGTGTCCTACCTAATAGCCAATTGGGATCCGAAACCATCAAGTTCTCAATGAGAGGATCCCGCGTCGTCTGAAAGTAGCACTAATTAGCGCTGACTCCCAAATGGTTTTGCAGATGAACCATGTTGACGTTGGTAGCCAATGAATGATCTCTTTGGGACGGGACGGAACTCGAATTAGAGGGATGTACCTACGAACTATCAACAACTGATTGGGACTTCAGGACAATTTTGGTGTCCAACTCTGAAGAAGTACCCATTCGAAAATAATTCCGAATACTATACTAAGTTCAGGCCGAAATACACTAATTTAATATCAACATTTTTCTCACACATTCTGCTTTTTACAGCGTTTTTGACAGTCGGTCCTAGGCTAAGCTAAAACAAAATGATGTACGATTTTGATGCAATTTTCAAAACTTGTGCAGGTTACGTAGTCCTCAGACAGTGCCTTTAGACTTTCAGTGATGCTTAGTGTAAACAAGAGTTCTCAATAGTGTATGTAACTCTCTGCTACATAATCCAAAATAGCTCAAATTCGGTTTGCACCTATAAATTTCATTGCATATATATGTTCCAGAAAAACTCCGGATTCCTTGTCCCGACAAAACTCCGTAAGAAATATACAGTTCAATTTCATTTAAATTTTCGGGACAACCTGTTTATTAGTTTTCATATGGTTCGAATTTCAACCCGTCTCATCAAAAGCACCGTCTGCAACGAACCAACTTTTTCTCCTAAAACTTCAATTCCTTCACGTAATCTCCCAATTTGGTCCATTTATTAGAGGGTAGTTATGTGGATTCAGAATAGTCTCTGATGAATAAATTCCATATCAATCCAGTTGGCAGAAAAATTCTGTAAAAATAGCAAATTAATCTTAAAACGCTGCAAAATACTACACAAATGATAATCATTTTTGTTTGTAGATCACTCGCTTCCAAAGAACCCAGCATTTTGCTCAGTTAAAATTTTAACGGAAATTAGGCATCTTTTGCGATTCACACCCGTGTTTCTGATTTATCGTCGTTTCCGATTTATCTGATTTATCGAGCTTACTGTTGGTCTTTGGTTCCATTTGGCTCGGAAAATGCAATACTATTTTAAATTGATGAAGAAACAACACCTTTACGATGTAAGTTTGAGCTAGGGCGTTTAGTAAATTTCAACCCTTATTTTTCAACCCTTAGAAGTGACTGACATCAACCAAAAGCTTCGGGGCACAACTAAACCCAAAATGGAGCCCATTTACCAAATTTCATCAAAATCGTCAAGAATTTTTAAGAATTCCTAATAGTATTTTGTTTCTAAATTTAGAATCAGCAACATAACAGTGAAGTTCTTTTTTACCTTTTATTAATGACCCATTCACCTGTTTTCGGTTTATTATTTTCAATAATAAGCCTTTGGAATCGAGCAAGAAAAAAAATTTTTTAACCCCCCCTCAAAATTTGATGTTTTACGTTTCAAGGTACGTAGAATACGAAAATCGAATAAAAAAATTTCCGTCCGTCCGCCGTACGCGGCACTTTTCTTAGCAACACGGACCGATTTGGTTCAAATTTGGTATATGGGCTCCATTTGGGGTCTAGTTGTGCCGCGAAGCTTTTGGTTGATGTAGGTCACTTCTAAGGGGTGAAAATTGAGGGTTGTAATTATCAAGAGTGCCCTAGCTCGAAAACTCTCGAAATAAAGGTATCGTTTTTTCACCAATTTTAAATACTATTGAATATTTAAAAATTTTTGAGACCACCCGGAGCTCTGTAGGACAAACCGTTCGGTCCCTACGAGTACTTGAAGGTTTTCCTCCGATAAAACAGAATCATGAGTGTGAATCGCAAAAGAGGTCTAATCTTCATTCAAATTTTATCGGACTAAAATGCGATCGCTGTTCATTTCTTCGATTTGTGTACAGTTTTGCCTTCTGCGTAACCAGTAATCAAATTTCCATATGAAGCTCTCTATTTTTCGAATCGAGTGTGAAGCGTTTAGTTCTTTCTAATAAACTTGATTGTGAAGGTATGAACGCAGTATGGTGTGGTAGGTAGTACCTACCAATAATTGGTACCAAGATAAAAAAAAGTTGGTAGGTAAAAAAAAATGTTGGTAGGTAAAAAACGCTGCAAATCATTGCCCAAAGGTTTATTATTTTCTGTATAGATCACCCTTCTGTATAGATCAATGGTTCTCCATCAATAGCACCTACCACCATCTGTATTCCCTTGACGTTCCCTCTCAAATTTCAGCTTCCTGCGTTCAATAGGATTGAAAATGGCTTCGGAGCTCACTCAGCTGATCAGTGGTCTGAAGAGTGAAGAAGATCTCCCCGAATGCTGGAGACGCCTGGAAGAGCACTTCCATTCAATAGGAGTAAAAATGTTTTTGGAGCTCACTCAGCTGATCAGTGATCTGAAGAGTGAAGAAGATGTTCTCGAATGCTGGAGACGCTTGGATGAGCACTGATCAGCTGAGTGAGCTCCGAAGCCATTTTCAATCCTATTGAACGCAGGAAGCTGAAATTTGAGAGGGAAGGTCAAGGGAGAATACAGATGGTGGTAGGTGCTATTGACGGAGAACCAGTGATCTATAAAGAAGGGTGATCTATACAGAAAATAATAAACCTTTGGGCAATGATTTGCAGCGTTTTATTCTATGTTCGAATTCTACGTACCTTGAAACGTGAACCAACAAATTTTTAGACGTAGTGGGGGGGGGGGGGGGGGGTAATAATAATTTTCTTGGTGGATTCCATAGGTTCATTATTGAAAATAATAAACCAAAATCGTCAAGAATTTTTAAGAATTGCTAATCGTATTTTGTTTCTAAATTTAGAAATCAGCAACTTAACAGTGAAGTTCTTTTTTTACCTTTTATTAATGACTAATTCAACCGATTTAAGCTTATGGTACAATGTTTTTCATGTTACAATGTATGTAGGAAAAACAAAGAGTTCAAATTTCATAGTACATAGACAGTTGTTTCAAGATTTGGAATATTTTTGAAAATTAGTCGGTAGAGGAACCTCAATGGACGGGACTGAAAACGCTGTACGGTCAGATATTGGACCGTTAGGGGGGTATGCATAGTTCACACTCTGGATGTACCTTGAGGAATCCGTGCGTCAGACTGGAAGGGGCAATTCTCAGACGTGTAAGAATGACTTGAGGTGTGGTTCATGACTGAAAAATGAGGGTACCTGTAAGGCTTTGGCCAAGGCAATAACTTTGGAACCGACAGATGTGACCATGTTATTTTTTGAGAGTAACCTTTACTGCTCTCTCAACTTGGCATATGTTTTTGAAGCTGAAGAAATGTTTTGTTCCTAATTCACAAATTACCGGATGTCTTCATAACTAGCCAAATAAAGAAATGATAGAAATTCTCCAATTGTGAATAATCATTCTGAGAGCAACCAGTAATTAGGATCTGGAGGAAATGAATAAATTTATCACCTCACAAAAGATCTCATAAGGCTTTGGCTATCTTAACAGGCTCGGGCCCGTACGGATCCAACAAAAACACTTCCCTCAATACAGCAATTTCCACTTTCCTCTCTGAATGACCGAGCAAAAAAACCCTGGCAATCCATTTGAAGTGAGATCATTCATCAACGCTCGTTTCCTCCCGGCGATTCTGGTGACTGTTTACGTGAAAGATATAGCTGGGAATAAACGGCGATCATATTTGTCAAAGTTGATTGAAAGAAAACAATAGAAGAACAGGCGATGAGAGGGAGGAAAGAGGAAGGGACATATTTCATTAAGCAATATAAATAGTGCTCGATTGAAGTCATCCCGTAGCATCCCATTCGGGTCTCACGTCTCTCGCAAACGGAATTTGAAAAAAACCAATTTGTCTTTCAAGATGCCGATTGATTAGAATGTAATCGAAAGAAAACATTGGATCGAATGCAGGAAAGAGATGAAAAGGGATTGGCTTTGTTTATTGAAGTCAAGTCGCGACGTCTGTGTAGGAGGGGTTTCTTCACTCCAGTAAGGTGAGAGCTTCGTGTGAATGAGGACCTTTTGGAGGAATACTTCGGAAAATTTACACTTACATACTTTGTTCCTACTGAGAAATTCTGTTGTTTAGTGATGTATGCACCCCAGAGAACGATCATTTGGATGGGATGTAAAACGTTTACTCCCAACCAGTTTTAGGTAAACCAATAGTACTAACCTCCATACGAGCATTATGATGAAGTTTATGGTAGCACCATAGTCCATAGTACTAATAATATAGAAGTTTATAGTACATTTATGTAGCATAAATGTATGGTAAACTGATAGTACCTTGTTCTGCATTAAGAAAAAGACTCATGTAAGGAATTCAAATGTGTTCAACTGATACAGATCAGAACAAATGCCATGAAAAACTGGCCCGTTACCTAATTGTTTGTGAGCGAAATTGAGAGCACCAAATGAAAAGAAACAATTTTTCATGACTGTAGTGAACGGTTTACGATTTAAGGTACGTAGAATCTGAAAATGGAATAAAAATTTGGCCGTCCGTCCGCCGTACGCGGCACTTTCCTTACTTCCCATGGACTGATTTTGATGAAATTTGGTATATGGTGGCTCTATTTTGGGGTCTATTTGTGACCCGAAGCTTTTGGTTGATGTCGGTCACTTCTAAGGGTTGAAAAATAAGTGTTGAAATTTTGAGAACGCCCTAGCTCAAAAAATGTCAGAATAAAAGTATCGTTTTTTCACCAATTTTAAATAGTATTGAATTTTTGAAATTTTTAGAGACCACGTGGAGCTCTGTAGGACAAACCGTTCGTTTCATACGAGAAATTAAGGGTTGGGCTTACGATAAATCAAAAACGCGAGTGTGAATCGCAAAAGAGGCCCAATCTCCGTTCAAATTTTAGCTGACCAAAATGGGAACGCTGTAGGTACGTAGTACGCAGGTGGTAACAGTGGCAAAGTCCAGTTCTTTGCAGGCTAGTGATCTATATAGAAGAATAATAAACCTTTGTGTAATAATTTGCAACGTTTTTATCGGTGTTCTAAACTAGCCTCCCAACCGATATCACCAAAACTACTTGGGTCGAAAGGCTAGACGACAGACCGGTATAAAATCCCATGTTGAGGGAGATCTGGTACCCATTTTCAGATCTAAAACTTTTGAAATCTAGGAGCGATACCGAACATTCGAATAACATGGTTTTAACTAACCAGAAACCGATATTTAAAATTTCATAAGCCGATTTCAACAAACCAGAGACCATGTTTCCTACCTCATCATCTTCTACCAAGAACATGATGACACAGTAAAATTTCACAGTAATAAAGTGTTTAGCAACTATGTAAATTGACCCTACAAAACGCACTACGTCAACTTATTGGGAATGGGGTCAACTCGAATTCAACTCCTTCCTTGCCGAGCTTTCGGTAAATTTTTATTACCTTCCTCAGGGCTCGTGCGTTTCACTCAGTGAGCATACTGTTATGAGAATCATGTGTTATTAATATTGTCAAAGTGGGAAAATCTTGTAGTCATGATGGGATCGTTCTAGAAAAGTGGTATCTCTAAAAACTAGCTATTTTGTGATTGTTTTGTGTCAAATGAAGCCGTTTAACATCCTGGACGGCAGTTTACAACAATACCAACACGAAATGAGATGGTGAAGAAGCCGCCATTATTATTTAAGAACAAATTTTATGGTACTAAATGAAGAAATGAAGTGAATTAAATACCACCTTTCGGGGGACAATTAGACAAATATAAAGATGAATCACAGCTTGAAGAGAATCTCACTAAGTGAAACGTCCTTCGAGCCCTGAAGAAGGTAATAAATTTACCGAAATCTCGGCAAAGAAGGAGTTGAATTCGAGTTGACCCATTCCCAATAAGTTGACGTAGTGCGTTTTGTAGGGTCAATTTACATAGTTGCTAAACACTTTATTACTGTGAAATTTTACTGTGTCATCATGTTCTTGGTAGAAGATGATGAGGTAGCTCGGCCCAATCAGTTAACGTATTAATAAAATGTTTCTTCCAAATTTTACACAAGTTACAACAAATTTGTTGTCACAAATAAATCAGCTGTCAGATGATGAGAATTAGGTTTTTATATTTATATAAAAACCTAATTCTCATCATCTGACAGCTTGATTTTGCTCAAATTATTTAAAATAGTAGTTTGGTATTGTGCCTAAGAACTGATACATTGACTCAGTCATGATCCACCCTAGGAGCCACGGTACAATGTTATAAAGTGACAAATCATCGATAAATCTGTTTATCAATTCAAAAAATTTCAACAAGATCATGAAATCATGATCATGAATATAATTACTTTGCGGTTTCAGCATCTTTGCGACGAACTGGAATGATACCACGTCGACTTCAGTAGGACGAGCAGTTCATAATAATCAGGATAATGTGTCAGAATTCCCCAGACCGAATCAACTTTTCATACTCGTCAGGTTAACGTTGGATTTCGTCATACCTCCACAGAAATAATTAAGGATCCATGTAAAATTTAGTATGTAGGAATGATGAGTGCTCGGTCAAAATCAATAGCTCTTAAGGCAGTTAAATATTCAGATTTCGACGGAACCAGGTGTCGTACGCGTGCGATCGATCCAACCGGCATGACGAAACCAATGCTGGTGGTTAACATAGATTTCTTCGCTTGCCAAAGTACCGAAGATATTTCGTCATTTTTCCGTTAATATTTCAGGCTAAACCGAGGTGGGTAATTTCATCGAAGATGATGCAAACTGCTCGAGGGAACAACAAGAACCCATTAAAAGTCTATTCAAATAATTGGCATCCTGTCAGTTCAACCTGTACTCAATATAGCCACAATTTATATTTCAACCACAATGGAGGCCTCGACAGAAGGGCAGCAGTCAACGTTCCTACTTACGTCATCATCTGACTGATAGGTTAATGAAGTATCATATTCGTGCGTTATTTGAACGGAATCAGAGGATTGACAGGATTGTTTACCTTCATCTTGAATGATATGATTACAAAGAAAAAACAGCTGCTAAAAGGGTGTGGTACATAGCTTCGTCGTATCCGATTACATAGGACCGTTCGTCCGTTCCTAATCTCAAACAGCAATCTTCAAGTCCCATGCACTACCCTCAAAGGGGACCATCTACACATCAACGTTCACAATTCCCAAAAATTGCATCGGATTTGGGAAAATGTAGAAGTTACGACTGTTTAAAGGTGTTCATATTAACGAATGCGCAGACACTACTATCTGTATGGGGAAGACGATTTCTATAAGGGACCATTCACACGTCAATCAGCACACTTCTTGAAAAATTCATCAAATTTGCCTGGAAAATATAAATTTGGGTGCTCAATGGAAATAAGTAGTCTAACTAAAATAAATTTATGGAAGGTGATATTTCTCAATTTCGAGTTAAACGGTCACGATCAATATGAGGGCACACGTAATGTTCGTCCGATGTTGATAGAAAACGGGGTTCATTGAGGTTAACTTGTACGAACCCTGAGAATTCATCAAAATCAAACAATTATTTCGAGTACCTTTAGTTTTTTGCCAGGCACCCTCAAGTCTGCTCTGGTAACGTATAAAGCTCTTGTCATATCCTCGCCTTCATATCATTCACAAAAAGAGTGTAGATTAATGGGAAAAAAACCCTCCAAAGTATTGAGATCACAGAATGAAAGAACAGCGAAGCACGAGTTTTGACGCATAAGTGCAATTTGATTTCTCAGTGATTCTCTGGTTCCCAAGCACAAAGAAAGTCAACTGATGTTGGAATGAAGGAGGCAGGCCATTCACTAACATGACGTTGAACACCCTGTCTGGCAATTCACCACTGGCCAGCCTCAGCTTAAGTTGCTTCTCATAGTAATAATCCATCAGATTACCTCCTCGGTAGGCATATTAGTCTGCTTGCTAACTCCACTTCTAAATAAATGCTTCACATCTACCATTTCTCCGCAATACTCCCAAGAGCTAGAGCGGCCTGCAGATTATCTTCTTGGTATGTGCGTGTGTTTCATCCACTACTGATACTCTTTCGGCAAAACACATCCACGTTTCAGTTTCTTACAACTACAATCAAACTTCGGAACTGGAGTCGTTGTATATTTTTCCATGAACGATTTCTAACATGGAATTGAACTCAGCTGTCACAGAGTCTAATAGTTGCAAAAAAGTGACTTCTCGGATTCATAAGACAGGAACTTAAAAGATCCACCAAACCGGTTTGAGTTTCAAGAAGTCACAAAAAACTTCTCTGGTGCTTTGTTTTTAATATCCGTCGTCGCGTGGGCTCTATCCGTGAAAATTTAACACAAAAGAATGCAAATTTTCTATTTCGGTCGATTTTCACGCACAACCAACCCGCTGGTAGGAAAATGGAACCGCAATTTTCATCGCACAGAAATTGATCGCCACTCGTTGGTGAGCTCATGATTTATGTGAAAAATCTACACAACTCAAGCTACCAATTTTCCCCTCCTTACGCACCTGGCTACAATCCTAAATTTATTTGATCGGACTCTATACACAATTTTTGTTTGACAGAAACATGAATGCATGGGTTTCTATTAACAATTTCCAACACGACCGAATGATTCAACCTTTATCCCAATTTTAATTTGTCTTTAAATTAGATAAATTGTATTAGGGTTATGGTTAATTGCGTTTCTTCCGGGGTTTCATGAGTGTGAATCAATTAATAATCAATGTTATTTTACATAAATTATTTAAATCTAAATTGGAATGGATGGCTCTAAGAACGGCCAGGTGTGATTGGGGTTGAATAGTGGTATGTTTAGGAGTTTGAAGACCAATTTTAGATAGACCCCAGCGAATATTTCTTTTAAATGGATGACATATCCATGATCTAAAGAATCTCCCAAGTCGGAAGAAATTTATGAGGAGACTAAAGGATTACTATTTCAAAACGCTGCTAATTATTACACAGAGGTTTATTATTATTCTATATTGACCAATCGTCTGCAAAGCCACCAACCATCCAACATGAAGAAAAACATCGATCGCATTTCGGAGAGCTAAAATTTGAACGCAGATAAGGCCTCTTTTGCGATTCACATTCGTGTTTCTGATTTATCGTACGTCCAACCCTTAAATTCTCGTAGGGAGCGAATGGTTTGTCCTACAGAGCTCCGCGTGGTCTCAAAAAATTCTAAAAATTCTATAAAATCTTAAATTGAAGGAAAAACAATACCTTTATATCAACATTTTTTGAGTTAGGGCGTTTTCAAAATTTCAAAATTTATTTTTGAACTCTTAAAAGTGACCTACATCAACCAAAATCTTCGGGGCACAACTAGACTCCAAATGGAGCCTACTTACCAAATTTTATCAAAATCGGTCAATGCTAAGTGGGGAAAGTGCCGCGTACTGCGGACGGACGGCCAAATTTTTATTCGATTTTTGGATTCTACGTACCTTGAAGCGTAAACCAATAAATTTTGAGGGGATGTTAAAAACATTTTTTCTTGGTCGATTCCAAAGGTTTATTATTGAAAATAGTAAACCAAAATGTGGACTCCTTAAGGGTTGTCTAAATTTTTAACGCTATGTCAACAATAGTTTATCTGGTAACTAGGTAATTTATCAGTTAACTCAAGTTGTCAAACCAGTATTGACCAACGACCGCACAAAGTTGCTCAAGAAGCTCTGGCAACCAATGTCCGAGTTGAAATTTTGATTTTGGGATTCCCAATTTTCGGACCTGCTGCACGAATACGCTTCTTCCTTTCGACAGTGAAGCAAAATAATGAGAATAAAAATTGTCTCGGGATCTTTTGTTGCAAGTAAATTAACTCCTGTTGGATGTCTTTGCTTACTTGTAACTGGAACACGTTTTACAATTTCTTAGGAACGGTGAAATCAGACTGTAATAACTTATAGAGATGATAAAAGCTAGGAATTTATTAAACAAACACTTCAGTGAACTAAACTTAAAATGTCGATCAGAAAACACGTAGCGCCACTATTGAAACTTTAAATGTTTGGTAAGTAGGTGATGACATGAAAAGGGGCGGTTCAATTACTTCTGTTGTTTTAAAAACGTCCCAGATTTCCCAATTTTATTAATATGCATAGGAACTACCGGAGGGCTTTCGATGAAGAACATGACAAATTTTATGACCTTCCAGTTAAAAGCCGATAACTTGGAAAATGATAATATTATGCCCAATTTTGGGTGCCTCCGATGGAGTCTTCAATCTTCCGACAGTCGTTAGCGGTTTTGTTCGATTAATCGACCGAAGGTTGACGTGGTACCTAATTTACAGGCCTCGTTAAAAATAAATTTGAAAAGACACGCTCGTAATTCTTTCTCCCTTTTAATAGGATGGGTCGGAAGAAAAGTATTTTTGTGTGATAGTTGGAAACGGTTTCGAATTGAGAATGCAATCGATCGTTAGAAACTCAAGTATCCTCTCATCCCTTGGCAGTGCTCCGAAGAGAGACGTATTTTAAAAGCAGAAATACACGTACGGTTGTTGACTCCTCTCGAGCATAGAAGGGCATTCCTTGAATAGTAGGGTAATTAGGGGATCAGTTTCCTTTTAATTAGATGCCGTTTTAGTGAGCTGGGCCGTAGTTGGTTTTCAACTTTGGAATGTTTCAAGAAACTTCGTAGTACTCAGTTCAAGTTACGCTCCTGAGTGAAATGAAGTTGTACCAGCTGATGAGGTAACAACTGCTGTTTTATACATGAAAACGTTCCACTCAACCAGTATTGCAGGAATTTTCCATGAACTTCAAAGTTCCTCGCTCGTGGAATATCTGCTACGAATTTATCACTCGCAACGTGGTTATGGAAACCCATTTCAATAAAAACGGAGTCAACAAGAAAGTAGTCTATATCCACGAAAGTAAGGAGTTACAAAAGTTAAATCGATTTCGACGGTTAGGATCGCCTAGCTATGGTACTTCCTAGCTCACACAGCTGGTTGAAACTCCTAAAAGTTTATCTTATTATGATTATTTTGTTTTTGATTTTTAGCCCTTCAAACTTGACTTTTGTCACATCCGACCTCCGAGTAGGGATGGGCGATAGTCGATAGTTACTATCGAAATTCCGATAGTTTATGACTATCGATAGTACTATCGGCTCAAGGAGCAATGTTAAACTGAAAATTGTCTTTATAAATATATTATATTTTAAATAAATTCGTGTTTCGTTTGAAATCTTTGTGTAATCTTATGAATTAATATACTTAATCCTGCAAGTAATAGTGATAATTCAATTCAATAACATTAAATTCTCCATTGGACAGGTACGTACAGAATGAGGGAAGCCACTGTCGAATAACTATCGATAGTATCGGCCTATCGATAATACTGAACTATTGACTATCGCTCATCCCTACCTCCGAGGCACTAAAAATCCCCAAAACAGCAGCAATTAACCCGACAGGAGAAACTAGCAATCTAAACCCTTCCAAAGAAGAGACAACTTCCTAAACGCCGCTTTTCACAGCGTGACTGGAAGGCTGATCCTAAGATAGCTCCAAGTATTTCTTCAGGGAGGGAGAGTGCTACATCTGAGGCACTAAAACCCCCAGAATAAAGAGGAAGAAGAATCCTCAGCAAGAAGAAGGTTGTGCTATCCCCCACACACTCTTCGTTTTCCCTCGCGTCCTCTTCTCTCGATGGATATTACAAATTCACATTTTTTCAAGTATTATTTACAAGTGTATTTTCATTTCAAAGTTATTACCTATTTTTTCGTGTTCTTTAACCCTATTAGGACCAGGTATCTCTAATGTCACCGAAAACATCTCAGGAACTCCAAGGCAGTCTTGAAGTGTGAAACATGTTTTTTCATTAATTTTCGACGCTGAATCACGTGGTGGTATCTATTTTCGGTTTTTACTGGAATTTTTTGAAACGGCGGCCGAAAATTAGGTGGTTTTCAATAGAAAATCGCTCTTTTTTCCATCCTTATGAGTTACGACGCAATTTTAATTAGTTCGGGTGGCTAACTCTACCCCTGAATTTGGGAGGAGGGAAAGATCATAAAATTGAGGGGTAGAGTTAGCCACCCGAACTAATTAAAATTGCGTCGTAACTTTTAAGAATGGAAAAAGAGCGATTTTCTATTAAAAACCACCTAATTTTCGGCCGCAGTTTCAAAAAATGCCAGTAAAATCCGAAAATACATACCACCACGTGATTCAGCGTCGAAAATTAATGAAAAAAACATGTTTCACACTTGGAGTCCACCTTTATCTCAATGTTGGCACAATCCAGGGGTTGCGCATGTTTGGGCGCTCACTGGACGGGTTGTGCGCAACCAAAAAAATCGGTTGAGGGGTCTAAAATTCTTGAAATTTAACGAAGAATCCAAATCTGCAATATAAAATAGGGGTTCCCGTTTGAGATTACAAAGTTGGTGTGCGTTGAGCACAATTGCACACGTGCGCAATGCGCACCATGGTCATATTTGAAATCCTTGGGAAAACGCTGCAAATTATTACACAATGGTTTATTATTTTTCTATATAGATCACTCGTCTACAAGATCACCAACCATCCAATCTGAAGGAAAAAAAAAAAAAAATCAGAATCACCAACCATCGATCGCATTTCGTTCAGCTCTAATTTGAACGGAGATTAGGCCTCTTTTGCGATTCACACTCGTGTTTTGATATATATATATATATATATTTCAATATAAACCCTTAAATTTTCGTAGGGAGCGAACGGTTTGTCCTACAGGGCTCCGCGTGGTCTCAAAAAATTCTAAAAATTCTATAGAATCTTAAATTGAAGGAAAAACAATACCTTTATATCAAAATTTTTTGAGTTAGGGCGTTTTCAAAATTTCAAAATTGATTTTGGAACCCTTAGAAGTGACCTACATCAACCAAAAGCTTCGGGGCACAACTAGACCCCAAATGGAGCCTACATACCAAATTTCATCAAAATCGGTCAATGCTAAGTGGCAAAAGTGCCGCGTACGGCGTAGGTACGGCGGACGGCGGACGGACGGCCAAATTTTTATTCGATTTTTGGATTCTACGTACCTTGAAACGTAAACCATCAAATTTTGAGGGGGTGTTGAAATTTTTTTTTCTTGGTCGATTCCAAAGGTTCATTATTGAAAATAATAAACCAAAAACATGAAGATTAAAAAAAAAAAAACCAATTTTAGCAGGGGGGGGGGGGGGCACAACTCGCGAGCCACCATATTTTGCTAATAGACGACTTTGAAATGTAAAAAAATAATCACAAAAATACGCTCTCTTACTTTGCGTCGTGCTTGACACTCAAATTCTATCTTAATTCTGGTCAACTTTCTGTTGTCTCCCTTACGAAAATGTCGACCCCTGAATCCACCTCTAGGGAAGTTAACTAGCTCAAAATCATCACGAATAATAAGATTGAAAAGAAGGAATTGTAGAAAGCTCATGAAAGCACAACAATAAACATGAAAGGCAGTCGTGATGACGGAAACGACGTTGAAGTTCTTTGTGGAATCGATAAACGAGTGAATAAAACAACACCTCGTCCGTATCGTTATGGAGAGGTTATCGATTCCATGCAATAACACTCAGCCATGTCCCTCGGAATATCAGGCGACAACGTCTTTTATGAAAATGACAGAGTAATTTCATGGTTTTACAGCCGCGAAATGTTCACCTTGCACGCAAAAGTACCAACAATTTCTGATTTGATTAAACTTCAGTAAATTTTTATCAACGGGAACTTAATTGCATCTGACAACGTTAGATTCTTCAGTAACGATTCAAGTTTTTGTAATATTTTATTGCAATGATCGTGAAACACGAGTTCATCGTTCGCATTTGATGTAACATCTTTGGCTTTTTCTTATCTCGCGGAGTGAAGCGACTTTCTGTCTTCTTCATTCATAACGGTTGGAGAAAATTCCATATTTATGTCTAAAGAACTTCACTGTTACCGTCAGTGGTGGGTCCTGAGAGGCGTCATGACGGTTCAAATTTTGGATGGACTCTTGTAATGTCTTATTTGGTTGCTACACGAACTACGGTTTGCTAAATTTATCCGAAACTGCAATTTATTTGGTACTTCTCATGTGTCTGCCAGTCAGTTGAATCATTTACCGCTGGGTTACGATACCTGTTATCAATATAGATAAGTGGGATAAGTTGCAGGTATTTCCGTTAGTGAATATTACCGAGCGAGCGGTCTGTCGATCACAGCGGGGGAGAAGCCGACGTGGCAGGTCTGTGAGATATGGGCTAGTTCGCCTGCCAAGCTCCCCCTTCCATCTCACCCCTCGTTCGCTGATTATTGTGAGCGTCACCTACTTAGCCTGATTGCCTCTGATCCGCCCATCAGTCCTCCAGTCTCTTTATATTTCAATGTTTGTTTCATCTTTCACCCATCATCCTGTTCCAAGATTGAACAGGGAATTATTGCGGGTCGGAATTGCCGTTTCTGACCTCAAAACGATATTTCGTACTACACTCCAGTAATATCCTTGATGCTTTAGAGGAATTGAGTTGAAGAGAATACGCGTGACGTCATAAGTGAACAATGCGCTAATGACTCTTTATACACGATGGCAGTAGAGATGGGTATCGTTATAAAAGTATCGATATTTTGTATCGATACTGTATCGTATTCGAGTATCGATATCCCAAGTATCGTTGGGCATGAGTATCGATATTTTAAAATATCGAGTATCGATACTTTAGAGTCACAAACTACCAATCAATATTATCCAATTTTCTCAAGAAAAATAATTTTTTCAACAACTTTCATCCATTTGTTACTATTAAGAGTCCAAACAGAGTGATTTTTTCCACGATATAGAGGTTATTTGTGCAACCAGAGTAATGACCCAAAAGCCTCTCTACCTTCTTCATTTTTTAGCCATTATGTTGAATTTTCCGCGAGAACAGTATCGATATTCGATATTTAGAAATATCGGATCCAATGTATCGATATCCAAAAATATCGGATAGCACAGTATCGATACTAAAATATCGAGTATCGGTACGAAAGTATCGATAAATATCGAGTATCGATACCCATCCCTAGATGGCAGGAATCGATTCTGATTTGCAACAACTTTTCCCTCTTTTTTACACCACTTAAAATGCAACATTTTTCACTTATATTAACATTTATAAGAGTTTATTGTAACAAGGTGAAAACGCTGCAAATTACTACACCGAGGTTTATTATTTTTCTGTATAGAACACTCGCCAGCAAAGATCACAGGTTTGCTATTGTCACCACCAACCAACCATATTTATTTTCGCTTTACAATCAAGTTTGTTTCGAACAAATAATGCTTCACACTCAATTCGAGTTGTGGGTGCCTTCATTAGGAAATTTGGTAACTAGTTTCTAAGGACGCAAAACTGAGTACAACTCGAAGAAACAAACAACGATCGCATTTTGATCAGTTGAAGTTTGCTACTTTTGCGATTCGCACTCGTGTTTCTGATTCATCATAAGTGCACCCAAAAGTTCTCATCGGGAACAAACGGTTTGTACTACAGAGCTCAGGTCTCATTTCATCTACAGGTCTCATTCGATTCTAAAAATTCAATACTATTTTAAATTGATAAAAAACCTTCTCCTTTATATCAAAAGTTTTTGAGCCGTGGCTTTTTGAAAATTTCAACCCCTTATTTTCCAAACCTTAGAAGTGACCTATATCAACCAAAAACTTGGGGGCACAACTAGACATCAAATGGAGCCCATATATGGGTCATTTTCCTAGAAAGGGACGATCGGTATCCCAAGATTTCAGAAAACTAAAAGTTCGACTCAAGTTCCGCCAAAAATCAGGGATTAACCTCACACCATACTGATTGAATTTCGACGAAAGAACACACAGTGGGACGCTTAATTAATTAATTAAAAATTAAAGAAGAAAATCTATCGAAAGAAACCTGTTGGCGTGGTTTCCGTGTAAAGGAGAATACTCGGAACCCCATCTCCATGAGGAGCAAGAATGAGCTTCAGGATTTTTTTTAAACGCCTAAATCATAAATGGGCATTCAGAATCTTCTCTGGACAACGATTGGCCCTTTCTGGGAAAATGACCCATATACCTACCACATTTCATCAAAATCGGTCCATGGGAACTAAGGAAAGTGCCGCGTACGGCGGACGGACGGCAAAATTTGTATTCGATTTTCGGATTCTACGTACCTTGAAACGTAAACCAACAAAATTTGTTGGTTTACGTTTCAAGGTACGTAGAACCCGAAATCAAAATTTAATTTTGAGAAGGGGTTAAAATTTGTTTTTTTTTCTTGTTCGGTTCCAAAGGTTCATTATTAAAAATAATAAACCAAATCTAAACAATTGGAAATCGCTGGAAATCTGATAAAATGTAGCATGTTTTAAGGTTATGAGGGCCTATGACAGAGACCGTGTTTTAGGGAGACAAAATCGCCAACAAGTTTGCAAAAGGTACGTTCAGCTTGATTTAATGAGCGAATTTTGAAAGACTCCATCAGCAAAGGGCAACCAGAAAAAAAAACAATGGTGATGGCAATTTCTTTTACATGAGTTTTATATTGTAATACTAAAAACACATGGTGGAAATTCTTTCTAGAAGGTGACTACTGAGTCAATTATGGATTATTGAGCTAACAAGTGGTTTGTATAGAATGAGGTTTGAGATAATAAATTAATATGGTGCTTGGTGAGTAAAATGTAGAGAAATAAGAACCAAAAAGTCTGCAAATTAATAAAACAACGATTTTAAATATTTTATGTAGATGAAACCTCTTCAAAGAACGCGGCTTTCCATTTTTGGTATCCACCAACAGTAATTGAGCTCCTGTGAAGCCAAGTGGCCTAAGTCATGAAAACCCCTTTTTAAGATAAAGCATTTGTTGCGTCCCGTTTACTAAAAAACTCCCTAAATCATGTTGCCCATCGAATTTGTGATGCTATCTCTTGGGCTATTCTCGAAGCGCTAGACTTATGCCACTAGGACAGGAAACGAAGTTGAATGTGTATATTACGTTTCTGCACCTATTTCCGTTTCACCCAGAATTTGGCTTTTTCAATTATTGAGCACAGTTCACCATAAGTAATTTTGATAGGAAGTACCAGCAAAACATCATCATCCGAGAGAGGTGGGTAGCTACTCTCATAACTTACAAACAGATCTCAGATTCTTCAATCATCCAGGAAATAATGGTCCAGTAAATTCCTAGGTAGGTTTTCGATCCGATCGTATTTTTTAAAGTTTGCCTATAGAAGAATTTTTTTTAGAAAATATGGAGCTGAAAATGTTGAGTCCATTGCAATAGCGCCAGTTTCTTTGAAGATTTTGTGGAAGACGTAGGACTGACCAGACGAGAAGCTGGTCTTTTCAAATTTCACTGTGGTGCTCCTCTTCATTCCACACGTAAATTATTATTTAAATTAGTTATTTTTTCCTATTTTCAGTTTATCATATCACCATATTGTTTGCACAAGGTATCATTTAAAAATTTGTTCACCATATCATCTTGCTGTATGCACAAGGTATCATTTTAAAAATTTTCTGAAATTGTACTTATTTTTAAGCGGAATAAAAAAAGTGCTAAAGAGTGGCAAATTAGTTGTAGAATTGATTCCTGAAGTATTGCTGATTAGTTTGTTACACCCTGATTAAGAGTATGATAGCTTTCATAGCAACAAGCAGGTTCATATTCAGACTTCGGTCAGCACCAATATCTCCCTATTTTTCATGTTCTATGAACAGTAACAATTTTTCGCAGCCTAATCGCAGCTCGTACCGATCGGATCGGGCCTATCATCGTGAGGCTACCCCTAAATTCATAAGGAATTGTGAAGGGAGTAGAACTAAGGTGCGATATAGATCATGAAAAAATAGATATCATCATGAAGAAATAGATCAACATAGATCATGAAAATCGAGCCCCGGATCAGAATCTGTTATTAGAATCGGAAATTCAAAATACGGGAGAATTTCGAAGAAAAAGACCGAAATTTGACGAGCCGCACTAATACATAGCATTCTCACTTTTGGAGAGAGAAAACCAAAATATTTCAAGTGGCTGAAATATAAACGTAGGGACCAATGTAGAACACTAGGTTGTTGTTCACCTAATGAATTTAGATTTCTCTCGATTGAACTGATAGTTATTTTATCATGCTTAGTGCACATCGCCATATCATCATGAGAATAGATGGGTCGACAAGTGCAGTAAAATGAGGTCTTTATTATTTCTCCTCTCAGAAGTGGACTCCCCCAGACTGTTAATCATTCGAAAGTACGATATAGCATCACTACTGAGAGCATTCATTTTTTAAAAAGCCTTTTGATGCATAGAAGAAGGTGGTTGGGGTTGCGAAACACTTTCAAATTCTGGAAGTGGTCCAGGGCGAACGGACGGGGGATGCTTTTGAAATTAGGATAAAAAGCTTCGTGCAACAGCACTCTCAACTGAGTTGAAAGTTACCATCAGCGAGGGGTCGTTTGCAATAAACTGCAGTGTACCCTCGTTTCTGAGAGCTTGCGAGAGGATACTGTATCAATGTGTCATCAGAATACCTCAGAACTCCATCCACCGATACATCTGGATTTATTCAAACTCCCCAGTAGGTCACGTTCAATGAACTCTCAATAAGCTAAAACCAGAAGCTGAAAACATCTAGTTCTCGATAAATCACTGGAAAAGTAACTCCGAGAAACTTAATTTCCCCACTTAGTGAAAAAATATTGAATCGTGGATTTTTTTGTCCAGACAAAAATTTACAAGGTTTTTTTTTACCAGCCGTCAATTTTATGTATAACAAAATTACCTGAAGTTGCCAAAGTTGTTTATAGGTATCGCGTTACCCCTTTCGAGTCATCGCACATATTAATAATTAATATGTGCGATGACTCGAAAGGGGTAACCAATTATTGATTGACTGACCAATTATTGGTCAGTTGATGAGCCCAAAGTGTGTAGAAAGTATTCTAAACTTTCCCCCAAATTTTGAAAAATGCTGGCTATTTACGGAGTGTACTTAGTAGACACAATAAGAAAACAAAATTGAAAAGTTTAAAACAGGTGACCCGAAAAATCAACTTCTTGTTTCCTCACAGGGACAAAATTGGACAGAATGTATTTTTATGACGTTTTATTATAGGTATTGAATTCAGAATTCAAAACATTCTGTATAGATGTTTCAAATATGCCTGAGGAATTGGAACTTACTACCAACGGTATTAAATTTAAAAAGTTAAAATCAAGCAAATCGGTTCATAAGTAGTGTGCTGCTTCAAACCTTATTACTGACCTTTGAATTCAACCATAGTAATAATATTATTGTGGAGTGCGAAACCTTTGTGCGTGAACTTGGTTACTTATTTGATGGTTTCATCGTTCTCGCAGAAACCCGTGAGTGCTAGCAGATCGCCCTGATTGCATTTTCTGAGCGGCTCGCCAGGTGTGGTCTGGTGGTCAACCCTGATAAGTGTAGGGGGTCTCCTTGTTCTAATCGGCCACCATAATTTTGAACTTGTGGATGTTGATTTTGTCTTTAGGCAGTCTCCCATTCTTGCTCGATCCATGTTGGAGATTTGGCTGTACCTTGGAGTCGTCTTCATAGGCGTGGCCACTTTAGATGCAGGCCGTTTGGACCTTGGCAGAGCCTTGACCCGTATTACAAAGGCTTCATTGAAGTCACAGCAAAGACTACTCCTCCTTCCAATTTACTTACTGCCAAAACTGACCTATGGATTAGTGTTGCAGACATACTGCGGGGAGGCTGAACAGCTTAGACATTGAAGTATGAAATGCTGGGCGCTCTGGGCTAGGCTTCTCACTTGTGTCCCAAATGCCTACGTCCACGCTTCTGTTCAGACTGGTGGGCTTGGTATTCCCTCTCTGTCGACGAATGTTCCATCGATTATCCCCTGCTAGCTCTCCAGAGCTCGAGCTGGGAGGTCGCGCGTGCTGTTGCTGATCTTGATCTAATCCAAAACCTCACTCACCTGCCGTGTTCTCAGCTGCTCTTCATGACTTCTTCACTTGCTAAGTTCGAAACAAGTCTATCATATTGTTACACGCAGACATCTGTTCAAAATCAATGTGATAATTGATCAGATCTATCACACAGATTACATCCGTTCTGGCGTGTTCAAAAATTTATTTTTAGCCTCAGTAGAGTCTTCATGAAACATCTCAAACATCCGGATGATAGAAGGGTACATTATCTCTGTAACAAGCTGATTTTTATGACTTCCATCGATGGAAAGATCTCGGAATCAAATGGCACGTTCCTACATGGAGCACGTTCCACCTCTCACCTTCAGTACGATCCAACAATAAATTCAGCCGATTCGATTCCCTTCAGGTAAACTTTCTAGTGGAAAATAGCTGGTTGGAACCTTGGTATCTAACATCGCAAGAGATGAAAAAAATATCGTCCTCGCCTTGAATCCGAACTGCTGTTAAGAAAATATCAGATACCTATGCAAATAAATGTTTCCTCAAATATCTACGCCTAGTTTTGATCCTGAGATTCCTATTAAGTATGCTAAACTAAGGGAAGAAGAATATTAGAAGAAAAAGAAGATTAAAGAAAGATTAGAAGAAAGTTAGATGGATACTTACACAAGGCTCATAAGTTGTTATTATTTCATTAAGTAATTGATTAATTTCCCCCTTTATTAATTGATTAACCCCCTTAATTAATTGTATCAATTAATTACAATTTATTCGACAGTTCGATGAAACGTTCAGGCAAAAGATGATTCCCTATCAGATGCACTACTGTTAAATTAAATGCATCGTTCACTGTATCAAAAATAATTCTAAAATTCTAAGTATAATAAGCCCCCCCCCCCCCTTCTGGTTACAGCCCTTGTTATCATCAGCATGTTCAGAAAAGTTGAATCTTGAAAGTTTTCTATTTAGGTATATTACATTCTCTAAACAATCGGGAATGCTCAAAATTATGAGAAGAAATGTGATAAGTTCTTCTTGTACTCGCGATGAAGAACTGGTTGCTTCAGAGGTCTTCATTCCACCGTTGTTAAAGCAGACGAACGAGTGTAACAGAATAAAATGCACTCCATATTCATCACTGAAGTTCAAAAGTTTATTTCGAACGACTGATGTTATGAAAGTAGCTAAATTATTATTCGTAAATTAAGGATTAGTTAGAATTCAAAGATAAGAACCACTGACGTCTAGAATATTCCCAGAATCGAGTAATCTGATGAATTGAATCCCAAACCGTTTTTTCCCCGCGGCAAATTTTTGCCAATCTCGCAAAGAGGTGTTGGAATAATCAAGCACTTAATTTAGAGAAGAGATGAGCTTATCAAGATGAGCCTCTCGACGGATTTCCAAGCAGGAAGCAGGAGTGGAGAAAGAGTGCTGAAGAACGACAAGAGAGAAGAGTGAAAAAAGGGGAAAAAATAACGAAAGAGTGCGGGCGTGCTTGTGTTTTATCTGAGTGTTATTTCCAACCGTGTAATTGATAAGGAGAGGCGAAGAGGGCTTTTTTCACAATTACTAATTAGAAGCATAGGAGATCAAAGTGTCGAGGGATGTGTGAGGCCTCCTTTGTTTCCTAACCCCCTTCTTTCTAATTGGGCTCTCCGTCTGGTTATTAAGCCGTTATTTTTAATCAAGGGCTTTTTGAATAATTTATCCGAGGGACCCCGCGGAAAGGAAAGGTTTTCGAAGGGCCCGGACGAAGAGAGGGAAAAAGGGCCTGGAGGGAGGGAGACTGGGCTAGAGTCCGCCAAATTAGTTAAGTAACCCATTAGTAGATGCAGAGTGGCGATAGCGGCTTTTAGCACTAATGATTCATTAGTTCTCCCTGGGCCCTCTCAGAGAGATGTTGACTGACTGCGAAAGCTTAGCGAATGCCCCCCACTCAGCCCCCGACTGGCACACTTTGCATCTCCTACCGCAGTATGTTGGGTTTTCAAAGCCCGATTTGTAAATTTCAAATGGAGAAAGTGTGTTCCAAATGGGGGAGCTTCAGGTACGAAAATTCTGATCAACTTGGCTTTTACGCACAAACTAGAAGCTATAATTCCACTAACATTCAACGCTCACTTTACCATTCCATAATGAAGTGTTGTGACTCCACAATGAAGAGTTGTGACTCTGGTGTATACAAATCGTATAGGTTGTTTGAGAGTATTAAGTATACATACTCTCATTCAATGTTACTCGGGATCTCTTTATGTGGAAGAATTGAAAATGTTTTTTTTTTTCACCTCAGTAAGAACAATGTTCTTACTGAGCATGTCATGCTAAGGTTACCATATGACTAAAATGTGAAAATTCAAGATTAAAGCTGACTAGTGACGTCATCTATCACCTGTGAGGAGGGCTGCGAGTTCCACTCTAATAAAAACCAATTCATTTCAACTCAAAAATAAATGAAATTTACTTTAAATTCACTTCAAATTTGTACAACAAATTTGAAATATACCCAATTGCCCATATATGAGACAGAAGAGGGTGTGACGACCCTACCCCTTCAAATCAGTGATTAGATTAATCAGCCGGCCTGAAGAGAATATCGATTCATATCTCTATGAATCGGATATCCCTAAAGGCGTAGCTCCAACAAATCGGGAACTAACCAATTGGATTGTCCCTTATAAAAAGTAGGATCGTCACACTCCTCTCCCTAAAACATACTTCTGGGTTTCAAACAGAAGTATGTTTGAAAACAAGTCAACGGGACTGAAAAATAGTATGAAGCCCAGGAAAGGACGTCTGGAAGCTTCAAGGGGATTCCTCCATCGTAATGGTACTATTGCAAAAGAAGAAGAAGAAGAGGAATGCCACGAATGGGTCATTTATGCCACGAATGGGCCATTTATACATAAAAGAATAAATCAATGTGTTAAATCGTGGGATTTGTTAAATAAATAACACGGCACTTTTAAGTATAAAATACGTTTATTAACAAAACTGTCACAGAGCGTAGTGTAATATGTAGTAAGCCGGTTGGAGAAAGAATGCATAGGGAGGGTGCGTGCGTATATATATAGGGACCAGTGAAAGCAGGTAGAAGGGTCCGGAAAATGCTAGAGTCGAAGGTTCGAGAACGACCTTCAGATATAAGATATGGGACTGCGTCTGGAATATTCTGGAATATTCTGGAAATGAAATGATGATGAAATAAGGAAGTCTAATACATAACATTTCCTCCCTCTTTTAAAAGAGTGGTCTAGGTGGTGTTTCTATGGAGCTGGTGACCATTGTCCGAGATGACTGTGATTGGTGCGCCGTACGCCGTGAACAGATCGTCCATGATGGCAATGGTTGCTGCGGCCGTGGTGGATGACGTAGGTTTCACCTCTACCCACTTGCTGTATGCGTCTACAATTATGAGTAGCATGGTGTCCGCTACTGGGCCCGCGTAGTCGATGTGGATTCATTCCCAAGGTGCTCCCGGGTACTCCCAGTGATGATTGCGGAACTTGGGTGGCGCATGCGCATGGGTTGCACACACAGCACAGGATTTGGCAAGTGTCTCGATGTCATTGTCGATTCCAGGCCAAAAAACAAAAGAGCGAGCCATGCCTTTCATCTTCACGATTCCCAGGTGAGCTGTGTGTAAGTCGTTGAGGATGGCTTCTCTTAAAGGCGGTGGGATGACAACTCGATGCTCAAACATCAGGCAGTTAGCAGCGAGGGTGTACTTTGCTTCGGGTGCCTTGTACTTATGGCGTGTCAGATCTTGTCCTGATTCTAAGATCTTAACAATTTGGCCCAGGTGTGGATCTTTCCTAGTTTCTCGTGCGATTGCCTCTGCTCTGACTGGTAGCTGTTGCGTCTGATTCACTGTAAAAAAATCGAAATCATCAAAACCATTCATCTCTTCCTCCTGTGGGGAAAAAAAGTTGCGAATGTGGTTGACTGTTGTAGGAGGGCAGGCTCTGGAACAGTAATCAGCGTTGGCGTTGGGCTTGGAGGTCTTGAAGACGACGTCATAGTCGAAATGTGCCAGGTAGTCAGCATAATTGGCCATGCGACTGATGCACAAGACTGGTAGAGACTTCTCCGGGTGCAGAATTTGGGTGAGAGGCTTGTGATCGGTAATGAGTGTAAAATGGCGAGCATACAGATAGTGGAAGAACTTTTGAACAGCCCACACGATGGCTAGGGCTTCTTTGTCGATCATGGGATACCTCTGCTCCGTGCCTGTCATCGTTCGGCTGGCATAAGCGATTGGGCGCTCCAGCCCGTTGCTGAGCCGGTGTGACAACACTGCACCAAGGCCAGTTTTGCTGGTGTCAGTTGCCAGCAAGAGTGGCAATGCTGGATCATACTGCATGAGCACCTGTGGTGAGATCAAGGCGGCCTTGATGTCCTTATAGGCTTTTTCACCCTCCGGTGTCCAGGTAAAAGGATCACTCAGCAGCATGTCTCTGAGTGGACGATCCCTTGTGGACAAATGCGGGATGAACGCATTGTAGTAGATGGCTTTACCCAGGAACAGCTGGAGTTCTTCTGGGGAACTTGGTTTCGGCGCATCTCGAACAGCTCGGATGTGTGCATCAGATTTGTGGATACCTGACGCGTCGATTTTGTGGCCCAGGGCTTCCAGGACAGGCTGGGCGAAGGCACATTTGGCTCGGTTGAGCTTGAGACCGTGAGTCCGAAACTGCTCCAGGATTGTGACGAGAGCCTGCAAAAGATTTTCAAAATTGTCTGCAAAAACAATTGTGTCGTCGAAAAAACTCACGACGTTTTGGAGACCTTGCAGGACCGTATCCATTCGACGTTGCCAGATAGCGGGGATGTTAGCTGCACCATAGACAGCTCGGCTTGGGCGGATCAGGCCATGTGTTGGCGTGTTCAGTGTGAGCGCGTGGCTGAACTCATCATCGACCTCGAGATGAGTGTAAGCATCCGTGACGTCCAGGTGGCAAAAGAGAGTGGCGCCACGCATCCGGTTGAACAGATGTTCCACCTTGGGGATTGGGTGCTCGTCGATGATGATCCGTGGGTTGAGAGTAGGCTTGTAGTTGCCAGTGATTCTCAGTTTGCCGTTTTTCTTGGCAACGACGTGCGTTGTTGATGCCCACTCAGAGTAGTCCACTCGTTTGTAAAAACCAGATGCAATTTTTGCATCGATTTCCTTGGCGTAGGCATCTCGAAGTGCAACTGGTACATCTCGTGCTCGGGCGAACACAGGTGTGGCTCCAGCCTTCAGGTGCATCTTTGCTGGAGGGCCTGAAAGCTTTCCTGGGATGTTGCTGAATACATTCTGGTAGCGAGAGAGAACGTCGTCGAGTTGTTTTTGTTGCCCTGGGGACAGCGACTGTTTGGCAGAGAGCTTGTGGATTGGGTCAGATTTTGCAAAAAGGTGACCAAAGTCGATTTCTCGCACAAACTCTGATATCCACTCTCGGCCAAGGAGTGTTTGGACTTCACCATCGATCACGTAGACAGGCAGGTTCTTTGTTGTGGTCCCAATGGTGGTGCAAACTGGCGTCTTGCCGATGCAGTTGATTGGGTGCCCAGTGTAACTGATGAAGTTGCGGTCGTTTTTCTGTAACACAAAACCTGGCTTGATCATACTCAACTGCGATTTGCTGATCGTCGAACAGGGGGCGCCGGTGTCGAGTTCCATCTTAACCTTGGTTCCCTCTATGATGACATCGATCAGTGATTTGGGGATTGACTGGGCTGTTCCAATGACCTCAACTTTGCTAAGGTACTCCACGACGTCAAGGTCTTCTGCTGGAAGGTCCTCTTCGGTCACGTGGTTTGTACGTCGTTGCGTCTTCTTTGCTCGACAAACATTTGCGATGTGACCTTTTTTACCACACTTCCGGCATTCGGCGTTCAGGAACCTACATTCTCTACGAGGATGAGCTTCGCCACACCCTGAGCACGACGAGTGGTTGTCCTGGGTTGCCCTCTGGTTTGCCTGGTGAGACCCTTGGTGCTGCCTTGACTGGTTGAAAGACCCCTGTTTTCGATGGGCTGACTTGCTGCGTGACTGCCGCTGAGTGTTGCTCTTCCGGGAGAGTGGTTTCTCATAGTCTATGCGGTTAGTTGGCTCTGGCTTGGCGACAGATTTGACCTCGTCAGCAGTGTGACGAGTGGCTTCGAGTGCATGCGCAATTTCATACGCCGCAGTGAAGTTCTCTGGTTTTTTTGCGATAATTTCATCGCACATTTCTCTGGACTCCATGCCTGCGAGCATTTGTTCAATTAACATGCGGTCGAGAAATGTGCCAAACTCACAAAATGTCGCAGCTTGTCGTAGTCTCAAGGTGAAGCTAGCAATCGTTTCCCCTGGCTTCTGCATGACACTCCGGAATTTTATACTCTCAGCGTATTTGTTGCGAGCGGCGTCAAAATGACCTGTCAATTTGGACTGGATTTCGTCATAGGTAAGAGTTTCCGGGCTTCCGGGACTTACAAGAATTTTCAATGCGTCGTTGAGTTCAGAACCCATGTAGACTCGGGCGAATTGAGCATGTTGATCCTTGGGAACCTTACTCAAATTCAGCGCCCATGTGAAGCGCGTGAAATAGTCAGCAACTGTTGTTCCGTCAGTGGCTTGATATGGCTGCATTGAGAACTGCGGTGGACGAGGTTGACTCGTGTCCGGTGACCTTGACTGCTGCAAGGCTTGAGCAATCAGTGTGGAAAACTCTCGAAGTAGCTCTGCCGTGGCCATTGTGAAGATGAGTAGAGGACAACACTAACCCACTTGGCGATGAACTGAGTTCGGTGCACTTAACTGCGTTGTGGTTAAAATGTTACTTGTTGTTCACTCGGTTTCACTTGCACACGCGACGTTATTTATTTATCCCACTTCTGACACCACTGTTAAATCGTGGGATTTGTTAAATAAATAACACGGCACTTTTAAGTATAAAATACGTTTATTAACAAAACTGTCACAGAGCGTAGTGTAATATGTAGTAAGCCGGTTGGAGAAAGAATGAATAGGGAGGGTGCGTGCGTATATATATAGGGACCAGTGAAAGCAGGTAGAAGGGTCCGGAAAATGCTAGAGTCGAAGGTTCGAGAACGACCTTCAGGTAGCAATAAGATATGGGACTGCGTCTGGAATATTCTGGAATATTCTGGAAATGAAATGATGATGAAATAAGGAAGTCTAATACATAACACAATGGAACTGAGGAGAAAGCAAACTAAATAAAGAATACGAACGACGAAACATTCAAGTGTAATGATTGAAAAGGCAAATGCAGAAAAGGCTTATATAAAAGAAAAACGTAATTGAATTTAATAAAATGCCAGATTGGCAAAGCCTAACAAGGGAATGAGTTAAATTGCCGGATTGGCGAAGTATAATAAGGGAATGAATTTAATATAGAGATTCCTTCTGGATATCTCTTTGGGTAATTCCTTCTGGAATACCCAAGAAAAAGTGGAGGGGAAATGATGATATAAATTCAGTGCATTTCCACCGAACCACGCTCTGCTACCATGTAACAATATAGGTTGAATTTCAATTTGTCCCATATATTGCCCATATAAAATAATATATATTGCCCATATATGAGACAGAGGAGGGTGTGACGACCCTACCCCTTCAAACCAGTGATAAGATTAATCAGCCAGCCTGAAGAGAATATCGATTCATATCTCTATGAATCGGATATCCCTAAAGGCGTAGCTCCAACAAATCGGGAACAAACCAATTGGATTGTCCCTTATAAAAAAGTAGGATCGTCACAACTTAACCCTGATTCAACCATGGTGTCAATAGTGTCACCGAAAACATCTTAGGAATTCCACAGCTGTACCAAAGTGTTACTGGAGTAACTAACATTAAATTGCAATTTAAAACAAGAAACGTGGCAAGCCTCCTGGACCCCTGGATGGTTACAAATTCAAGAAACATGGAACATGCTTTAGCTGTGTTTTGTTTGTTCGCTGTTTCCTTTTACTAGGAAGTTGTTGTCTGTTGTTTTAATTTAGCTCTTTATGGGCCTGCTTGTCAAATTGCTCGTCAGTTCACTCGCCTGTTGATGTCCCAAAGGTATTGTTATTGTTAAGAAATAGAAAACATCTAAAACGTCAAAGAACTCATTGCAACTAAAAGCTCGCGTACATAACAAAATTTCGTCTATGTTTCAAGATCCTTTGATTACCTACATTCGTAAAATACAAGCCAACCAACAACATCAATTTAATCCACTGAACGATGTTGGTTTTCACCGCGAATGTTGCTTACAGTTCTATTAAATCAGAGGTATATCTCAGCTTCGTCCATATTTACAGCTGTTTTGGCAGTATATAATTAACGCATAAATTAACGGCTTTTCAACGAGTGGCGAACGATTTCCATGAAATTTAAAATTGCAATTCAATTTTGGTTACTCCGGTGACACTTAGGAACAGCTGGAGATGACTTCAGTGACACTAGTGATACCATGGTCCAATTAGGGTTAACAACTCGACTGAGGAACTAATGATGTAGTTTAAAAGATAATTAGGTTATTTTTGTGAAGCGTGAATAGAAGGTTATAAGGCAACAGTTGTTATGGATGCTATAAACCATCCTTGTAGTTGTTGTTGTTGTTGTAACGCATTATCTTTACGATTCTCTATATTTTATTTACGATTGAGTTTTTATTAAGATTTAAGTACAATCTTGTAATACAGTATAATTATTTTTATAGACATAGAGCAGGAATCATGTACCAGTTTACTAAAGATGGAATCTAAGATTCCAGCTGTTTAGTGACGTCATCGATCACCTGTGAGGAGGGCTACGAGTCCCCCTCCAGTAAAACCAATTCATTCCATCTCGAAGCGCGTTTTATCACTGAACTGCTCCCAAACTACCTATTTAGTTTATGAACTTAATTATCGTAGTATTATAGTATGAAGTACTATTCAATGAACAGCCGGACTCTGAATTTATGTTGAAGAACCCCCAAAAATGTAGTAAATCTAAATTAATCAACGGAGTTGTAGGATGCAACCGCGACAGTCCTACACGAGATTGTGGCGGCACGGCAACAGCTGTCACCACGTCCGACTGGAAATCAACCAACCGACAGCCACGTGTCGCTTCACTTTAATTGGATCATCATTCAAGTATCGTGTTTGATGATCGTTCTCGCCACCTGGGAAGTTTTTATTCCATTTTGTTTTCACAAAAAATCGTTATATTCGCAACAAATCCAACACATTTCCAGTTATTTTAGTGTTGAGTTTTATTCGAAACATCACTAAGTGTTAGACGGTACTGACGATCTGGAGAGAAGGAGAGTGGCCTCAGGAATGGAGGTCATCTACAACAGTTCCAATACAAAGATGGTGTAAATATGAACTATCATCACCTTCAGGTAATCTGATGATGCTGTGGCGATCCAGAATCGAAGATATGGAGTTCCATGGCAACAGAATGACTTGTCTCTCGAGAGAAAACCTCAATTGAATTTTGTATGATGATTATTCCGAATGTGTTTCCGTCACATACGTTATTATTTTGTGTGAATAAAACGTTATATAGTATCTTCCTATATTCTTACTCCATGTAGTGTGCATCGCCTACAATGCAATCAAGGCCTACTGTGTCAGGTGATACAATACGGTATTCGATGCAACATCGGGTACATATTATCAATAATCGGTATCATCGATATATCTGGCCGAAAATATCGGCAATCGATAATAAATAATGCAAGTAAGTTATGAAAAACAGTTCTTAAAACAGATTTTCCTCGTGAAAAATTATCAAAATTGAGGTAACCTTGATTATTATAAAGTAATTAAGGTAAGAGCTCTGGATGGTCTCATTCGATTCTAAAAATTCTATACTATTTTAAATTGATGAAAAAACAATACCTCACCAATACAAAACGACCAAAGGTTCATTATTGAAAATAATAAACCAAAAGATCGTACGAGTATTATCAGCTGAAATTTGGCCTTAATCAATGAATGCATTCATTTTTTAGGTACCTACTTGGCCTGAACGGAATAGTTGGCAATTAGATAGCAGACCGACAAGCAAGAGCTGCCACAGAAGAAAGAATAACATCTTCTTATACATCCATTCCGACCACATTTCCACTACGAGAATCTCTGTTTGGAGTTCTTGGAAATCGGACTGGGGATTTATGCAACACCAAAGACTTTGGGCAAAAAAAAAGATGTCTCACCATGGTCAACATGGATCAGAACATAACACATTCAACAAAAGAAGACTGCGCACATGGCTACCTCATGTCCAGGGTAACGATTCCTCCTCCAGTTTGCGACACCTACAATTTGGATGTCAACTGACTGTCTACCACCTACTAACGAAATGTCAAGTTGTTTGCAGCATCCCACCAATACTTCCACAGGACCTTCAACAGGTGTAAGGAAACAATTCTACCTACTTCATGCCAATTTTTGAAAAATTGAAAAAAATTCACTTGTATTATGAAATTTAGATAAAAGTTTCAAAGTTGTTGTACTCGGCGCCCATGACCAGAAAAGGTTGTATGCGTCTAAATAAAGTAAAGTAAAAAGCTATTCACACTCGTGTTTCTGATTTATCGAAAGTCCTAACTTTTAGAGCTAGGGCGTTTTGAAGATTTTAGTCCTTATTTTTCAACCCTTAGAAGTGACTGACATCAACCAAAAGCTTAGGGGCACAAATAGACCCCAAATAGAGCCCATGTACCAAATTTCATCAAAATCTCTCCATAGTAACTGAGAAAAGTGGACGGCGGACGGATGGCAAGTTTTATTCGATTTTTGGATTTTACGTAGGTACTTAACACCGTAAACAAACAAATTTTGAGGGGGAATAAAAAAAATTTCTTGGTTGACTCCAAAGGTTCATTATTGAACATAATAAACCAAAATTGGAAAATTAACTAAGAACTACCCAAAACTAACTTACCTATTACCTACTTTCTATTTAGTTGAATTACAAAATTAGGAGTTTGATTCCCAAAGGTAACTAAAGACCATTTTTATAAAAATTGAGTTAACACTTTCCCAGGGTTTTAGGGGGGTAGTTCTTCACAAAAATGCGATCGTGTTGGAGAAAAAGATAATCTATTTCCTTGAAAAATGAGGGTGAATATTCCGTTTAATTACAAAAGGTACTATAATATAGTACTATAATATAGTGCTGTATATTATATAGCACAATGGCGGTCTTTTATCTGCTTCAAAAAGTACTTTATCCACTTCGTTTGATTCCTTAAAGTACTAAATGGAACGTTTTGTTTCAAAAAGTACTATATCCATAAATCTGAAATTTCAAATCTCGTTCAAAATTATTTTAAACTTGGAACTAATTTACCTTTTTTCAAAAATATTTATGCTGGAAATAAGAGATCTTCAATGAATGACTCTTACCCTGTGACGTCATACGGTTCATGTAGTCATGTACCGAGTATCCATACCACATGGAGTATCATTGCATTTATCAAAAAGGATTACTCTATCTTGCTTCTGGATATTTTCTATTTAGAACATATCTATACAATTTAATGTACCTATTCGAATAACATGTTCTTGCTTATAAGCTTTGAATTATGTGACTTCAATTAGATCAGCTTAAGCCGAATCATGTAGTTGGTAACATTGTACGCGGTCAGCAGCCCTCAGCTTCTGCATCTTCCCACTTCATCTCCAACCGTCTTACGACTTTGCTTGGTTACGCTCTCTTACTGCTTTCGTTTAGCTTTTACCTTTTGAATCATAATTCGAGTCATTCAATATTTATTGAATAAACTAGTATCAATCATAAAGTCACTGTTTCGTCTAAATCTTTTTGAATCCCCGAATCCCCTTCGTTCAACGGTGAGTTCGTTTCATAATGTAAATGCATGCTAATTGGTATTTTCCGTTTGCACTCAAGTTTGGTGATCTCAAATATTTGGACTCGCTCGTTGAAGCTTACAGCCGATAATTTATTATACATTGATTTATAGCACGTTAATCAGGTCGCTATGGTTTTTCGCGTTTTTCTCACGTTTGACCAAAATGGAAATAGTACCTTTTGGAATCAAACTCCTCTAATAGGTATGTATTCAAGTTTTTCGCTTCTCATAGGTACCTGTTTTCACGAATCATGAGGAAGTATGAAAAATTATGAACCAATAAAATTGTTGAAGGGTGTTAAGTCGGATGATAATATCATGTTGGTGGTCGAAACGACTCTGGGTCCTCTTTGTAAATAAAAAGGGGGAAAACGTTGACTTTTTGGTGTTTAATTTTCAGCTACAGTTTCGCTGGGTAACTTGCCAGCATCTTCAGGCTAAAACATATATTAGAACAGCAGATCTCTTAGTCTTCTAATACTATGGTCACATTTACTCTAGACATATGTTATATTTCCCTATACTAGTTATTGATAGACGTGCAATTTACCTTGTCAGTTTTATGTAGAATATACTTCTTGTCATTTCAATCATTCTCTAATCAATCAAAACGATCTTAACGGATCCAAACTGGAAAAACAATGATTATTATAGTGCATAAGTCGAGACATTTCAAACAAGTGTGGAAAAATAATTTGTACTCCTTCAAAGGAAAAACGCTGCAAATTATTACACAACGGTTTATTATTTTTATATAGATCACTCGTCTACAAAATCACCAACCATCCAATATGAAGAAAAAAGAAAGAAAAAAAATCAAAAAAAAAATCAAAATTACCAACCATTGATCGCATTTCGGTCAGCTCTAATTTGAACGTAGATTAGGCCTCTTTTGCGATTCACTCGTGTTTTGATTTATATATATATATATATTTCAATATAAACCCTTAAATTTTCGTAGGGAGCGAACGGTTTGTCCTACAGAGCTCCGCGAGGTCTCAAAAAATTCTAAAAATTCTATAGAATCTTAAATTGAAGGAAAAACAATACCTTTATGTCACAATTTTTTGAGTTAGGGCGTTTTCAAAATTTCAAAATTGATTTTGGAACCCTTAGAAGTGACCTACATCAACCAAAATCTTCGGGGCACAACTAGACGCCAAATGGAGCCTACATACCAAATTTCATCAAAATCGGTCAATGTTAAGTGGCAAAAGCGCCGCGTACGGCGGACGGCAGACGGCGGACGGACGGCCAAATTTTTATTCGATTTTTGGATTCTACGTACCTTGAAACGTAAACCATCAAATTTTGAGGGGGTGTTAAAATTATTTTTTTCTTGGTCGATTTCAAAGGTTCATTATTGAAAATAATAAACCAAAACAGTGACTGAACAAGTCAGATAGGTACCTACCTACCTTGTTTGATTGGTAAAATTATCAAGCAACACACCTATAACGTTTAGCTGTTCTGCTGTTCTAATATCTGTTTTAGCCTGAAGATGCTGGCAAGTTGCCCAGCGAAACTGTAGCTGAAAATTAAACACCAAAAAGTCAACGTTTTCCCCCTTTTTATTCACAAAGAGGACCCAGAGTCGTTTCGACCACCAACATGGAACCAATAAAATAACACCAATATTGATTCCGATTTACATCCCTGGGCCATACTTGAGTGTAGACACTCTGTATAGGAATAGACGCTGCTTGCGTGCATGAACCACGGCATTCTCTCAATATAAATATTGAGAGTAATGATGAGTAAATTTACTCATTATTAACCTACTAATTTTTGCAGAATTCCCTTGAAAAATGAAACGAACCGAGAGTGTACATATTTCGACTGAATAGAAAGTTTGTTCGCTCCCTCGCATCCGGTCTGATGTGTGAATAGAGAAATATTGTTTACTTCGCATCGAGAGCACTTCGTGGCGGGAGTCAACAATACTTCCCCACAGGTAACAACATTCGCCGGGCCGTTCATAAATTTGAGCAACCTGTTTACTTTCTGCTACCCGTCCGAGGAAAACCTCACAAATGCAGGAAACTCTACACTGGCACTCATCACCCTCCGAACTAGAAACCTCATTATTATTTATCAAACGGCCCTTTATCGTTACACCCCCCAACCTATTTCGGACGAACCTACTACCTACAAACAATAAACTAACCGAATTTCCCCCTTTTCCAAAAACACGAGACCTTAAACGGCAAACAAAAGCCTTGAATGTATCGGTTACCGGCGAAATCAAACGTGCTTGGAGCTCATGGGACTAAAACTCACCCCACCGAGCTTTGCTTTTCAACTTCGATCTCCACGTACCCTTTGCTTACATTCCCTTAACGTAACTTCATTTGTCGTTCGGTTACTCATAAATAACTCACCCTCCCCCCTTCCTGGATAGCTTTTATGTGACCACTATCGCCATAGTCTCTCCCTGGAAAAGGCTCTCACTAGCCTGTTGTGAAAGCAAATATGACGGTTTCCGAAAATGCCTGTACAATTTGGATTTGGTGAATTTTCAATCTCGTTTCCCCTGCTTGTTCTGAATAATTGCCTATTCTATTTTGAAAGCTTTTGCCTGGGTTGTTTGAGAGTTGGTGGGGCGTACCGTCATCTAGCTGGCATTTGTTTGTTCCCTTCCGGAAGGGAGGTTTAAATGTCTAAATAGAGTAAATTAGAGAATTGAATGGACACAAAACGAGGGGATCCTCTTTCTCTATGGCTGTACACCGCACTTACCTAAACATTGAAATTAATGCGCCCTCCTTAAAATAAACTGGTCACTAGCAAAATTCCATACATACGACCAATTTTGGTTTATTATCATTTTCAATAATGAACCTCTGGAATCTAGCAAGAACAACGCTGAAAATGATTACACATCGGTTTACTATTTTGCTGTTGACTATCCTGTGAAAAACACGGCTTTTCTAGTAGCAGCACCTGCTAACCATATTTTCGCACAAGGTTCACTGTCTAGTTTAATTTGACTGAAAGTACCTGCCAGCGAAACATCGTTATAATTTTGGAGTTGTGGGTGACGTTCATAACGAAATTCAGTTCTTTGTTGCTAAGGAAATACTACTGAATGAGATAGAACTATTTGGTGAAAGAAAACGCTACAAATTATCACATAACGGTTTATTATTTTTCTATACAGATCACTCGGCTGCAAAGTACACGGCTTTGCCATTGCCACTACCTACCAACCATATTTTCGCTTCACATTCAAGTTTGTTTTGACGAAATAAACTCTTCACACTCAGTTTGAAGAAATAAGGAGTTCTGAGTGCCTTCATTAGGAAATTTGATTACTGGTTGCTAAGGACGCAAAACTGTGTACAACTCGAAGAAACGAACAGCTTTCGCATTTTGGTCAGCTAAAAATTTGAACGGAGATTTAGCCTCTTTTGCGATTCACACTCGTGTTTCTGATTATCGTAAGACCAACTCTTGAGTTTTCTAAGGAACCTACAAAGCTCTGATTTGTCGCATTCGATTCTAAAATTCAATTCTATTTAAAATTGAAGAAAAAAACAATGACTTTTTACCGAGAGTTTTTGACCTAGGGCGCTTTTGAAAAGTAAAACCCCTATTTTTCAGCCCTTAGAAGTGACTGATATCAACCAAAACCTTTGGGGCACAACTAGACCCCGAACGGAGCCCATATACCAAATTTCATGAAAATCGGTCCATGGGAACTAAGAAAAATGTCGCATAGGGACGGACGGCAAAGTTTTTATTCGATTTTCGGATTCTAGGTACCTTTAAACGTAAATCAACAAATTTTGAGAAAGGGTTAAATTTTTTTGGTCGATGGTCTTCCCCTGAAATGATGCTTTACTTGACAGTATGTTTTACTACCATAAGATGTACTTTCCTGCCAGTTCGAATCTCACGCACCACATTCATACCGGATAACATTGTTCCAACATCTAATCTCACGTGATTCACGTTCCTCCTAATATGATCACAAATTACACCCCCACCCCACCACCTACCACCTCGGTCGAGCGTTCCAGGTAAGTACTTCCTGAAATTACTGGCGCTCAATCTTTACAATTGTACCTAAATTTTAAATTTTCAAGGATTTTCGAAATTCATTAGTGCAACAGTCTAGGGAATTGAAAAACTGAAATATTGCCGCTGGAATCTTCAAAATCAAACAATAATTTCCTGCGAAAAATGGGAAAATTTTTAACTAAATGAACAGTTTTTCCCATTTTTCTCTGGCAAATATTGTTCGATTTTGATGATTACAGCGGCGATATTTCAGTTTTTCAATTCCCCAGGCTGATGCACTAATAAATTTTACAAATCCTTGAAAATTTCATGTTTAGGTACACATTTTAAAGTTCAAGTGCCTACAATGTAACGAAATACTAACACGGAACAAGGAACGAACGACGACCGACTTGGACCCCCCAACAGTTAACTACCAAACAGCAGCCAAGTGGACTTATACGGCAGAGTTTGGGTCAATAAACAGTAAAACGACAAATACAAAACAAAATTTGATTTCAGACATGCGTTTTTTTGGGTTTGCGAACGACCAAAAGAGTGTATTAATTTACGTTCTAAAGTGAGGAAGCAATAACTTGAGTAATTACATTCTACCTCAAAGGCCACATCATATTATATTACTGCAATAGCGCAATCAATTTGTCAGAAAGACAGGAACATCACGAGTACCTCATAAGAACCCACCCGTAATGTCGCATTTTTATGAACGAAATGAAATTAATTATGAACTTCAATTAACTCTGACGTTCTCGTAAAACGACGTCACAAGTTACTTAATTGCCGCCTCTGCAGTTACTTCTAAATGCGATTTCTGCAGTAAACCCGCTTCTTCGCCTTCTGGCCCTCAGAGGACCACCGACAATGTCAGTCTCGCCACGACGTTCATCTCTGATTGCAGAGCTATTAATGAGTCTACGACGACCACCGGAAGGCCGTAATTAAGGGGAACGTCGCGACAATGAGGAACCCTCCTGCTAAATGTTATTTCATAGTTCGCTCCCTCACTACCGCCGGTAGGAATACATTCGTTGAGTACGACGATAAAATTTTGGATCAACCGATTCGAAATATTCTCTGATTTTGGTTCCTAAGTACGCAAAGTCGACATGCAGCCGTTATCAAGATTCTGTTGGTACATTCCAGGAATACAAAGGCGATTCCGTGTTCCAAGGACTGTTTTCCAGGCTGGTCTTACACGTCCTCAGAAATTCCTCAATAGGGAATTTGCCTAAATTTTAGATTCTGAAATTTCAATTCAAATCATATAATAGTGCTCTAGAATAACGTTTAACCCCAGGAATACCCCAAGGGGAAAAATTACCGAAGAAAATCCATAACGAGTGAAGCGGTGTCAAAAAACACCGCGAAGATCGAGGAAAACTGATTACGTCACTCCCCAGGGTTCCTCACGCAAAACTGTGCTCTGGCGAAGCGTAAAAGGAGTTCTGGCAAATATTGTCAGGGAATGTTAGAGTAGAGTCGTAGGCAAAAAATAAGGTCGAGAAATAAGGTTTGCAATTTTGAAAAAGAAAAAAAATTTTGATATGAAGGTATTGTTTATCCATTAATTTAAGATAGTATAGAATTTTTAGAGACCACGTGGAGCCTTGTAGGACAAACCGTTCGTTCCCTAAGAAAATTTAAGGGTTGGACTTACGATAAATCAGAAACACGAGTGTGACACGCAAAAGAGGCCTAATCTTCGTTCAAATTTTAGCTGACCGAAATACGATCTATGTTTTTCTTCAAGTTAGTTGCAGCGGCGTCTCCTCCAGGCAAACATAGCATACACTGTTTGCCTTACTACAAATATGCAAAATAAATAAATTAATTTTGTTGAGATTCTCTTATATTTCCATTTTTTGCAAGTAATATTTAGCTGATTTTGGAAAACTTTTATAATATTTAGGGACTATTTCATTATTATCAAGTAAGTTAGATTAAATAGGAGAATGGAATAAGAAAGTACGTATTTTGTCTTGGATACTAGTCCGCAACACACCCGAGAGTTGAAAAAGTTGATAACTACGACAGGTTGCGGAAGACACGTGAACTAGCGCGGGGCCCGGCGATGCAAGGCAAGCAGTTCAAAAAATTGAATTTTTCGGGACTGTTTAGAGTGAGAGGCGTAGATGGGCGGGGTGGCAGGGGGTCATCGCAGTGTCAAGTATTACCATACCCCCACTACCTCACTATCAGCCATAGCAAACAGTCAAGGAACTGTTTCGTGACCTTGAAAGCAGAAAAACTTGGAAGATGAGCCATGGATGCTAATTAGCCCACATAACATATCCATCCACCCACATTATCTCAAGGAAGGAAAGCAGTTCGTTTTTTCGCCGCCGCAAATAGCAGCTGTTTGACGTTGACTGGTGTCCCGTTCCCGTTTTTACTGTATTTTACTGTACCTTATCGTTTTTCTTGTTGATAGACACTTGGAAACAATTGCATAACATTGTAGAACTAGCTGAAAAGCCTACTCAAAGTAGGCAAACACTATTCCTCCGACTCTCCCCGCCACCCACTCCCTCCAACTCCTCCTGCCCCCGACTCCGACTCCTCCCGCCCCTAGCTCCTCCCGCCCCCGACTCCGACTCCTCCCGCCCCTAGCTCCTCCCGCCCCCGACTCCGACTCCTCCCGCCCCTAGCTCCTCCCGCCCCCAACTCCTCCCGTCTCCGATTCCGCCGACTCTCCCTACTCCCACGACCCCTCCAACCCCTCCGTGCATATGTACGTATGGTTGGCGTTTTATGTATAACTAGCTGAAAAGCCTACTAAAAGCAGGCAAAGACGATTCCTCCGACTCTCCTCCCGCCACCCACTCCCTTTGACTCCTCCCGCCTCCGACTCCTCCCGCCCCCAACCCCTCCAGCCGCCAACTCTCCCCTCTCCCACGACCCCTCCGTGCATACGTACGTACGTACGGTTGGCGTTTTATATTATTAGATAGATGAAGGTTTCACATCTTATTAGGTCGAAATTCAGAGTCTGCCTTTTTAGGACGCCCCACAGTAAGACTTGGGCGTCCTTATGCGATCGATCTGGGGTGAAGTTGGACAACACTCAACAGAAAAAAAAATAACCACACAGTAATCCGTTTTAGACCATTCTGAATCCAAATCCGTGAAAAAAACCATAGGTGTATGTCTGTGTGTGTGTGTGTGTATGTGTGTGTGTGTGTGTGTGTGTGTAACAAAATCTTGTGTACTCTGCACAGGCCTTAGTTCTCAACCGATTTTCCTGGTTCTTTTTTTGTTCGTCGCGGAAAACTATCTAGTTGTGCACTACGTCGCCGGAATTTCGAATTTTGCCTTTTAAGGGGAGGAAAGGGGGGGTTAATGCTCAAAAAACGTGCGTTTTTGGGCATAATCTTGTGTACTCTGCCCAGGCCTTAGTTCTCAAACGATTTTCGTGGTTCTTTTTTCGTTTGACGCGAAATACTATCTAGTTGTGCACTACGGCGCCGGAATTTTGGATTTTGCTTTTTAATAGGGGGAAAGGGGGGGTTAATGCTTAAAAAACGTGCGTTTGCGTGCATAATCTTGTAAACTCTGCCCAGGCCTCAATTTCCAACCGATTTTCGTGTTTCTTTTTTTGTTTGACTTAAATAACTTCCGAGTTGTACGTGATTTCACCAGAGTACCAAAATTCGCAAGGGGAGGGGGTGAGTGGGGGGATAATATTCACAAAATATCCGATTTTTCAATATTTCGGTTCCTTCACTGCTTACTAATTGTACCCAAGCTTTGAAATTGAGGAAAAATTCTCATTATAACTCCGGATTTTCATGAATTATTCTCTGTACCACCATGGAACTAATAGTGGTGCCACCATGGTGCCAGGACATGGTGCCATGATGCCATAAACCGCTTATTTCGTGTTTTTTTTTTTTTTGTGTTTCACCTTGAATACGGATGTGAACTTCGACGGACTGCCTACCAAAACTAACAGATGAAAGTTAAATGTTACGACGTATTTCCGCTTTGGTGCCAAACTGGCACCAATTGTGGTGGTGGGGAGGGGAGGGGGTGAACTCGAATTCGCATGTTGGGTATCGTAGTTCATGGATTTTAAAATGCTCTTCAGATTCGAGGCTCCCATGCCGCTAGAAGTGTTATGGTAGATAAGGGTGGGGGGGGGGGGTCACTATTTCTTGCCTAAAGTAATAAATAAATTACATCGAGTGAAACAGTTTTATCTCTTAACAACTGGTTAAACTGATCTAATGCTTATCCAATGGGACGTCCCCTGGAATGCATGCATTACTAAACAATATGTTTTGGTTTATTATTTGCAAGAAAAAAATTTTGACCACCCTCAAAATTCGATGGTTTACATTTGAGGTAAGTAGTTACGTGTAGAATTTTGAAAATAGAATATTAAAAAAACCGTCCGTCCGCGGAACTTTCCTTAATTATCATGGACCGAATTTGATGAAATTTGGTAGGTATATGGCGTTTAATTCTTCCACATAAACTTGATTATGAAGGTAAAACATGGTTGGTAGGTGGTGACAATGGCAAAGCTGAGTTCTTTGCTGGCGCATGATCAATGCAGAAAAATAATGATCCTTTGTGTAATAATTTGCAGCCTAGCTGTTTGCCTAACGAATATTATCACCTGACGCCCCTGGGTAGTTGGTGGTAAGAATGGCAAAGCCGTGTTCTTTGCAGACGAGTGATCTATATAGAAAAATAATAAACCTTTGTGTAATAATTTGCAGCGTTTTTAGAGATGGTTTATTATTAAAAGATTTTGGTTTTACACCAGGCACCGTGAAAATGTAACGCTCTTTCCAGCGATATCCTCAAATCTGTATTTAACTGGTGAATAACAGGCGTTAAGACAGTTTTAATGACGTAAGGACGAAAATGCGAGAAAAAAAATTCGAAGTTAAAAAGGCGTTTTGAGTGGGTTAAGAAAAAATTGCAACGAGATGTTTTTTGTTGGAAATACCTCGTAGAATCGAACCCCGAAGTTATGTTCATCTTTAGTTGCAAGTGATAGGGACCTTGAATCCCATTGGTCGAGAAAGTGAAAGGCATACCCAGTCAGATTGGCTGTTCATTTGCTCCACACGTACTCGCTGTGCGGGAGTTTCGAATCTTCGTGAAGGTGGAGGGTCAAGAATTGAATTCAAGAAGTGCTTCGAAAGAATCCGAGGCGGAGGAAGGTCCGGGAATGTCCGTCCGAAGCCGCTCCCCGCTCAAGATCCCATCATTCCCAGTAGGTGTCCACCATTAGACACAACCTCTGCTTCTCAGTGCCTTTTGAATTATGCATAATTATTGATTCATAAATAGTAGCGGCGGAGGCCGTCCGGAGTCGCGACGGGGCGCCTCCGTGATTCAGGAGCTCTGGGGGCTCCTCCGGGCTTCTGTTCATTACGACCTGACACGGGGTGGATCGGACCCCGTTCAGCCGGCAAACAGACAAAACTAATCAACTCGGCTGGCGGGGGCGGGCGTAAAAAGAAATCAATATCACGTAAGGAGTTGCTCGAGCCCAAAAGAATGGGACTCCGTGACTTCATAATCTCTGGGAGAAGCAGACGAAACTGTCGGGCGCCCTCCTTGCGCGGCTCCTGAACGCCTGGACGTCATGAAGAGCATCCGAAGCGGACCCCTACCTGCGCAATTGCGCAACAAGTAGATTTGCTCAATTGAATAACTCGCCCAATTAGGTGTCCTGGTCATTTTTGGTTATTATTTTCAATAATGAACCTTTGGAATCGACCTAGGAAAAGCTATACCCCCTCCCCTCCCCTCAAAATTACGTTCAAAGTATGTGGAATCCAGAAATCAAACAAATAATTTCACATTTCCAAAGGGTTTATTATTTTCCTGTATAGATCACTCTTCTGCAAAGATCTTAACTTTGCCATTATCACTATTTTTTACCTACCTACTACATAATTACCTTCACACCTGCACAATCAAGTGTATTTGAAAGAAATAACAGCTTCACACTCGATTCGAAAAGAAAGCTACAAATTATTACACAAAGTTTTATTATTTTACAATATAGATCAGTCGTCTGCAAAGAAATCGGCTTTGCCAGAGTCACTACTTGCCAACCATAGATTATACCTAAATAACACGCACCAACAGCGATCGCATTTCGGTCAGCTAAAATTTGAACGGAGATTAGGCCTCTATTGCGATTCACACTCGTGTTTCTAATTTATCGTAAGTCCAACCTTTAAATTCTCGTAGGGAGCGAACGGTTTGTCCTACAGAGCTCCGCGTGGTCTCTAAAAATTCAATACTATCGTAAATTGATGGAAAAACAATACTACCTTTAGTAAGTACATGAAAATATTTTGAGTGAGGGCGTTTTCAAAATTTTAAACCTTATTTTTCAACCCTTAGAAGTGACCTACATCAAAAAAAATCTTCGGGGCACAACTAGACCCAAAATGGAGCCCACGTACCAAATTTCATCAAAATCGGTCAATGCTAAGTGGGGAAAGTGCCGCGTACGGCGGACGGACGGCCAAATTTTTATTCGATTTTTGGATTCTGCGTACCTTGAAACGTAAACCATCAAATTTTGAGGGGGCGCTAAAAAGTTTTTCTTGGTTGATTCCAAAGGTTCAATATTGAAAATAATAAACCAAAATTTGGCCGTCCGTTTCCCCACATGTAGGCTCCATTTGGGGTCTAGTTGTGCCCCGAAGATTTTGGTTGATGTAGGTAACTTCCAAGGGTTCCAAAATGAATTTTGAAATTTTGAAAACGCCCTAACTCAAAAAATGTTGATATAAAGGTATTGTTTTTCCTTCAATTTAAGATTCTATAGAATTTTTAGAATTTTTTGAGACCACGCGGAGCTCTGTAGGACAAACCGTTCGCTCACTACGAGAATTTAAAGTTTAGACGTACGATAAATCAGAAACACGAGTGCGAATCGCATAAGAGGCCTAATCTCCGTTCAATTTAAAGCTGACCGAAATGCGATCGATGTTTTTCTTCTTGTTGGACGGTTGGTGGCTTTGCAGACGAGTAATCTATATAGAAAAATAATAAACCATTGTGTAATTATTTGCAGCGTTTTTCTTTGGCAATTATTGTTCGATTTTGATGATTCCAGCGGCAATATTTCAGTTTTTAAATTACCTAGGGCCTTTCACTAATTCATTTCTAAAATCATTTAGCACTTCAAATTTAGGTACATTGTTTTAAGTTTTTGCGCCTTCAATTTCGTGAAATACTAACCCGGAACGAGGAACGAATGGCGACCGACTCAGACCCCCTTTAGGACCACCCTGTATACAATATTGTTTTGCACGAGGAAGCTATGTGCCACTCCCATACTTTTCCCTCTTCTTCTCCTTCTTCTTCAACTTACTCGCCTGCGTGGTGAATTAGGAATATTGGGACGGAACGTTTTGGTTTTTCATTTCGCTGAAAGAGGGAAGAGATGTGAGGAGAACATGCTTATTTTGTATTTTCCAATTAGCAGTTATCACGTCGTTTACATGGAAGGACTGCATTCTGAGGAAGTTGAAGGAACTATGAATAAATTTTGGATGAAAGGGAGCCTAATGATAGGAGTGGGGTGAGGGTTGCTAATTAGGATGAAATCCAGGGGTCTTAGGGCGGCTATTACTTCATAACAGTCTTGATGAGTTGCATGAATTGTGTATCATCTTTCTTGATTGCATACGGAGGCCCCCCGGGGGCAGGATGGGGGCGGCTGGGGGCGGCGGAGGGGCTTTTAAGTAAGAGAGTGGAGGAGAGGTTTAACGGGAGTCCAAAGTTAATGTAACCACAACCCCTAAAAGGTCTTAGGGTCTCGAGCAGTCTTAGGCCTGAGGGTAAGGGCAGGGGTGGAAGGGCTAAGGAGCCCCAGCTAATTTTGTGCAGTACCTCCGCCTCCCCTCCTTATAGTTAATTACCAACGGTCCGGTCGGTCTAAATCATGCACGAGCCAAAAACAAATCAAGATACAAAGGGACTTTGATTAAATCAAGTATTCCCTCTCCCCTCTCACCTTTCTATTCCATTCAGTCCTCCACCTTCACCCCCTCCCTCATTCTGTCTCTCTTCAACCAGTTTCCTTTGTACAATCAAATATCAAACCCCCCCCCCCTTTCTTCCTTCTTGAGTCCTTGAAACATTTATTAGCGAGTTACCCAAACAATACTTGTTGCCTTGGAACCCTTCTCTCTGCTCCTACCTGCGCTTACCAATTCCGTCTTTAACCCTTAAAATTCCCTCAACCGCGCGGTAATTCACCGAGAAAAAACCGTTCGAAACTAATTGGCTGATTTGAACGACCATTATTACTAAACTGGACTTGAATTACTTGGTTCTGAGGAAGAATCAAGGAAGAGGAAGGGAGGAAGAGGAGGAAGTAAGGACTTCCCTCAAACTAGGTGTACACAGTTTTTCTCAGCAATGGTTTAACAGTTATTGATTGATGCTCTGCCATCCAAACTAAAAACGTCTGCCAAGTTGGGTGGGCAGTATAGCTTCCTCACTCATTGTAACATGGACGTATAGAATCAGTTGGCGAAAAAATTATGATTCAAAGAGTTATTGAATACCAAAATATTGGCGATAATATGCGGGATAGGGTTGCAGGTATTAATGTTTATAATAGTGTTGTAAATAGTTGTGGTATATAAACCACTGAAATAAAAGAACGAAAGGGTGTAGGTATAAAATAAAACTACGAAGTTATGACGATAATGATTATTATTATTCAATACTAAAACTATAATAGGTGTACGTATTAGGATTATGGGTATTAATTTGTTATATACTCGTAATTTGAGTTTTGTTTAAAATTAAACGTAGAATTTTATTATTTTATTTAGCGGTCCACCGTCTAGGACCTAAACCACACAATCCCTGAAAATTTCATCGAAATTGGTTGAATAGTTGCGGAGTTTTGGTTGTAACAATAAATTTAAAGTTCGCGCATGCGCAGCGGCTATTGCTTGACCAATTTGATTGAAACTTATAGAGTGTCTCTTAAAAGTTAGTCTCTAAACTAACCTCCAAATTTGAGCAAAATCGGTTCATTCGAAACCGAGAAACCGTGGTTCCAGGAAATTCACGTTTGCGCATGCGCACTCGCTCCTATTGGTCCGAAGGTGCTGAAATTGATAGGAGACCGTCTAGTACCTAACCCGCACAATCCCTGAAAATTTCATCAAAATCGGACCACAGGTTAGTATAGTTTTGCCCGGGACAAGGATTGACCACAGACAGACGGACAGACAGACAGACACGGAACCAAAATTGTTCGGGAAGCTCTAAAACGCAAAAAGCAAGTGGAAATTTTGATTTTGGAGGACATTTTTTTTTTCACTTCTTTCACGAATACAAAGCTTCCCTACCTTCGGTAGTGAGGAAGCAAAACGCTGCAAATTATTACACAAAGGTTTATTATTTTTCTTTATTGATCACTCGTCTGCAAAGAACACGGCTTTGCCATTGTTACCACCATCTAACAAGAAGAAAAACATCGATCGCATTTCGTTCAGCAAACATTTGAACGGAGATTAGGCCTTTGCGATTCACACTCGTGTTTCTGATTTATCGTAAGTCCAACCCTTAAATTCTCGTAGGGAGCGAACGGTATGTCCTACAGGGCTCCGCGTGGTCTTTAAAAATTCTATACTGTATTAAATTGATGTAAAAACAATACGTTTACATAAAAATGTTTTGAGTTATGGCGTTTTCAAAATTTCAAACCTTTGAAGTGACCTACATCAACCAAAAGCTTCGCGTAGGGAGCGAACGGTTTGTCCTACAGGGCTCTGGGTGGTCTCATTCGATTCGGAAAATGCAATCCTATTTTATATTGGTGATGAAAGAATACCTTTACATTTTTAAGATTTTCGGAATCTTTGTAGATTGAAACGTAAACCACCAATTTTCTGTTTTAAGTGGTTGATCATTTGTAACAACTTCAAGTACTTTTAGGGAGTCAACGGTTGGTCCTATTGCTCGATTCCAGTGGTTTATGAATTGAGAATATTAAAACAAAAAACGCTGCAAATGGTTACACAAAGGTTTATTTTTATATAGATCACTCGTCTGCAAAGAACATGGCTTTGCCAGTGTCACTATCTACCAACCACAGGTACTACCTACCTACTTCACAATGAAGTTTATACTGAAGAAATAAACGTTTCACGCTCAATTCGAAGAATTATAGAGTTGTGGGTGCCTTTATTAGGAAAATTGATTACTGGTTGCTAAGGACGCAAAATTGAGTACAACGATCGCATTTTGGTCCGATGAAATTTGAACGGAGATTAGGAATCTTTTGGTTTATTATTTTCAATAATGAACCTTTGGAATCGACCAAGAAAAAAAATTGTTAACACCCCCTCAAAATTTGTTGGTTTACTTATCGAGGTACGTAGAATCCAAAAATCGAATAAAAATTTAGCCGTCCGTCCGCCGTACGCGGCACTTTTGCCACTTAGCATTGACCGATTTTGATGAAATTTGGTATGTGGGCTCCATGTGGGGTCTAGTTGTGCCCTGAAGCTTTTGGTTGATGTAGGTCACTTCTAAGGGTTGTAAAATAAGGTTTGTTTAGTAAGGATGTTTTTCTTTCAAGTGGTGGTAGCAATGGCAAAGCCTTCTTCTTTCAGACGAGTGATCTATATAGAAAAATAATAAACCTTTGTGTAATAATTTTCAGCGTTTGTATTCGATTTTCTGACTCTTTGTACCTTGAAATGTAAACCAAAAAATTTTGAAGGGGGGTTAAAGAAAAATTTGTTGGTGGATGCTAATAGATTCTGAATTGATGATTTTGAAAACATTCTCAAAACAAATACGGGTTTATAGATTGTCGTAATGATGGCGTAGTATCACACTCATCTCTACTGTTACTTATTTTACGCAATAATAAACGAATATCAATTGCAATAATAAAAGTCCGACCCGCAAGACGTGAGTGTGTTGCGGATTGCGTACTTACCGCAACACCGCGAAGGAGGAGTTGAAGTGAGCCTTCGGTTGACTAGTTATTAGTGGGTACATACGAAATAAAGTAACCATCAAATACTTTTAAACCCGAGTAAACATGTCGAAGTAAAAACGCTGCAAATTATTACACAACGGTTTATTATTTTTCTATATTGATCACTCGTCTGCAAAGCCACCAACCATCCAACATGTAGAAAACATCGATCGCATTTCAGTCAGCTAAAATTTGAACGGAGATTAGGCCTCTTTTGCGATTCACACTCGTGTTTCTAATTTATCGTACGTCCAAACTTTAAATTCTCGTAGTGAGCGAACGGTTTGTCCTACAGAGCTCCGGGTGGTCTCAAAAAATTCTAAAAATTCGATAGAATCTTAAATTTAAGGGAAAACAATATATATCAAAAATTTTTGAGTTAGGGCGTATTCAAAATTTCAAAATTAATTTTGGAACCATTAGAAGTGACCTACGTCAACCAAATTCTTCGGAGCACAACTAGATCCCAAATGGAGCCTACATACCAAATTTCATCAAAATCGGTCAATGCTAAGTGGCAAAAGTGCCGCGTACGGCGGACGTCGGACGGACGGCCAAATTTTTATTCGATTTTTGGATTCTACGTAGGTACCTTGAAACGTAAACCATCAAATTTTGAGGGGGTGTTAAAAAAAAATGTTTCTTGGTCGATTCCAAAGGTTCATTATTGAAAATAATAAACCAAAACGCCTTAGGCATAAATCAATTTGATTTTTTAGCAAACTTTTGGCATAACAATTTGCCAACTGCTGGAGTCCTTGTTCACCTTCATTCCTTCTACAATGTTCAATAAAGTGTTTTTGTCTCTCTCTCTTGTATTAAAGAAGATACACTGATTGCGTGTTTGATACACAAGACGGCACCTTATCAATTTCATTTTCGTCAGTTCATTAGTAGCCACTGCGCATGCGCCTCGAGAAATTCTTAATAAGTGAACTCTACATTTAGGTGACACCCCTCTTCTCCTTTTCCTCTCTGCCAGATGTGTGCTAGCTGAAAGCCTTGTGTAGGGATGGCAACGATATATCGATATATGAAATATATCGATATATTACGTTTGATATATCGATATATTTATATCGATATAGAGAACCGATATTATCGGTCAATATCGATATATTTAACGATATATCGCGACCTGTTTTCAAGTTTAAACAAAAAATTTTTTAGTAAAAATTAAATACTGAAATGAATGGACGAGATGGGACGCCTGTACTTGTAAAAACATCAAGTAATTTTATTCCAAATTTTGTAGGTACCTACTGATGGGTTGATTTCAGACTCTTGACTTCAGCTCAGACATAATTGTGAACAAAGTATTCACCTACAGTGGTTCTCAAGGCTCGAATACTTCACTTAAGCCAAAATTAATGGAGGCTCGTCCAGCTTAAAACTACCTACCTACTATACGAAGTGAAGCAGGTTTTCACAACAATTATTTTCCATTTTGAAGGATCGTGATCGTCCACAGTACCTATACCCCTGTCAATTTATAAATTAAATTAACATTGCAATGACATTTTCGCACTTTTTTCCAGTTTTTAAACAATGAATTTCGATCATTCATACCCAGTAACTTTTGAAAGTAGGTTAATACATATTTCACACGGTTTTTGCAAATAGATCTTCCGATATGTCGAGTATATCGATAATATTTCCTCCAAAATGATGTTAGTAACTTTTCAATTCACTTACCTACTTACTTCTTCAAGTTTTTCCAAGTAGATACTCCGATATGTCGAGTATATCGATAACATTTCCTCCAAAATGATGTTAGTAACTTTTCTATTCACCTACCTACTTACTTCTTCAAGTTTTTCCAAGTAGATACTCCGATATGTCCATAAACGTCATCCTAAATTATTTTTATATTGTTTTAAAACTATTAAATTCACCTACCTACTTCACATGAAGTAGATCTTCCGATTCATCGAAAAATCGATACATTTTCTCCGATATATCGAAATATCGATATATTTTCTCCGATATATCGAAGGTATCGATATCTCATTGACGATATATCATTTGATCGATATATCGATATATTTCATTCGATATGCCATCCCTAGCCTTGTGTTCCTCGAGTGTCAGTTGGCGTTAGGAATGTTTTTTTTTGTAACATCCACGGTGACAGCAGATGATAATCAGCTGATTTCACCGTCGACCAATTAGGGATGGGTATCGTTGTAAAAGTATCGATATTTTGTATCGATACTGTATTGTATCCGAGTATCGATGTCCTAAGTATCGATGGGCATGAGTATCGATGTTTTGAAATATCGAGTATCGATACTTTAGTGTCACAAACTACCAATATTATCCAATTTTCTCAAGGAAAATAATTGTTTCAACAACTTTTATTCATTTTACACTATTGAGAGTCCAAGCAGAGTGATTTTTTCCATGATATAAACGTTATTTGTGCAACCAAAGAGTAATGACCCAAAAGCCTCTCTATCTTCTTCATTTTTTAGCCATTATGTTGAATTTTCCGCGAGAACAGTATCGATATTCGATATTTAGAAATATTGGATCCAAAATATCGATATCCAAAAATATCGGATAGTGCAGTATCGATACTAAAATATCGAGTATCGGTACGAAAGTATCGATATTTTGAAATATCGAGTATCGATACTCATCCCTACGACCAATCATTGAACTACTCATGAACTAAAACGCAACACAGATCTAATAATTTCACCACTTTATTCACTGAAGTAATTAAGGATGAAATTGGATAATATATTGGATTAACAGCTTTATAATATGAACGCAGACAGAATGGCGACGACTGTGAAGGGATGAAGCCCCAGAAAAAACATGGCTCCCGGCCACCTTGATCTAACACCTCGCACATCAATTCCTGATTATGATCCAAATGAGCTACTAGATCTAATGTTGTTTCATTATTATGAAGTACAACTGCATAAAGGATTGTTTGAATAGTACTAGGTAGTTTAGCCCAGTGTGAGCGCTGCCACCTAGCCGTGGGATCTGGAACTAATCGCGTAGCGGTTGGTGAAGGAACTACTTTGGGCTGACCGCCAATTTTAGGTGGGAAGTCCAAACAAATGTGATTTTACTAGGGACCCGATATTTCCAGAGTTTTTCAATTGAAGCGTCTAGAATACAAGGGGCATAATATGCATAATATTATTATGCCCAATACTTATTAAATATTTTGAAACTCCCCAGCAGCTGATTTCAAAATTCTATGAACATTGCAATTCTCCGGGTGCACTAACCCTCTTTAAAAATGTTGTGGAGTGCCGTAAGTAATGAGGCTTAGTTTTGATTTAAGAATTCTGAAATAGGAGCCAGACCGTGAAATAGAAGAATTTTTTTTTAAATTGGAATTCAAGGGGCTTGAGCGAAGTTGATCCCTTGTAACAATTTTGTTGAGTGCCTTTTTTTTTTAAGACACATTTCTAAATCTTTGCCATGGCCTACATCCTTGAGATAAGATACTTTTACGATCAGTAAGCTCGGCATTAAACTCGATTTTAATGAAAATCCCCGTGTAATCTAGACCCCTCAATTCAGGCTCGTTGGCTCAATTGATGCCTCGTTTTTCGAGACTAAAAACTTTCACGATTCCTTAAAATAATAGTGACTTAAGTTTCTGATTTCAACTCTTGAAATTTCAGCTTTATTGAGATTTAGGACGGAGAGAGAATACAAATTGAAACCACTTTGAAGTAAAAGAAATAAAAATAAACTGCGTTAATTCTGCCTTCTCTTTCCTCGTTACACCTCTCACCGCTTAGCACCGCTGAGGGCCCTGAAGTCGAGAGACGACCGAGTGGTAGTGTCGAGGGGGGGACTTAATGAAAGGCAAGTAATCAGGTTAGAGGTGTCTTCTACGGTTGTGGAATAGTCGGTGGAGGGGGGAGGGGGTGGAGGAGAAAAAGGGAGAAGCGATGAAATTAGCTGAGATTGGATGAAATATTTATAACTGCAAATGTAAAGGTGGGAAAGGCGAAGGACTCATTTAGGGCCGGAATGTTTCTCACGAGAGTGCACTCAAACTAATGAAAAGAAGTAATCCCCTAAACCTCTCAAACCTTTACCCCCTCCTCTCTCAAGGCATCCTTACCCCCTAAACCAACCTTGCCCCCACCTACACCTCCAACCAGAGCACTACAACGAGAAAAATCTTTTCCCTTTTTCCCTTGCTAGAAAAAAGAAGCAGACAACTTTTTGTATAAACACTCTCTCTTAAAAATGTTTACAGTTAAAAACGCTTAAAGCCGAAGGCCTCACCTTGCTCGAGTCAATATTAGGGTTAAAGTGGAGCTTCTCTCGGGGAAGGAACGCTCTCCTTTAGGTGGAGATAAATCCAGTTATTAGCTCACCCCTTAGAGCAATCTCATCCTTTTACCCCCTCTCCTGGTTCCCGCCTTTTCTCCCGGCGGGTCGACTTTTCCCCCTCCTAGGTCCCCCATTCCTACCCATTTGTTTCGAGGCCTGTGGACAAAAACATCCCCCTCCCCGTATCACTCTAATTGCTTCGCTTCAATTAACACTTCTAAAACGTAGTAGGTAATTTTTACGATGACCACTCTTGACCGGGTAATCCATCGAAGGGGATCGTAACTCCATTAATAGCAGTAGTCTCATTTCCAGTCACATCTATACGCCCTGGTATCCAAAAAAGAAAAAGTATTAACCTAGAGACTAGTCTATTAGAGTAGTCTCCTCCATTCGCCCTCCTAGTTCCTGTGCTTCTTCCCACTGCTTCTCTACTTTACCCACACATGGGTTCTAATCTCAGCAAATTTTTTCCAAGCAGGGCTCAAAATTAAAGTTTTTCTTCAATTTAAATGTGGTAGCTGACCTCAATAACCGATTTCGGCTCGAAAATGAAGGATTTTGTCAATTTCCGGTTATAAGAATTTGATTTTCCTTACCAACCTATGGGATCAGATACGACTATTTTAGGGAGTGTCCAAAAAAAGTTTTTGAAAATCGATTTTTCCGTTCTTATTTTTTAATAAAACTACATAGAATTCTTAACAGTTTGGTAAAAATAAAATTAAAATTGATGAGTTTACAATTTAAATTTTTTTAAAGTTGATGAGTCACAATTTTTTGTAGCGGAACTGAAAAATATCGAAAAGTTGTTAACAAAACTTGATTATTGATAACCTTCTTGAAGTACATGGATTCATGGATACTAAAAAGTATAGGCACTGAACATGAAACTAAAATAAATACTGGTTTTATCAGCCCGGCACACAAAATCAAGATCAGAACAAGTATGCGGGGGCGCAACCTGCTGTCAGAAAAACAGCTGTCCTGAAAATTCACTTTTCGGCGGTCAAATTTTCCTTTTTCTCGGTAACTACTTGACCAATTTCGTTATACGTAATTTTCCCCTTCCTTTTTTTAAAATTTTTCAAGTTTTTGGTCACATGAATTTGAAGGACTTTCTTACCAACTCATGCGATCAGTAAGGACATCATAAAAAGGTATCTCTATTAAGAAAAGCTTTAAAAACTATCAATTCAGGGAGCACAAATTCAAAATAATCCTATATTTTTAGGATAAAAAAATAGTTCTTTGAAGATTGTTTCTAAATTTTACTTGAAAAATACCTCATTTTTATGTAAGTTTTGGTTGTTAGGCCTGTACGATAACATCCTCCTCCTTCCATCGCCTCATTTAACGCTTCCAGGACGTAATAGATAATGTGTTTTATGACCGCTAAGGACTGAATAATTCATTGAAGGGATTCTTACTTACATTAACATCGGCTATGTCATTCCTTGTTAGACCCATGAGTGTTTCAACCATAAACAAGAAGCAACACAAATGATAACTGTTATCAGCGCAGCCACTAGAGCTTCCTAAAATAGTCACGACTGTGTAGTATATACTACCTGTGCCCTGGTTCTCGGTCTTATTTTCTCACCTGTTCCCCTTCTAAATGGTTCCAATCTACCCCCCCCCCCCTCCAAATTTTGTTCCGAGACCTATGGACATTTCTCTCTCATCTTCTTTTGCTTTGCTTCAATCAACACCTCTGAAACGTAGCAGATAATTTTTATGATGAACGCACTCGACCGGATTGTTAATCAAAAGGGATTTAACGGTTTGAAGCCTCCTCCAACATTTCCCCCGTCATATCGGGAATTTCATGTTTGTCAAACGAGCACTTTTGTTACACTAATGGACTCAATTTAAAAGCATCTTGAATCCGAAACGGGAAATTGCGCAACCATTGTGATTGGCAATCATAATATTAATCACTGGGGATCCATTCAGAAATGATCTAGCAACAGCCAGATCAGAAGAGTGGGCAGCAAAATAGATACGTCAATTTGAGCAGTTAAGGATCACGATTGTTTAAATGTTTTTCTAAATTGAAATATATACCTATTGTTAAGTAATGCATGCATTTCGAGAGATGTAATTTTATATAAGGATTAGTACAATTTCAGTCAGTACGGTAAGCGATAAAGTATACATTCTTATTTTCCTATTGTAGTTTAGTTAGTAAAGATAAATTGACAACGTACGTAATTTTGCCACCTCCCCCCCACACAAAAAAAAAACGCTGCAAATTATTACACAAAGGTTTATTATTTTTCTTTATTGATCACTCGTCTGCAAAGAACACGGCTTTGCCATTGTTACCACCAACCAACTTGAAGAAAAACATCGATCGCATTTCGGTCAGCTAACATTTGAACGGAGATTAGGCCTCTTCTGCGATTCACGGTTTCTGATTAATCATAAATCCAACCCTTAAATTCTGGTAGGGAGCGAACGGTTTGTCCTATAGGACTCCGTGTGGTCTCAAAAAATTCTAAAAATGCTATACTATATAAAATTGATGGAAAAACAACACATTTGTATCAAAATTTGTTGAGTTAGGACGTTTTCAAAATTTGAAACCTTATTTTTCAACTCTTGGAAGTGACCTACATCAACCAAAATCTTCGGGGCACAACTAGACCCCAAATGGAGCCTACTTACCAAATTTCATCAAAATCGGTCAATGCTAAGTGGGGAAAGTACGGCGTACCGACGGCCAAATTTTTATTCGTTTCTTGGATTCTATGTACCTTCAAACGTAAACCAACAAATTTTGAGGGGGGGGGGGGGGGGGTAAAAATTTCTTTTCTCACCGAAAAACTTACGAAATGAGCCGTTCTTAGTGCCCTGCCGCCATGGTGACACTGATTTGATCCTCTGATGAAGCAATGTGCGACTGGGAAGTTGTCTGAGTCGAACAAAAAACCCACACAAATTGGATTTCTAAATGTTTGAACTCTGCACTTTTCATTATTTGTCTCCTTGGTCTGTCTGCTACTGCGGGTCGAACTCTTTTTCACAATTGAGTGGTTAAAATTTAACCACTATATTTAATATAGAATAGAATTAGAATAGAATAGAATAGAATTTTCTATATTTAATATAGAATCAACTAATTTGGAAGATCGAAAAGCTGCCAAATGTTAAAAGAGATGTTGTTACAAGAGAGGAAAATAGCTGGATAACTCTGACATTACTATGACTCACAAAATTGAGTTAACCCATTTCCGGCCATTGATGCATTTTTGCATCGTCATAATAATGATTTTTTTAAATATTGAAATAGTGGAAAATCTTTGTAGAAGAATTTTTTCTCGTTCATGCTGTTCCTAAACTTTTTAAAGAAAAATGCCTTCGACATTCGGGAGCTCAATGCGATTTGGGAATTTTTTTTGAAAAGGAGGCCTTCTTACCGAAAGCTTGATTATGGTTGCTCAAATTTGGTTCTCGGAGAGTGAGCTTTTTGGACCATGAGTTAAAACAGATTCCGGTTCATAAAAAATAATTTTTAGATTTTATATTGATTTTTTTAAATTAATTTTTGACAATGAAATGGATAAATCATATCAATTTGGATAACTGAGACCTCTAAAATCCTATTAAAATGTAAAATTCATAAAATTTGGAGCATTTTTGCTCTCGATTGGTGAGCAAATGATGCTTTATTTGGCCGGCATTCTGTAAAATAGTTCATCCTCCTCCCCCCATTACAATGTCATTTCTACCCTCGGCTTGAAATGGGTTTAGCTGTCTGTGTGTGCATTACTGTGACTTACTGCCCACCATACTTGGCAGACTTTTTACAAGTTGCCTAAGGCACCTCCTGCTTGCCTTGAAATGGCTGATTTTGAGATAACATCTGACCTTTTGACACAATTCCACACTGGTGGAACTCCAATCAGTAAGTGTGTTCTTCTGGGAGTGCATTGGGGTTTATTACCCGGTTTAGGGTATTTTCGTGGAAGCGGTCAGTCACCACGGGAAGATACGTCTACTTAATTAATTTAACACGCACCTTTCACACGAGACGAAAATGCCCGCGAGATCGTGACAAGAACCCATCAAGCGGCGGAGAACACGGTAGGTACCCCCAGAATGGATCGGGTACTAACCCAAAGTGATGCTGCCGAGATTCAAGTGACAACCGTTTAAGGATAAGACCCTCTCTGAGGACTACCCTTGTCACCATTAGGGCCTCCTCGCTACTACCCGTCTCGAAGACATCTCCCAACACCTGTGGCTTCCACCTGACTTGACGGAGAGGGGAAAAAATGTCAACAAGCCCCCTTTATCACAAAGTTGTCAGGTTCAGTTAGCTCCACGACCGATTTTTCGAAGATAGTTCTCCGTTCTCAAGTATTTTAAATGAGATTTTTTGTCCCTCAACCCCCCTCCCCACTCCATCACCAACCTCTTCCGTAAAACGATCGAGTTCCCATCTCTTCAAATCCTCTTAATTCGAAAGAATCCGAATTGAAGTTGCCGTAACACGTTGTTCTTTTCCATCCTTTTTTAATTTTTTTATTTATTTATTTGAGTACGTCTTTTCGGGGTCTCCTAACAGTAGGATTAGAACTAAAGAATGCTTCAAAACCCCTTCACCGCCAACAAAATAAATTAGCATTTACAAATTACATTTTTCGCTCCCTCGCACAACGATAATAACCAAGTCTGGGCTCCACACCTTTTAAAACTCATTCCAGGTTATAATCCCACTTGCCAGTTGTTTGGAAACTAATCAAGGAATACGTTCCGTCGATGCTACCTTTATACGATGTATTCTTCGGGGTTTCGAAGAGTATTTTATGAGACACTTCGATTTCAGTTTCCATCGCCTTTCACTGGCAGGTTATTTCTTTAATCTACGACCCGTAACAGGGATGTTATTGGAAGGGTATCATACCATAATGTGTTTAAATGATATAAAGATGTGCATGCAATATTCAATGGTTATTTCAAAATATCCGTATAAGAGCCTTGGGATGTAGGTAGAGACGTCTTGAGAAATACTGAACCGGTATACGCATTTTGTTTTATTGACAAGCATAACTGGTTGATACTGACAACCTGATCAGTTTTAAAAAGCTATAATATTATATTGCATGAATACATCATTACACAACATGTTTACTATTTTCAAAGATGACATTTGGTTCTCTCCTAAGGAAGAGTGAATTTATGAGTAAAGTAAACAATCAACTCAGGTTGAATTTTCGTCCGGCTGCCATTCTTGGCTCTCAGTCGCCATTAGCTGTCTTCCTTCCCTTTGGATCAGAATTGGCTCTGATAATTTCGCTCATGACTACTTATTGCCTCCGTCCGGGAATGCAAAAAATTGAAAAAATGGGCTTTCGGTTTTTTTATGTATTTTTAATCTGCATATTATATTATAGCATAGGTACTTGAAAAAAAAACCATCTGGAAGGGGGTGAAATCTCGACAAAAACATGGGCTCTTTTCGGTTATGGTCGCACAAAAGCTAGGCGACATCGGATTGTCAAATAAAAGTACCTAACCGCCAACAATCGCGACAATAGGCAGCAGAAGAATAAAATGGAATACATTTTTTAAGTTCACTTTGTAAGAAAATTTAAACTCATCATAGTTCGCTAAATTATCCTCCAATTTCTCTTGAGATGATTGGGAGCTACTCACCATCACCATCAGCTGAACTCGATGTGACCTGAGATTTTGACGTTTCTCGGACACAAAAATTCCGTTTTCTGAAAACGGGTTTTGAACGTGGTATAGTTAAATAAAAGAGACAAGAACAGATGAAATGCCAGGGAAATACCACCAAACATTACTAACTTCACACTTCACAACAACGAAGTAACTTCAATGCAAAACAAAACTGTTTCAAAAACAAAACGCTGCAAATTATTACATAATGGTTTATTATTTTTCTATATGTCACTCGTCTGCAAAGCCACCAACCATCCAAAATGAAGAAAAACATTAATCGTATTTCGGTCAGCTATAATTTGAACGGGGATTAGACCTCTTTTGCGATTCACACTCGTGTTTCTGATTTATCGTATGTCCAAACCTTAAATTCTCGTAGTGAGCGGACCGTTTGTCCTATAGAGCTCCGCGAGGTCTCAAAAAATTCTACAAATTCTATAGAATCTTAAATTGAAGGAAAAACAATACCTTTATAATATAAAGGTGATATCATCACAATTGTTTGAGTTAAGGCGTTTTCAAAATTTCAAAATTAATTTTTGAACCCTTAGAAGTGACTGACATCAACCAAAATCTTCGGGGCACAACTAGACCTCAAATGGAGCCCACATATCAAATTTCATCAAAATCGGTCAATGCAAAGTGGGGAAAGTGCCGCGTACGGCGTACGGCGGACGGACGGCTAAATTTTTATTCGATTAACACCCCCTCAAAATTTGTTGGTTTACGTTTCAAGGTAGGTAGCTCGAAACGTAAACCAACAAATTTTAAGGGGGTGTTAAAAAAAATTGTCTTGGCCGATTCCAAAGGTTTATTATTGAAAATTATAAATGTAACATTAAACTAGAGAGTTTAATAGGGTAAAATCATAATCCACTTTGGATGAAAATAAACCCAAAAAAATTGCAAATAAATAAAACGTCAAAATCAATTGAGAATTTGAACCACACAAAACGTTATGTTACAGGGAAAACCTGGCTCAGGCAAGAACCAATGTCCTCTATAGAGGGAATTGATTTTATCGAGCCCCTTCTCAATGGTCTGAGGGAAACTTATAGTCTTGGCACATCAAATAACATCTGGATAGTAATTAAAATAATTTGATTTTGGCTTTAGGCGTATTACGGAAGTTGGCGATAATCAGAACCTACCTCTCCGCGACATCGTAACGTTGTTGACAAGGGGGTTTCCAAAGGCTCTGGCAGGTTCTATGGTGGTGGTTTTCAACCTCTCATGCACTCAGGGTTTTCGAACACCTTGCCAGACACAAAAAGAAATTAAATCCAAGAAGAATCGACGTGCGTGTGCTAGAGCCCCTGAAATTTTTTTTCCATTGTAGGGCCAGTTGGTTCCGAAAGATTAAGGTCTTGAAAAATCTCCATAGCCTAACTTCATCATCTTATCCGACTTTAACCTACATGGCCACTATCTACTAGCCAACCAGAACAATACCTGAAAATTCCACAAAATTGGATGGAAACCTGAAAACTCATGCGTAGTACTAGGATTTTCAGATGTACAGACCGTCAGACAGACAAGGATTCAAAATTTGTAGTAGCACAGTACCAGGGCTCTCAGACCTTGTATTGCACCTGCCTTGAACTTTCCTTCGATGAGTCCCAGTGATATTGAAAAACGATGCAACAAATTTTACAATGGTTTATAATTTTATTGTATAGATCACCCGCTTGCGTAGATATGGTTTTTCCATTAGTAGGTACAACCTACTAGCAGTAACATTCCTATCCGAGAGTTGTGGGTGCCTTCCTTATGAAATTTGATGACTAGTTGCTAAGGATGCAAAACTGGGTGAAACTCAAAGAAAACGATCGCACTTTGTTCAGCTAAAATTTGAACGGAGATTAGGACTCTTGCGATTCACACTCGTGTTTCTAATTTATCGTAAGTCTAACCCTTGAGTACTCATAGGGCGCGAACGGTTGATCCTGCAGAGCTCCGGGTGGTCTCATTCGATTCTGTAAATTCAATACTATTTCATATTGAAAGAAAATTTTAAAATTTCAAATTGATAGGGCGTTTTGAAAATGTCACTGAATTGAAAACATTATTGAAAAAAATGAATCAATAAGGCTTGAAGGATTTCCATTGGAGAATTACCTATTAAATAATTAAGTAATAACCTATTAATACTAAGTGTAATTAATAGAATATCACATCTAAAAAACTATGTAACAGGTATTGACATTGACACCGAAGACTGTCTTCAAGATCTTCACTGCAGTGTCCTCATACCTGGTCTCCTTGTTCTAGATTCGAGGATGCAGAAGCCCATCAAGTCGGATGCGATAAAATCACGTACGGGTATTACAAACCATAGGTTCGATCATCGTCGACACACAAAGCCCATAATGTTGCAAGGTCTCCATTCATTCGGTGGACACGATGCCTTTCGCTACTAATTAAGGGCGGCTAGCGTTGTCGGGCCGCTCCTGTAATTATTAATATCCTTACCAAATACCGCAAGCGGTAATTGCAACCAAACTAGATTAGATAGAGGAAAACTAGCCGCTGCCTGGCAGATGGTCACAGCATCATGGGCTTCGTGACAAAGATCCCTTATCTCTGGGAGTGTGCCCTCATCGATCTCGACTCTCCAACGTGTTTTCTTGAAAGCGATAGAGTGAGCACAGATCCGTCCTCATGGGTGAGAAAAATGTTATAATTCTAAGATTGATAACTTTGCTCTTTGGTTAATTCTCAAAAATACCGATTTGGACGGGTTGTTAATGAGATTATTCCTATTTTCATAAGTTGAGAAGCAGTGGTGGGGTCTGTTAGCTAAACAACAAACTGTTTTCAGCAGCAGTTGTGATTTTTAAGCAATCAGCATCGATAAACGCCATTTTTTTCTCTCTTGCGGGGAGGGGGGTGGTTCTGAATGAAACGGTAGTGGACACACGATCAATTGTTTATTTTTAGAGCGTTACAAAAACTTACATTGACCATCGGGCCATCCTACAATTTAAGTACCCTTAAGTACTTTCCAATTCCTAAAAACTATCCCCCAACTTATGCCTTATGTGGCTCATCCTCTAATTTATTGGAAAACTCTCCAATCAAGACAGATCTCTGTTCTTTCCCCCAATTCATATGGGACCACCGTCTTATCCGTAGTGGACCATCCTCGACTTTATAGGGAAATTCTTCAATCAGGACAGACCTCTCTTTTTTCCTCCAATTGGGCCGTGAAACGTTTGGAAAGTACCGCGGTTTTCGCTGTCAACCAATCACGATGGCATTCAGCAAGCCAACTGAATAAACTTTTCTCAACTATGAGAAGTTCTACCTCCTCGTTTTTTTGGTTTATTATTTTCAATAATGAACCTTTGGAATCGACCAAGAAAAAAAAAATTTTAACACCCCCTCAAAATTTGATGGTTTACGTTTCAAAGTACGTAGAATCCAAAAATCGAATAAAACGCTGCAAATTATTACACAATGGTTTATTATTTTTCTATATAGATCACTCGTCTACAAAATCACCAACCATCCAAAATGAAAAAAAAAAAAAATTAAAAAAAATCAAAAAAAATCAAAAAAAAAAATTTTTAAAAAAATAAAAATCACCAACTGTCGATTACATTTCGATTAGCTCTAATTTGAACGGAGATTAGACCTCTTTTGCGATTCACACTCGTGTTTTGTATTATATATATATATATATATTTCAAAATAAACACTTACATTTTCGTAGGAAGCGAACGGTTTGTCCTACAGGGGTCCGCGTGGTCTCAAAAAGTTCTAAAAATTCTATAGAATCTCAAACTGAAAGAAAAATAATAACTTTATATCGAAATTTTTTGAGTTAGGGCGTTTTCAAAATTTCAAAATTGATTTTGGAACCCTTAGAACTGACCTACATCAACCAAAAGCTTCGGGGCACAACTAGACCCCAAATGGAGCCTACATACCAAATTTCATCAAAATCGGTCAATGCTAAGTGGCAAAAGTGCCGCGTACGGCGGACGGCGGACGGCGGACGGCGGACGGACGGCCAAATTTTTATTCGATTTTTGGATTCTACGTACCTTGAAACGTAAACCATCAAATTTTGAGGGGGTGTTAAAATTTTTTTTTTCTTGGTCGATTCCAAAGGTTCATTATTGAAAATAATAAACCAAAAGAGGCCTAATCTCCGTTCAAATTAGAGCTGACCGAAATGCGATCGATGGTTGGTGATTTTGATTTTTTTAAATATAATATATTAAATTATATAACTACATAAATTATATAAATTGATATAAGTATAATAGATTAAAAAAATATATATTATATATATTTTTTAAATCTCTTCATATTGGATGGTTGGTGATTTTGTAGACGAGTGATCTATATAGAAAAATAATAAACCATTGTGTAATAATTTGCAGCGTTTTTTTTTTTTTTGTCGATCGCCATTTTTTTACGCACATTGTCTTGTCTTTATCCCGTCTCGCTCAAATTTGCTGTTGTAATCTTTTCGCCGCCAAGAAGACAGATTTATTCAGTTTTCCCGGATCACTTCGTCAATTTGGAACCGTCGGCTTCTATCGTACACCTGGTTTCCCGGAGTCCCACGTCGTCGAACATATCTTCATCGGAGTCATCTAACAATTCGATCGTACCGTACCGGTTGGCAACATCATTCATTATTCCCTATAAAATCAAATTTTCTCGGTTACCGACTGAAGTCTTCAAATAGGGTATGCGCCTGGGTAGGAAAAACTGTTTATTGTTATTTTTAATCTAAGGTAGACTACATTCTGAGAATTTTGGTACCAACCTTTATGACGTCACAGTGGGCTGGAGGGTCCCGCCCAGGCGAGAGGGGCGCGTGACGTCATAAACGGTCGAAACTTTTAAAAATCATAGAAACAGATCTACTCACGCTAGAAGGTCGCGGTCGGTACCAAAATTCTCAGAATGTAGTCTACTTTCGATTAAAAATCTTAAAAAAAATCAAGGCGCACCCCCCATTCGCCGACTGTCGTCTTCCTTTCGTCGTCCTCGTCATTGCTGAAAAAGACAAGTGCCTCCCTTTCCGACCTCACTTTCCTCGCAGCTAAGATCAGAAATAGGTCATACTCTTCTTAAAGACAATTTCCACGGTCGTTGGAAGTAGTTGCCTAATTAGTAAGAGTAAGTAACTTATAAATAAAACATACCTACCTACTGAGGCTAAGAAATTTAATTTTAACATTGTACACGTGGCTTCCCTGAGACAAGGATAAAATTCAATTTTTTACCAACTGAAGTAAATTGGTTCGATCTAAAATTTTCCTGTTATTTTCGTGGGTTCATCCCCACTTAATTTCCAAGCCATATACTACACAATTTATACGGGACCATCCTCCAATTAATTGAAAGATCTCTGTTCTTTCCCCCAATTCATAAGGGATGAAATTTGGTATATGGGCTCCATTTGGGGTCTAGTTATGTCCCGAAGCTGTTGATTGATGTCAGTCACTTCCCCTTAGCAACCGGTAATCAACATTCGTAATGAAGGAAACCACAACTCTTTATTTCTTCGAATGAGTGTGAAGCGTTTATTTCTTCAAAATAAATTTCTTTGATCTATACTGAAAAATAATAAACCTTTTTGTAATAATTTGCAGCGTTTATTATGTGGAATACATCGATGTTAATTTTATAGGTACCTAGTGTCTATTGGACGCTGCATTGGCCATTTCTTCTACCATCCAAGAATCGAGATACTTTCTTCAAAATTGTCTCGTACTCAAGTTACGAGCTGTATCGACGTAATGAGGGTTATTGAGGTTTGATATAAAGAGCATGACCAGAGAGAATTCCTGACTTCAGGTTGAGTTTCAACTTTTCATCCCAACTAATGAAGGTGATTCTAACTCGCCGTATTAACGTCAGTCTCGTGGAAAATTGAATCGTCAAACCAACCTCATTCTATTCACAACCAGAACCAACCAGGCGAACATTTCAAAACGAGACTGCGACCTACCTGTAGCAAATGACTGGGTGCTCTGTGAGCTAAGATGAAACGTAAAACAAGCTGTCTGTAGTTGTTGTGCTTTCCTTCTCTCTCCATCCCGCCCTTCGCCAACGAGTTAGTAATAACAGGACAATTAGAGTTGGCAGCAGTTGTAATTAAAGGAAAGGGCCCTGTAAGGGATGAAGGGCCGGGGGCCTCTCCTTATTGATTAGCCTCTAACACGGGACACTCCTTTTGAAGGACACTCGGATGGAACATCCATTGTCCTGCAGCCCTGATATTCCTTCAGTAAACCAGACATAAATTCTAATTTGTTCCCCAGCCTCTAAAGGCCCTTGTCGGACATCCTTTATCAGCTTTCTAACCCAATTACTAATTACATCCATGATTACGAGTCGAAAAGCTTTCGCTTTGTATCTTACCTGGAAGGATGCAGAGGAGGCCCCGAGTTTCTTCCCTGAGGGACTGCGTGGGACTAATTGTTAAACCTTTGATCCCTGAGGTACCCCTCCACCCACTCCACCACACCTCCTGAACCCTAATTACGAAACTACCTGTCTACAATTCTCCTGCCCTAAATGAATTCTCCTCGCCCCTTTCACAACCTCAGCACGGTCCATTACCCAATCCTCCCCAGTTAAGGGAAATGATTGTCTTTTGACTATCGTGGTCCTTTCGCAGTTAACTGTTATTAGGGTCAAATAATCAACCTTGTGAACAGTATGCCTCCCCCCGTCCCCTCCAACCTAAGAAATCGACTAATTTCATGGTGATCCCACAATACCGCCATACTATTTCCATGAATTACTCAGGTTTGATTAAATAGAAGCTGATTTGCATTACAAATACACCTTTCGCATTACCTCCCAAAGCACTCGTTTCAAAAACGGGTTATTTCAAATGCAAAATCAGTGCATAAAACCCAAGAACTCGAGACTGCTTCGAAAAAAAAAGATTCGACAATCTTATTACGCCTACCCACCATTGACTACCTACTCAAAGTTAAGTAATTATGCAGAATTAGCTCAATAAGGTAAACGAGCACTTTCATTGTTCTTAAAAAATTAGCATACCTATTAGACACTTTCGTTAAATACTCTCACTTCAAAAACCAAGCACTTCAGAAGCACTCAGTAAATATTCCAAATGAAAAAAAATACTCTTGTTTTATAGTGTTTCGACTTTGGTGAGAATAAGCAAAAAGTATTGCTTGTCCAAATCTGACCGAACTCAATGAATAAGATAATATGATTACAATTCAGTATTACACCGAACCCACTTTGGTTAGTACGATTTTGTGAGCCATGAGGGCTCACTGGTTTGTTCTCCATCCTGGGGTCAAAGTTACCCAGTGCCAGTGGAGGTACAGTCGTCGGCCTGAGGCATCCGCCTTGAAATACCATCTCCATCAAGACCACCACCCTAGAAATCTATGAGAAATTGTGGATGAGAAGCACAATGCCACGAATGAAGATTGATTTTCTTGCTCCGGCCCTCCTCACTCTCCAGATGGCAGCCATGGATGATGTCACCTCAGCTACAAGGATTTCAGTCAGTAAAAGTCAACAACTAAGGCGGGTTGGATTTTCGTCTGCTATTCCCGGCGTTGTGGACGCCATCAGCTGTCTTCATCAGAATTGGTTCTGATGATTTCGTTCATGGCTACTTATCGCCTCACCCGCTTAAGGAGCAAGGTTCACCGACGGACCAACTGCCCTTAATTTAGGTGATCCCACAGATGGGTTATAGTCAGTCCCTGTCCAACTACCCTGAAGTTCACACTCCCCCAGTGCTCTCAGGTGAAGCCCAAGTGTTGATGGTAGCCAAGTTACGCCTACTACCCATGCCACACTACCCTGAAGCTTCCTCCTCATCAGATCATAGACTCAGACATTGGGATCGTGCTCCATCTACTTCTGCAGAACCCATTTTCGAACGTGTGGGCTCGATATTCTGCCGTGAGCTGTAAAAACAACTTGTGTCAACTGTGAATATTTTGAAAAAAAATCAAAACAGGTTGAAAAATCAAAACGGCTTAAGGGAATGTTTCGTCCTTTGATGTGGAGGAAGGCTCACCTTAGAGCGTTTTTAGAAGTACAATAAGTGTGACGTATAGCCAGGTTTTTCATTCAATGTTGAGGAAAACCACCACTCATTGAGTTGAGCTGTTCTTCCTTCAAATTGTTCGACCAGTCCCCAAGCTGAGCCGTTTTCTGTTTCGTTCTTAAGCCGTCCTTCCTTCACACGGCAGTATTCTACCTTGGCCATGGGTCAACTAGGTAAAAACGCCATCATTTTCTGAGTCAATGTTTACTCTGGTGAATCACGAGGATGATATTGTTTTCGTATTGTTTAAGTCACGAGATGACAAACTAGTAAAGTACTGTACTTGTATAAGTTAGATGTCCTGGGTGTCACATCAGCTTTACTTTGAGTGACGCATTGAGGAGAGAGATTCACATCATAATTTCTCTGCTGTTTCATCACCCCTGGAATCGCTTTACCGAACAATATATTTTCAACGTTCTTCCGATCACACGTGCAACTGACACGTCTGTAAATACTTTTCTGTTCACAGAAGTACATTGAGTTCTCTCATTTAGGGGAACACGGTAAACTTCACCACATGTTACGATTCGGTATATGATTAGCGTGAAAACAAAGACTTACTTTGAGATTTTTGCTAAACTATCTATTGCAACAACATTATATTATATAATTACAGATCGCATTTCTATTGGATGAAGTTTCATGTATGGACAAACATGACCACCACCACACTACCGACACTGATTATTTCCAATGTACCTTCTCAATAATTGGCATACTTATTTCTACCAAATATTTCTAACCGAATATGCCCATGTTATTCTATTTGTAAAAATGTTATTGTATGAATTTGTAAAAAGCCAAAAACACGTCTTCTAAGAATATTTTTAATTTTCAACAAACGTTGATCTCCATATCCACCGTCCTCCATCGGTTTTTCGAACTGAAGTTTCAGGGCGATAAGGTCCGTCGGAAGCCAAGTATCCCACTTTATCGCGGGAAATCCAATTTCCCGTTCCCCCGCCGCTCCCGAACCTCCATCACGCTTTGTTAATAACTAAAGGTTCCTCCCCTCGCCCTTCCTCTGACGAATCACAAACTCAAAACAGTATCCAATATCGCAAGTTGCCCAAATCAAGCAATTACTTTAAAAGGGTTGCCTTGGCGAACCGTGCATTAAACAACACGTAATCGAGTAATGGCCGCGGCTCCCGCGTCTGATGTTTCGAGGGGTGAATTTCGCCCTTTCTCCGCTGACGTAGAATGAAATTTAGTCCCACGAGCCCGCCATTCCGAATGCTTATAACCGTATCCCGCTGTAGCCCTTTCATTCCGCTCGCATCCATTCCCTATTCTTGACAAGCGAACGCCATCTTTACTCGAATCCACCGTTTTAATCCTTTTTGGATTCCGCAAAGTGCTCGCTTCATCGATCATTTTACTGTGGATTAGTGCTAGAAGGCAACAACCCCCAGCTAAGTTCATTAATCCAAAATGCATTTAGCTGGCTGTTGTTAAAAAGGCGCTGAAGAAGGATAAATCATTGAAATCGATATAAAGATCCAAGAGTTTTTTCTGCAAATAAGACAGCACCAGTAACCAAGTTGGCAGAGAAATGTCTTCGCTGCTCAAAAAGATAAATTTTATAAATCGATCCAACCGGTGCTACCAGCACGACCATGGTTTTATAAAAAAGAAGTTTCGACGGATTTTGGAAGAACCATCGCCCGACTACGAGCAGGCCATGGAGTGTGCAACGGGTATAATATCTATTCATTATCATCGTAAGAGAGTGACCTTCCTGTGAAAGATGATGTGGACTTCCCTTTAGGAAATTTGGAACATCTAATAATGGAATCTAAATATTTTAGTGAGCGGAGGAAAGAAATGTTTACAAATATAATGAATAAAGTTTCATACGAGAATGAAATTTTAATTTATAGAGAAGTGTTCAATTTGTGAAGGACTCGAACTTTCTTGTATGAACTTATGTAAGGCTGTATAAATAATTAATGCCAATACTTTTGGTTTATTAATTTCAATAATGAACCTTTGGAATCGACCAAGAAAAAAAAAATTTTAACACCCCCTCAAAATTTGATGGTTTACGTTTCAAGGTACGTAGAATCCAAAAATCGAATAAAATTTGGCCGTCCGTAAAAATTCCGCCGTACGCCGTACGCGGCACTTTTGCCACTTAGCATTGACCGATTTTGATGAAATTTGGTACCTATGTAGGCTCCATTTGGGGTCTAGTTGTGCCCCGAAGCTTTTGGTTGATGTAGGTCACTTCTAAGGGTTCCAAAATCAATTTTGAAATTTGAAAACGCCCTTACTCAAAAAATTTCGATATAAAGGTATTGTTTTTCCTTCAATTTTGGATTCTATAGAATTTTTTGAGACCACCTGGAGCTCTGTAGGACAAACCGTTCGCTCCCTACGAAAATTTAAGGGTTTATATTGAAATATACATATAAATCAAAACACGAGTGTGAATCGCAAAAGAGGCCTAATCTCCGTTCAAATTAGAGCTGACCGAAATTCGATCGATGGTTGGTGATTTTGACTTTTGGTTTATTATTTTCAATAATAAGCCTTTGGAATCGAGCAAGAAAAAAAAATTTTAACTCCCCCTCAAAATTTGATGTTTTACGTTTCAAGGTACGTAGAATCCGAAAATCGAATAAAAAAATTTCCGTCCGTCCGCCGTACGCCGTACGCCGTCCGCCGTACGCCGTCCGCCGTCCGCCGTACGCGGCACTTTTCTTAGCAACACTGGACCGATTTGGTTCAAATTTGGTATATGGGCTCCATTTGGGGTCTAGTTGTGCCGCGAAGCTTTTGGTTGATGTAGGTCACTTCTAAGGGGTGAAAATTAAGGGTTGAAATTTTCAAGAGTGCCCTAGCTCGAAAACTCTCGAAATAAAGGTATCGTTTTTTCACCAATTTTAAATAGTACAGAATTTTTAAAAATTTTTGAGACCACCCGGAGCTCTGTAGGACAGACCGTTCGGTCCCTACGAGTATTTGAAGGTTTTCCTTCGATAAAACAGAATCATGAGTGTGAATCGCAAAAGAGGTCTAATCGCCGTTCAAATTTTATCTGACTAAAATGCGATCGCTGTACATTTCTTCGATTTGTATACAGTTTTGCCTTCTGCGTAACCAGTAATCAAATTTCCATATCAAGCTTTCTATTTTTCGAATCGAGTGTGAAGCGTTTAGTTCTTTCTAATAAACTTGATTGTGAAGGTGTGAAGCCATTATAGTGTGGTAGGTAGTACCTACCAATAGGTAGGTGTGGTAGGTAAAAAGAAAATTGGTAGGTAAAACAATGTTTGTAGGTAAAAAACGCTGCAAATCATTGCTCACTGATCAGCTGAGTGAGCTCCGAAGCCATTTTCAATGCTATTGAATGGAAGTGCTCTTCCAGGCGTCTCCAGCATTCGAGGAGATCTTCTTCACTCCTCACATCACTGATCAGCTGAGTGAGCTCCGAAGCCATTTTCAATCCTATTGAATGGAGGTGCTCTTCCAGGCGTCTCCAGCATTCGAGGAGATCTTCTTCACTCCTCACATCACTGATCAGCTGAGTGAGCTCCAAAGCCATTTTCAATCCTATTGAATGGAGGTGCTCTTCCAGGCGTCTCCAGCATTCGAAGAGATCTTCTTCACTCCTCACATCACTGATCAGCTGAGTGAGCTCGAAAGCCATTTTCAATCCTATTGAATGGAAGTGCTCTTCCAGGCGTCTCCAGCATTCGAGGAGATCTTCTTCACTCTTCTGATCACTGATCAGCTGAGTGAGCTCCGAAGCCATTTTCAATCCTATTGATCGCAGGAGCTGAAATTTGAGAGGGAAGGTCAAGGGAGAATACAGATGGTGGTAGGTGCTATTGATGGAGAACCAGTGATCTATACAGAAGGATGATCTATACAGAAAATAATAAACCTTTGAGCAATGATTTGCAGCGTTTTTTTTGATTTTTTTTGAAATTTTTTTTTTTGATTTTTTTTTTTTTTTTAAATATTGGATGGTTGGTGATTTTGTAGACGAGTGATCTATATAGAAAAATAATAAACCATTGTGTAATAATTTGCAGCGTTTTTTAATACCTACCTGTTGTTTTATTCATATTTAACTTCTCAAGGCCGGGGGGGGGGGGGGATCGATCTCCAGACCAACTATTCTATAATTCCTGAGTCGAGCTCTCTACCACTGAGCCAAGGAAGTTAATGGACGGAGACCCTGAAGGGATAGCTCACTACACCGTCCTCCCCATCTTTGAGAAAATCTTAGGTACTCCGTTACTACCTTGTCAGGGAGATGAGGGGTCTTCGACCGGCTTTTACAACCCTGTGCAAACGCTCTGTTTTTGACTGGCTCTGGAGTTTTTTTTTTCCTTTTGAATGGGGCAGGGGATCTGCAGTACTCGACAGTTTGTCCGAAACGGAAGCGGCTCGACTCGTATCTTGAGGGAGCAGTTCTGACGACGTAACAATAATTGTCCTAAGAGAATGCTGAGGATCAATTTTGAGTCCTGCCGACTGAACCACTTGTTGTGTAAATCAAAATTGTCCGGTACCTCTTGCGTACCTGAGTTCTGGGATAATAAACGCATACTTGCATCATGTTGCTGATTCCAGCTGAATCCCAATGGTTGCAAAGATCCAATTTTGCAGAAACGTACCTACGAGGATCATCCAGGAAAAAAGTCTATAAAATTGAGAAATAAATATAACACAATATATAACACTACAAAACCTTTTTAAAAATTAAAAATAATATACAAAAATGTGTTTTGACGTGATAACGTCTTATAAATTGGTTTACCGGAGACACTTCAAGAAACTGCGTTACGCTCCGCTCACGGAGGGGGTGCAGCTCGGCGCTCCCTAAAGCGCCCCCCCCCGCGCACCCACCCCCCCGCGTCCAACCCTTCCCCGGCGCTCACAAAAGCGAGAGCGCCCCGCCCCCCTTCCCTGGCACTCACTCCCCCCCCCACCCATGGGAAATACCTACTACCTACGGGAAATACCTACTCTGTGCAACTTGACAAAGAATTTTATTTTATCCTTCTTCCTACTATACGAATGAATATTAACATTAAAATTATTTTACCACTCAAAGTCGTTGTCACGTAAAACTTTCGCCCGTATACCGACTTTACAGGCAACAACACAGGGGTTTTTTCGTGTTTGTTTTTATAATAATAAAATTCAAAGAACACTACACAAAACATAGCGAACTATTTTTCCAGTCCCCGTTGAGTTCGCGATTTCTTTTTTAAATGCCTCTAACAGTAGTACTTTCCGCTCTACTGGAATTGCAAGATCTTACAGGGGAATGACTCAAAAACTGTGAGACACACTATTCTTGATGCATACGTTCACAAAATATGGACCTAAAATTTAGACGACAAAGGTGTCCATAGCAGACCACTTGATGAGTACGTGAGCCTTTGTAGTTTTGTGGAGTCTGAAACTGAACGACTGTGGTTACTCGGAGAAATAGTGCACCTACGGAAGTGGACTGGCCAGGGGAATGACATTAAAGCTATGATGTGCTATTTTTCCTGAACTTGCTAATCATCTTTTTCGATAATTTAAAATTGAATAGTGTGGGGAATATTCAATATTTTGCTTCCTCACTACCGAAGGTAGGGAAGCTTTGTATTTTTCCCGTTGCAATACTAATAACAATCTCTAAAAAATTAAAAAAAAAACACAACTTCGTCACTTTTAGTGAAATTACCCTAATCCTTGAACATTTCATACTTAGGTACTACCTTTAACGTTTGAGCCCCTTCAATTTAGCGAAATACTGACCCGGAACGAGGAACGAACGAAGACCGGCAGCGGAGGTCTTTTTCACTGGCATGGGTTGGTGTCCTGGCTACAAAAATGTCTCGAACTCAACGGGGACTGAAAAAATAGTTCGCTATGTTTTGTGGTGTTCGGTGAATTTTATTATTATAAAAACACCTTTTGAGTGTGTTTTTTTAATTTTTAAAATTTTATGAAGCGTTGTATGTGTTTTGTTTCATTTTTCGGTTGTTTGAAAGATTTTTTATCGACTTTTTTCTGGATGATCCTTTTACATTTTTACAAAACTGGAGCTTTTCATCCATCAGGGTTCTGCTGGAATTAGCAACAAATCTACTGAAGTATGCTTTTGTTGTCCCACAACTCAGTTAAGGAAGAACCTACCAACACTATAGGAAGGCATCGGCTATGGGAAACCACGAAGAAACTTTACTCAACAAGTTGAGGAACAATCGACCTTTTTCTGCCTCGTAATGCTCCAGCAACCTCGCTATTGTGATCAGTACGTATTTAACTACCATTCTCGTCTTCAATAATTAAATCGAATAGCAGCTTGAACTTTCTCCAGGGAGGAACAACTCATAAAGAAACATATTTTTCATAGGTGGGGTCTCCTGGGTTAATACAGTGAGATAACGACCTCACCATTAGCGGTGCTCGCGAGATTACGTTCGGTTCAGGGCAATAATCAGTCCAGAGTGGGTACGTGATGGCGGAATGAGGTTTTTGCGCAGCCGGGGAAGATGGAGGGCGAACATTAAAAGCAGCTGTTAAAAGGTTTGGTTTCTAATCAGACTCACGTCTTCCGAAAAGGAAATTGCAATAATTAAGGCGCACTGCGTGGTTATACGGTTATACCACTCACCCGCGGGTCGGGAAACATAATGATTGAAAATCGACCCTTATTTGGCACCCAATTACGGAAATACGGTTATTGACTGAACCTACCTTTGATTATCTCATCTTCTTCATTCATGGCAGATGTTCAGACTATTTTCTACAGAAAATCGGCGTGTCTTAAAACTATTAAAACTTCAATCGAGGTAAAACCCGAGAAATTCAGTTGTTTTTGGTATAACAACGAGGTAGAGAAAATTAATAACAGCCGAGATACAACAGATGTGCAGGAGGCAATCAACTCCGTACAGCGAAATAGTAAAAACTAGAAACTTGTTTCTCTACTCCACTGAAAATAATTGTTTACAACCGCTTCGGATTCTCCCCATTCTCTGCTCCACGTTGACGAATTCGTGAAACATTCCTCCTTACCGCTAGCCTTTTGGTTTATTATTTTCAATAATAAGCCTTTGGAATCGAGCAAGAAAAAAAAAATTTTAACCCCCCCTCAAAATTTGATGTTTTACGTTTCAAGGTACGTAGAATCCGAAAATCGAATAAAAAAATTTCCGTCCGTCCGCCGTACGCCGTCCGCCGTACGCCGTCCGCCGTACGCCGTCCGCCGTACGCGGCACTTTTCTTAGCAACACTGGACCGATTTGGTTCAAATTTGGTATATGGGCTCCATTTGGGGTCTAATTGTGCCGCGAAGCTTTTGGTTGATGTAGGTCACTTCTAAGGGGTGAAAATTAAGGGTTGAAATTTTCAAGAGTGCCCTAGCTCGAAAACTCTCGAAATAAAGGTATCGTTTTTTCACCAATTTTAAATAGAACAGAATTTTTAAAAATTTTTGAGACCACCCGGAGCTCTGTAGGACAAACCGTTCGGTCCCTACGAGTATTTGAAGGTTTTCCTTCGATAAAACAGAACCATGAGTGTGAATCGCAAAAGAGGTCTAATCGCCGTTCAAATTTTATCTGACTAAAATGCGATCGCTGTTCATTTCTTCGAGTTGTATTCAGTTTTGCCTTCTGCGTAACCAGTAATCAAATTTCCATATCAAGCTTTCTATTTTTCCAATCGAGTGTGAAGCGTTTAGTTCTTTCTAATAAACTTGATTGTGAAGGTGTGAAGCCAGCATGGTGTGGTAGGTAGTACCTACCAATAGTTGGTAGGTAAAAAAAATTGGTAGGTAAAACAATGTTTGTAGGTAAAAAACGCTGCAAATCATTGCTCACTGATCAGATCACTGATCAGCTGAGTGAGCTCCGAAGCCATTTTCAATGCTATTGAATGGAAGTGCTCTTCCAGGCGTCTCCAGCATTCGAGGAGATCTTCTTCACTCCTCACATCACTGATCAGCTGAGTGAGCTCCGAAGCCATTTTCAATCCTATTGAATGGAGGTGCTCTTCCAGGCGTCTCCAACATTCGAGGAGATCTTCTTCACTCCTCACATCACTGATCAGCTGAGTGAGCTCGAAAGCCATTTTCAATCCTATTAAATGGAAGTGCTCTTCCAGGCGTCTCCAGCATTCGAGGAGATCTTCTTCACTCTTCTGATCACTGATCAGCTGAGTGAGCTCCGAAGCCATTTTCAATCCTATTGAACGCAGGAGCTGAAATTTGAGAGGGAAGGTCAAGGGAGAATACAGATGGTGGTAGGCGCTATTGATGGAGAACCAGTGATCTATTCAGAAGGATGATCTATACATAAAATAATAAACCTTTGAGCAATGATTTGCAGCGTTTTTTCTTCATTTTGAGCTATAACTGATATTTTTGAGAACCCATTCACAGTGTATTCCTAAAGACGTGAAAAACGAACTTTCGGCCATTTTAAATGTTGAAGTCGAAAATTCGCCTGGCATTTCATATTAATCATTTCATATAAAAATCAAATTTTGATCAAGGTACCTTAGTTTACCTTACTGCAGTGCAAAGTTCCTGTAACTCTATTCAAACAAGAGATTATTGGAATCTATCAACTGAGAACTATCGATACCATTTGATGCGAGTACTCTCACAATTTCCTTAACTAGTGAAACCCCAACCTGATATTCAGACTTTACATTATTACTGGCTGGGAAATACCTGAGAAATGAAATCTGGTTCACTCTCAAATTGACGTTTTTCACGATTGTCGTTTCGATGGCAAAATTGTGGATTTTATTTCTAAACAAAATGAATACAGATGAATAAATACTAAATAACTTTTGCATGCTCTCATAAAACAATCACTCCCAAATAACTGAGAATTATTGTCTAATCAAATTGTGAACGTTTGGCCGATCCATCTCCTATCAGCTATGGCGATCCTAAGTGTTTTTAATCATATTTGTGCTCTTCGAACTTTCATTCATTCCTTGGACGTTCTGCAAGCCTAAACCTTTGCATCCGTTGGCTTAAGGAACATCCCCCCCCCCCCACTCTTTGAATGTGTGGACAATCAGAAGCAAAATGACACATTGACATTCAAGTAGAAACATTAGAAACCCAATAAATTTTAAACATTACTAGTGAACTTTGTAAATGAGATTAAATTGACAATTTGTGCTGATTATTATCTGATTTTTTGGAAAATAACGAATACAGATTGGAATATGGAAAAAATTCCTTATGGTCCTTTACCTGTTGAAATAACATTGTTTCTGAAACATCACTAGGTTTTGTATCGTATTACTATTGTATTACCTACTTATATGTATATTATAAAGTAGGTAGGTATTTATTATATTACTATTTGGTGTATTATATTACCTACACCCCTCAAGTTTTTCTTCATTCACCACATCTGATTTAAAATCTTCAGTGAGACCGTTTTTTCAATTAAAATTTACGATACAAACCTGTTAATTTTGAGGAGAACATTCAATATAGGAGAAGATTCAAGTATAACTCAAACTATCTATATAATAATAAAATCCCAACTGTAATTACGTGTACGTCGCCGATCGTCTGGGAGACCCAGGTTCGATTCCAGGCCGTGACATCAACATTTTTTCACATATCTACGATTTGTTTTTACCTGCTTTTAGCAGGCTTTTCGGCTAGTTAATTATAATACCTAGGTAGGTACACCCTATCAATAACTATTATCACGGAACAATAATCACTTCATGATAAATGAAATCCCATGAAAAACCTTCTGCGTCTTTGTTCTCTCGTGCTCGACGAAACTTGTGTCGAAAATTAAGATTATCTGTTTAGCACTCACTCTTCTTCTAAACTACTATGTCGACTTCTACACTAATTCACATGAAGTTTTGGAATTAATAAGATCGAACTGTGCAAGTCATAGGATGCAAACTAAAACCTATAAGCTAGAAGGGGTGATAGCAAGTACAATGCAGAACAAAAGCTATCGTACACGTAGGAAGCAAAGTGCAGACAAAGCTGTAAAATAAAATAATGCAAAAAAGGGGAAAAATTCGAAGACAAAAAATTAATTAAACACATATATTTTAAGTAGTTTTGGAACAATTTGTACAATTATTTTGTTGCTTTGATTATAAGTTATTTTTACAAAATTATACAACAAAAACAGAAACAAAAGGACTTAAGATTCTACCCATCATTGCTGTGTGTATATTTTACAATATGTACAGTGTTCTATCGTAAGGAAAATAAGGATAATATTTTACAATAACAAGGACAAAAGAAAAAAAAATGCTTCTCAAAGCCTAAATTAATTTGTACACTTACATTAAGATTCGATTGTAACATTTCATACGGTAAAACGACTGACCAACCAGTGTATGCAGACGAACAACGATACTGACATAAATAATACGAAAAGATTGCGTATTAACTAGGGACGGATCATCGACTCAAAAAAGTTTGTTAAATAACAATATAAATTTTATACAAACATATCAACAAAAGAGGGCAAAAGGGGTCAACTAAATTTTATAAAGGTTCTAGACGAAACTGCACCGAGAATCGAAAAAGAAAGAAACAAAAAATCACTTTATCCTAAAAAAAAAGGTGCGGAAAAAAGGTTAAATTCGTTCTGCCAATAATGAAACGTAAAACTTGAAGAATTTTTGTAATGGGGGGGGGGGGGGGGGATAGAGAGCAGAATGAATCATGGGGGGAATTTTAATCATTTTCCTGAATAATAATTTAGGTATGGAAATTGAACATTGAAGTTATCAAAAAAGATACTTTTATGAATTAAATATTGGAAATATTTATTGCTAATACAAATGGTGAACGCCAAATAATTATGGTAAAACTGATATTTTTGAGTGGATTTAGTTGTGACCATCACTTTGAACGAAATAACTTCACTGTACCAATCACGTTAACCCTTAATCTGACAAAACTGCTGACTGAAAGAATTAAAAAAAAAAAAACACACACAATAGTGGTATTACTTGAAAACATATCGCACTGTGAGTATACGAGTGACCCATCACCAAAATATTTCTGGACAACCTAGTTGATTCCAACACTTCTATCCGTCCAACACTTCCTTGTTTTTGCAATTGGTATGGAATATCATGAACTATTGGAGTGGGATATCATCAACTATTGGCCTGTCAATGTGTATCATCAACTAGCAGCCGAACTACGAGTTTCCACTTCAGATTGCCAGGAAGTTTTATACGCGGAAACTACTAGTTCCAGAGTGTCCAGCTTGACGAAAATACGTTTGAATACCTAGCTAATTCAATACCACCAAAAATTTTGATAGATCATTATACGGCTTAATCGTCGATATAAGTAGCTTTGGGCAGTTCAGCTGTCCTAATTTCAAATCCTTCAAAAATTACCCTCAATCAAGCGATTTTTATGAAGCTTTCTTGAGTTTAGCTCCTTTAAGACAACTCACTCAAGCTCCCTTGATTGACTCTTCCGAGTTTTTTTTTTCACTCTGAATTCGAGGAAACGAACAGAGAATTAAATTCTGAATGGTTCGAGCTCTCTGTTCACTAAGATATCTGACGTCACAGAGACGAAAGGAAGCTCGAATCCGAAGAAATCCAACAGGGAATTAGGAAGGAGGAGATTCAGTAAATTTCATTGTTGAACTGATTTTGTATCGCACCGCCATTTTGAAAAAAAAAATTGAGGAAAAAGTGATGATTTTGGAGACAAGTGAAAAAATTCTAAGGGTTCGTGAAGGAATTGAAACTAACTGGTAGAGCCCATCTGAGAGGAAGAAGTAAACATGAGAGAATTCAAATATCCAAAATCAAATAAGAATTGTAAAAATGAGGACGCTATAGTTCGATAAGAGACGATTTCGATTATGGGAATCGAAAAAAAGTTTAAGGGTACAATGTACCTCAAGAAGTGTCTCTTTTGATTGCACCACCAATAAAATCATATTGATCAGTATTTACGTCCCTTGAAGGGGGACAGTCTTTCCGGAACCTTCCAGAATGAAAAAGACTTACACTGCTCTCTAGCAGACAGAAGTACGACTGTAGGAGCTACGCTTACAGATGTGTCTCACTTTGAACCAAACTCAAAACCATCATTTTAGAAGTTACGTCCCTAGTATTCTCGTGGTGCGATATGTTGCAGAGAGGCGCCATGGTTTGTTGTATATGAAATGATAGTGGTTGTACATGAACCACTTCAACTAGGGAAGCAAGGTTGACAGAATAAGGGTCAAAATGTGGTACTTTCGTAACACGACGAAAAAACAACTCGATGTCGATCAGGTTCAAAAATTACAAAATGGCTGAGAAGACATTCACTAACGGAGTAATGAGATTCAACTACTATTTTATTTAAATGGGTTTTAAAAAAGGTAAAACTAGCTGAGCTGACGAATTTCATGATTGAATTCCATGATCGACTAGTGTCCATGCAAGCAAGCATTGGCTACCGTTCGATTGCTGCATGCTGCGTCAGTATGGATTCAATGATCGGTTGTATGAACTATCAAACTATATCACTAAGAACAAAACGAATAAATAAAATTGCTTACGTATGTGAGATTATCAATAACAGTAGTTGAACAGTATGTGAGGGATCAGTGCGGTGGAAATCTTGTTCCAGATTATAAAAAAGAACAATTTTGATTGAATAACAGAGTTCAGTAGCCAATGTTGGGAATCACTGAGAAACAGAGAAATGAACAATAAATAAAACAAAATGAGATCTCAATTTGGCTCAGGACTTCACATTTGCGTCTGTTATTGATATTCATGTTGCAAGATTATCTACTTTTGACGAGTCAACAAAAATCATGGTACGCCATCAACGAAACGTTAATATGAAAGGATTAAAAACACCAAACATAAAAAATATAAATAAATCAAGAGCTTCACGTTTAAGAACAGAAATTGTGATCTTTCGGCAAGCATTCTTGGTGCACAGAGAATCCATTTCCCGTCGGAAGGAAATAGCGGGACTTTTGCCAAAAGATTGTTTCAAAGTGTAGATTTACAATGAGATCTGAGTCAAATAATGATAGAATCGACCTGATTTGGTCAGTATGACAAAAAAGACGTGCGATTAACTTCAGGAGCTCTGAAGGGACTATCATAAAAACGATCGTTCGATAAATTCGTGAAAAAAAGGTACATCGTAGGTACAACCCTTATAGGGTAAATTTCACTCATTCATCAGTTTGAATGAACGCACGCGGGAGTACCACATATCGAGAGTACTTTCTGTACTATTCGCCAACACGTCACGCGAAAAGGAAATTATTGCGATCCTAACGTAACAATATGCTGAGTCATGATAATGAATTTATTGCTAATGAATCGAAATAAGGCGTATTTACAAAGGTTTCAAGCGAACCATACCCGTCGTTCGAACGTGATTGTACTGGTAGTTAAAAGTACCTTGAAGCTCATATGTGAGAGTTTACAGTATGAACGTTTACTGACTCGCAGCGGACAAACTTACTTCAACAGTTAGTTACAGCGAACGTGAATTTCCCTCTATTTTGGCCCGATTTCGATCAAGTTTTGAAGGTGGGCGAAGTCTACCAATATGCAGCCGATTGTACACATGAAAGTAAACTTTCGCTATCATGCTATGTAACTGTAGTAAAACTACTGCCCACACATCTTTGCACATAATTTTTCCATTGCGTTGGTTCAAATTTCTCTTTTTCCTATCTTTACCTCTCCATCAAACTCCAAATATTCAATTGTTCGAGGGGAAGAGTAATTTTTTCAGATCGATTATTTCAAAAATTCAACTGTAATTTCAAAAACCAACTGAAGCTATTAAAACTAACCAGTAGGTACTCATAAATTTATTCTTCAATAAATACAACTAGGATACACCTATTGTTGAACAGAGATGAAGTATTTTTCGTTGACAAAATGTCGGTGTTGCCAATTTTTCATTGATCAGAAACTCCTATCAGGGTGTAAAGCTATGGAAGGGACGTGGGACTGTTTGTCGTTGGAAAAACTCGAGATTCACCCTAGCAAGATGAACCCCACATTTTCTTCTTCATTTGCATCATCTTTGTTTCGGTGTGTTACCAGCTCATGGCAGGTTAAAAAAAAGGAAAATAAATTACAAGAGATGAATTGACAGTAAACTTTCATACATGAGGGAATGAAAGAATTTTTGAAGAACTTTGAGAGGATCCTGGCCTAATTTAAACGAGCCCAGCGTCCCCAAGCCTGTATTGTACTCGACCCTACAACAAACTCGTGGCTACATGGTCCGCCAATCTGATTCAAGGCCTTCACGATCGCCATTAAAAGGTTCTTGTTCACAGTTTGCTTGCTAGGATGCAGTAAGAGGTTGAGTTGTTTTCTCATCTCTGTATAGATTTCAACCAATTGAGCGTCTGCAGCAACCAAGGACCAAATTTTGTTATGGAAGCACCCTAGGAAAGGTTAAATTGCAGATTTTTGACCATTCTGCCAATCTGAGTCCGTTGGTAGAAAGTGCCAGGTGTTGCGGTACCTTCACGGTAACAGGTGGTGTTCTACCTTCTATCATGGAAGGTACTTGATTGTAGTTGAATGAGCTACAAAACCCACAATCACTGGGCTAAAAGCTGAAGCTGGGAGCCCAAGAAGGGTTCTGATTGGTGAAGCTCCAAGACGTAGTTCTAGATGAGTGCAACTGATCGCCTTCATGATCGCTTGATCCCAACCTCATCGCAACAAGTCACCTTGTTTAACACATATTTTTCTCCTTGGTGAGTTACTGGCAGCATCTAAGTAATTAATTTGATAAGATTATTTATATTCTCGATATGTATGAAAAAATCGAGCGATTTTCAATAATACACTGGGGTTCAAACGCTTTTATGGGTGACAGTTGTCGACTGAACATTCGTACTACTGGCAGTAGGGGCAACAACAATTGAATTTGGGAAATACTTTTCTCCTCGATTGGATTTTCTACGTAATTCTTGCAAATCTAAATGACGGTAAAATCAAAAGTTATCAAATTCTGGTCATTCGGAAGGATTTGAAAAGAAACGGCATGAAGATAGTGTGGCCTCCTCCCACTGCTTCAGTTTCCGTAGTAGTTGTTTTAGCTGAAAGTAGATGGCGCAACTGAGGCAGCCTCAAAAATGCTTGCACGCCATTTTAACATCAGCTTTCTCCTCTGTTAACTTGTCTCCAGTACTCTGTGCCCACAATGAAGTAGACCACCTAGCATAGGACGCAGTAAGAGGTTGAGTTGTTTTCTCGTCTCTGTATACATTTCAACCAGTTGAACTTTCTCAGCAACCAAGAACCAAATTTTGTGATGAAAGCACCCTCGGATACAGGATAAATTACAGGTTTTTGACCAATTTGATTGAACATTGGATTGGCTAGTAGAAGCGTAGGAGTCACAGAAACTTCACGACATCAGGTGTAATGCCTACTATCATGGAAGATAGTTGAATGTACTACAAAACCCACAATGAAGTCAACCACCTATCAATAATTGATAATTATTAATAATGACAATTATTGTCATTAGAAGGTCCCAGTTCAGTTTCCTAAGATGCAGTAAGAGGTTGAATTATTATCTCGTTTCTGTATTCATGTCACTCAGTTGAGGTTCCACTGCCTCGGATAGTATCCGACGGATACGGACTAAATTGCTGGCTTTTGCCAAAATAAATTTATTTCACCTATCACAAAAATTTTTATCACGATTAATCATAATATCTGAATAGAGTTAATCGATTATTTAATTACTGAATTAATTAAGTTTAATGGTGATATATTGGTCTGTCTGAATATTCTGTAGATGGCTTCAATTTTATTTTTCATGGCTACAGCTTGTAAGATTGTACATGTCTGAAGATGAGCCCTGCAGTAACAGTGTATGAAAAGTAGAGAAGTGGGAGATTTTTTCATGGTTTTTGGCAAAATCTTGACTTTTTCCAACGACATGATGATCATCATCAGTGTATCCATACAATTCGTAATCTAATCAATACGAGATTGAGTGATTTATAGGACTCAGAGTATTGTCAATCAACCAACCAGTGCAAGAGCTCGAGGAGTTCCTACGGGTCTCCCATTTCCTTCTCGCTGGGAAATGGATGCCGAGGGTGAGGGGTTTCCATTGGCTACAGCTACATGGTGATGTTTGACATTACCGTGTGCTCAGTCCCTGCTTCTCCGAGGTCGTCCGACTTTCCCTTTGCGGACGCCGGTCGCCGGCGACGAGTTGGCTGCTCCGGTCGCCGAAGGCCCCGAATTCCCTTTGACGAGTTTGTGCCAGTCCTGCTCGCAGACGAGGGAGCCGCCGACGAGGTAGTAGCGGTCGCCGGGCACCAACTGCCCCCCGCACTTGGAGCAGGTGAAGCACTTGAGGTGGAACACGTGGTGCTGGGGGCCGGACCCCGACGACGCCCGCATCACGAACTCACTGGCGGGGATCGTCTGTCCGCACGCTGAACAGGCGCCTGTACTTCCGAAAAGCCTGCAACACATGAGAAAGCCTTCGTCAGAAAATCGGAAAAAGAAAAATTTGGAGAGCAGTAGACAATAAAATATCTTCAGGATATGTAACAGGATTCTCATCAGGAATGTCCCAAAAGTATCGATACTTTTTTACAAAAGTATCGATGCATATCGATACTTTTTTACCCGATATATATCGTAGTATCGATACTTTTTTCCAGTATCGGAGGCGATACTTTTTTATATCTCACATTTTATCTGTTTCAACCCCTACGACATGAAGGTACCTATTTGACAGTACTTCTATCTCTACGTAGATTGTTGGGAGACCAACTAACTTCAACAAATTAAACGAAGATGATGTACCACCACCTCCAGCTCTCTATGATAACCTGCTGTCCTCCATAATCGAGGCAGGACTACCACAATGGTCAACCAAACAAGTGCAATACGAAAACAATTGCCTAAACAAAAACAAGTTCTAAATAACAAAATGAGCGATTTATTGTTTTGTTCATTCTATATTAATTATTATCCTCGTGATGGAGAGATGTCACACTGATGAAGAGAAACATAAACGACAATTTCACCCATTTTTGTGAAAGTATCAAAAAGTATCGTATCGATACTTTTGCCATGGATATGTCTCAGTTCTGGGGGTCATTCCAAAATTTTCGACACACAAAACAATGCAACGTTTCGGCAAACAAAAACGTGCAGTGAGTGGTCACTGATCAGCTGAGTAAGCTCCATGGCCATTTTCTCTCCTGTTGAAAGCAGGAAGCTGAAATTTGAGAGGCAGGGTCAATGGAGAATGCTGAAGGCGCCTGAGTGGTCATTGATCAGCTGAGTGAGCTCATCATTTAAATTGCCATCATAAGACATATCCATGTACAGATGTATCTGTTATCGGTAAATATATCGATATTGACCGATAACATTGGTTCTCTATATCGATATAAATGATCGATATATCAACTGCAATATATCGATATATCGTTGCCATATAATCCCGGATTATTCATTTTGATTTAAGTGTTGGAGCAGGTAGCTCGTTTGTAACCTTTGTAAATATCTTATTCTAATTTTATGAATTTGACTTAGATAGTAATGTAAGATAGTAGTAATGTAGATAGTATGAATATTAGGTCTCTTACAGAATAACAGAGGCGGAACGAAAATAAACACAAATGAAATCACATCGGAATCCACTTAAGTCGAAATTTTCACTTTTTTCTGATTTTGGAAGGTCTGGTCATTGCGCACAATTTGGTACCACTCCCATTCGTACTTCCTCTTTAAAACCAGCAGGATTCGCGATATCGTTTCCACTCCACTTTATTTTTTTCCTCGTCATAAATTTGACTCAAACTTATAAAACAGAACACTAGACGACAGACCATCGTGTATGTTCTCTTTTCCTCGCTTCAGTTGAATAGTTTCAGTGTTCGGGTGATGAACAAATTAAAAATATTTAAAAAGGTCCCCGAGTTCGAGACAAACTTACTTGCCGAACAAAAAAACATTCGGTTTTACTAGGCGTTTAAATGAAGTCGAAACCGTTAAATCCTGGAAACGACAATGACTTTTGAGAACTCTTTTCCGGGCCAAATAACTCCAAAGTGATTTACAGCACCATAAAACATTCTAAGCGATAAAAAATCCTCGAGAAAAAGAAAAGAGTTGAGACCTATAAAATTTTTTCCCGCTTCATTAGTTTCCATTTTAAAAAAAGTCGTTTGGGGAGGAATAAGGGTGGGTTTCGGGGAGCAAAGGGCTCCAAAGGACGAAGTATGTTTGCGTAAGGGGCTAATAAAGTTTCGAAGCAAAGAGGCGACTTTAATGAGGAAAGGGAGACGGGAGGGGGTTTTAATTTAATTAATATTGTTGATCAAGCGTGGTTAGCCCAATCAGGTAGCTAATTAGGGGACCTAAGGGTTCCGAGGGTGATCGGAAGGAGAGGGGTTGGTCCAGCCCAGTTTCCGCGACTCATTACACTTTCTCGTCTTGTCGATAATGATCCCCTTTTTGTTGGAGTTAATGCTCGGGTTCCTACGTGATCCTAAGCTAACTGGGAGGTAACTCGTCGTATTGTTTGGAGTGGATATTAGGCGTAAATATTAAAACTGAGATCCTAAATTGGCTGGAACTTAGGGTTGATGTTATGCGCAAGTTGGATTGATTCAAACTTGTGGGGTTCCATGAATGTGATTGATTCAAGCCTAGGGTTCCCATGAATGTGTGTAGGTGAGGTGAGAATTTGGTCTTCCAGGTTTCGTCATCAATATTAATTTCGATTATAACAAATTTTAGTTCAACACTCATAAAACCACTCTTCCACCCCCTCTCTCTCCAACAATTCTGTTCTTTAATAATAAATAATCCACCGGCTGACTGTTGATACGAGAAGAGTACTGATTTCCTGTGGAAAAGAAGCCTTAATGCACCCCTTTTTAGAGAATTGTTAAAGTAAATAAAGCTATTGCGATAGACTCAAAATTATTCACGTGTACTTCTTTGATTTTCTTTTTTTTTTCACTGGAATCTATTGAATTGAATTGAAACATTCTAAAACGATTCCTGCAGTTTTCCAAAAATCATTAATAGTAATTCTTATTCATTCATTAATAACAACAGTTATTCTTTCGCAAAAATTTCAATATTTTGTCGAAACGTTCATGATAACAAACGAAAAGACGAGTTCGTTAGCCAGGAATTTTTGACAACCCTAAGCAAGTAAGTAAAAAAAGCAAAAACAGCCATAATTTCAAAAATTAAAAAATTTCAAAAAATTGTTGATATACAATGAATTTTTATAAATAATTTTTAACATAAACAATTTTTTTTATTCAAAATTTAAACATAATTTATTCTCAACAACTTAGAAGGATAATCAAAACAGGAGCCGCGTGGCTTGAGAAAGAGAGAGCTGGTGGAGAATATTTTCGAAGAAAACATGATAAAACGTATAAACTGGTGATGATGGTGAAAACAATATTGCCAAAAAGTCCAAGATATTTTTCATGATGGGCCCAGGCCCAGCTGGACCCCCATCGAAGCCTAGCAGGTTGTCGGCTCATCTCCAGCGATTCCGAGCGCCTCTGAAGCATAAGCTGCTTGCCCTTAGTACAGCAAACACTTACTGGTAAATAATGGAAACTTGCGTTTATATGTTGTACCCAAAAATGGAAGAAGAGTGGGTACTTCGTGGAGACAAGTGGAACATGAATCTGTACTTTCAACATCTTCAGAACATACCCAGTTCGTACAGTATGTTGGTATGATACACCTACTGAAAATCGGGGAAAAAAACAATATGTACGTGTGAGTACTCTATGAGTTTAGGGTGGCGAGAGGAACAATTTTTGAGGTTTTCATTTAAATTTTCAACCAGGGGGTAGATTGTATGATTTTAAAAATTCGTGCTTTGTGCCACAACTACAAGGCTGACTACTTACTCTCTCATATAGCTAATATTTCGATTTTATTAACCATAGCTTTAAAGATTTTAAAGTCCGGTAACAGTGCGGTAACTCTACTACTGTATCCCTGATTTGAACGTCTCATTCAGAGGAAAAATGAGAAAGAATTGGCAGCAATACGGACGCATATCCGTCTACGAACCGACATAGAACCCTCTTCCTCGCCGTACCAAAATCACAGTGGAATCGGAAAATTTTCGGAAAAGAAAATCCTTCATCCTCTCAGGAATGCTTAGCGGACATGGATTATGCAGAGCTTATCTCCATAAAACAGGCCAAATACTCGAGAGTGAATGTGAACATTGTAGTAATTAGGAAGTGTTTTGTTGAATTCCGAAAATTTTGAAGTATATAGGAGTATTTTGAAGTTTTTTACTGACATTCGACGTAAGATTTGAAGTAATTGATTTGAGGTTTTAATGTAGGTACGTTATTGGAGTTAACGCTGGCTGTGAGGTGTGAAACTGAAGTCAATAAAAAAATTGAAAGAATTGAAAAGATTTTATTGAAAATTTGCTTATTAACTAGGTAATGGTGCTTAAAATGCACTGCATTAAAGCATAATTTATTCGAATAAAATGTGATCTTAATTACTACAAAAATTACTTTGTATCTATACGAGTGTGTTTTTGGAAATTTACACTTTTGGTTTATTATTTTCAATTATGAACCTTTGGAATCGAAGAAGAAAAAAAATTTTCAACACCCCCTCAAAATTTGATGGTTTACGTTTCAAGGTACGTAGAATCCAAAAATCGAATAAAAATTTGGCCGTCCGTCCGCCGTACGCGGCACTTTTGCCACTTAGCATTGACCGATTTTGATGAAATTTGGTATGTAGGCTCCATTTGGGGTCTAGTTGTGCCGAAGATTTTGGTTGATGTAGATCACTTCTAAGGGTTCCAAAATCAATTTTGAAGTTTTGAAAACGCCCTAACTCAAAAAATTTTGATATAAAGGTATTGTTTTTCCTTCAATTTAAGATTCTATAGAATTTTTAGAATTTTTTGAGACCACCCGGAGCTCTGTAGGACAAACCGTTCGCTTCCTACGAGAATTTAAAGTTTGGACGTACGACAAATCAGAAACACGAGCGTGAATCGCAAAAGAGGCCTAATCTCCGTTCAAATTATAGCTGACCGAAATTCGATCGATGTTTTTCTTCATGTTGGATGGTTGATGGCTTTGCAGAAGAGTGATCTATATAGAGAAATAAAAAATAATAAACCATTTGCAGCGTTTTTTCATGTATAATGTAAAATTTTTCCAGTATTCAAATGGCACGGAACATTAAATTTAGTTTTTCTCAAAATAAGATCACTAGAATTTGGGCGTCATTTTATTATAATCTGACTACCTAACAATGATTTTGTTACCTCACATTGGTTCATGGCAGATGGGTAGATACGAGTAAGAAAGGAACATGCTAATGTCGTCCTCTTCCAACTGAAACTGTATTATTGGTTCCATCCAGTACTCTCGAATAGGTAATAGTTAGATGTATAAAAGATTGATAATGCTTCAAATGCCATTACATTACCTCAATACAAGAAACTATACTTATCATAATTCTGAGTCCAAAAATCATATTGCGTCAGAACAACAATACATTGAATTAATTTCCGTAGCTGTCGAGCTTTGCACACAGTAAACTTTTCAGGCAGCGGCTCACGTACGTAGATACTCCTAAATTAACGTATTTTTGAAACGCCAACGCATCAGCAACAAAACAATCGAACAAAAAGTGGCGAAACAACTTTTTTTAACGAGCTGACAGTCACGCAAACTTAAACACAGGCGGTTACAATGAATTAACGAAATTTCTGATAATTAAAAAGAATGAAAATAGAATAAACGAAAGGGAAAAGAAGTACTTGGTAATAAGGAAAGTTCTCGTATTTAGCAGTAATTGTAACAAGGTTCATTAAAAGTTTTATATGCAGAAAGGTGGAGAGAATTTATAAGCCAGACAACTTCGTAGCGAATTAGACAGGTTTTTTTTGTGTACTCGAGCAACTTCACTGTGCTAAACTAGAGTGAAAAAAATTCTGTAACATCGTCGGATGAGGACAGCGATAAGCTAATTTGATGCTTTGAATCGTGATATAAATAGGTTGTTAAACGTCAGGATAGACTTGTAGATATGTAAAAATGTCCTTAATGATAGGTAAGCAAAAAATTTAAACTTATTGTTACAAGAGATATAAACTTTTTTTTATCTTGCACCAAATAGAATGAGTGGAAACCTATGAGGTCGTCGACAAAATATCGTCTGTAATCAGATGTAATCCGTGGTTTGAAAATGCTATTCCTTGTAGGAGCAAGTTAACATTGCAGATCGGTTCGTTACAGTTTCTTAATGAATGGTCGTAAGGGGAAGGGGAAATACGGAGGTAGGTAGGTACATTCGCTCTTTTGGGTGATTGTAATCACGGTAAATCGCGAAGGTAATTAAAAGTAAGGAGAAGGAATTCTTCGGTTCGTATCATTAAGGTAGGAAGAAGAGTCAAACACGCACAGAACTAATTGCATGAGGACATCTTAGCGATGCATTGATTAGAGCGAGAGCAAACACCAGGCAATTACTCGAGAGGACAGAAGGGGCTCTGCCCCCCGCTAGCCCCCATCACAACCCCTTCCTTGTTCTAATCCTTTAAGAAACGGATGGCACCCGCCCCATCCTCATCATCCTTTCCCTCGGTGCTAATTAGAAAGCCCTTCTGACTTCTAGCCCTTCGTCATTACCGAAGAAACCCACTCTGTAAGGGCTCCTGTGAGGGTGGGGGCTCCCGGTAAAGGGTCCCTGGAAAGGGAATGCTTTGCAACATGTTCACAGGCTGAGATTCTGTATCATCTAAGAGCTAGGATGTCTACAGAGACGTGGTGGCTATTAGTCAAATACGAGTCTTAAGAAAATTAAATTTTTTCCTGCCAAGGAACAATGCTCGAGTAAATTGAGTAGCAACAAGCAGTTTTAGAAAAAGGTCGTAAAAACGCAGCTGAGTATTTCTCGGTTTTTTTTAGTGTTCGTAATGGCCTCATTCGATCTCGGAGGGTTGCTCAATTATGATCAGCTCTTCAGATCTCGATTGACGCAGTATTGATGTGTATATGTACTGAAATGTAATTTAACGTTATCTGCAGATCGAGTCGGATCTACAAAATGTGGATCTTCACGATTTGTCCACAAGAGGGCTGTCACAGGGATTCCTGTCGAACGGAAGTGCTGACGAGGGAGTTTGGGAAACCAAGATCACTTGGGTGATATGAATTCTAAGTATTGAATATTTCATTATCTCAATACGAGTAAGATTCTGTGAGAGCTCGTTGCTAATATTGAGAAAAAGGTAAAGAGGACTACAGGCGTGCTGGCCTGCTGCATCCTCCACTCAGCAACCAGTGTCAACCAACACATCAATTTCATAAGGTTGAGTGGAGTGCTGCTCAAGCCAGAACAGTAGGCCTCTTCAATGAGACTACAACCATCATGTGGGGGAAGTCCCCTTCAAGCAAGCGAACTGTTCATCTCGTCCTTAGTCCCTTACCCCGTCACCTAAGGCCCTGATATATTGGGCAGTGCTTGAAAACCATCTCCTTAGCCTTAACATGTTCTCAGTGTGGTACTGAGTGCTCTCCATATTAGAAGTTAACCCGTCTCCGGCTGTCTACTCAGTTTTGAGTTTGCCAACCTGCACAGAGATAAAAGACTCAATATAGCTGATGTTGTGAAAGCTTCATCCGAACTGCAGTTACGTTGACGGAGTACGTACGTGCATCCACCATGTGAGTAAAAACCCATTTCATATTGGCCAATGTTCAGTAGGCTCTATGTTAGTTACGTTTTGGTGAGTACGTTCAGTCAGAGTCTTTGCTTGACACTGTGATCAAATTTCAATCAAGAGTCAAATCAGACGGTAACACGAATTTATTATTTTGTTTATGTTCCCTTTTATTTCAATACTAATTGATTTCACTTTTGGAGACACGAATACTTACTCCTTTTTTTACATATTATTTTTTCATTTTCAAAAGTGACTTTATGTAAATACAACTTCCCTTAACTATTTTCTATCTTCTTCTTCACCTGTGCACCTTAGATTAGAGAGGATTCAGGCCCCCGTACTAACACGTTTTAAGAGTCAAGTAAAACACATAAAGTAACTGAGTAATTTACTAACTTCAGGTATAAAAACATGCTGACCAAATTTTCTCAACTATTTTGTGTCAAGCCCTCAGCGAACACAAACTCAAGAAGCTAACATCTGTACCCATCATTCTAGGATGAGCGACTACTGGGTTGTAGATTAGTAGAATGAGGGATCTTGATAAAGTTGAAATTTTCCGACCAAGAGACCAATTAGTAGGTGTTGTGTTGACCCATTAGTAGGTGGAATGAATAGCAGTAAAACATCCAAACATTTGATGTAGTTAGTCGATATTTTCATGGTGGAACAAATAGCAGAAAATATCCAAACATTTGATGTAGTTAGTTGATAAATTCATATTAAAAAGAACCGTATAAAAAAACTTCATATAAAATTCGTATAAAAAAACCTACCACAACAAATGATTTGAACAAAAATTACTTGTCAAAACTACGCATTTATTTTTATTAAACATGATGGAAAATTACTCGTCATAAAAATACCAGTACCCAGCGATCTAAAACTATTGCACTCTATTTTCGAAGATGGTGTTCCCTTGGAATTATTCTTGTTATAATCGAGCCATATTATAGTCCGAGGAAAGTGCATTGTTGAACATGTAATTAACCAAAATTGCGATCAACATTTTTAAACTATGTATTCAATCGTAGACATAGTTGGATTTACATTGCAAAGTTGCTGATGTTGGCAGCGGTGTACGGTTAGTGGAGTTTATTCATCATTCGATTGAATCCCATCTATTTGACCTCTCTGATGAACTCGCCTTTAAAATTTGATTAATGAGAGTTTTTGATCTCTTGGACCGGCACATTTCTCCTATTCACAAAAGAGCCCTCCCCGCTAATCAAGTGAATATAAAACATTTAGGCTCTATGCCGAGGGAAGATGGAGGGAGGGGAAAATGGTGTTTGCCCTGGAAATTAATCCTCGACGCTCGTACATGAATTAACCCCGAAGAAAGGGGGTAAAGCAAAGAGCAACCCTCTCTTCTCTTATCCCTTTTGGGACAAGATCGCGAATAGGTGGAAACTCGTATAGGTTCGCCAGAGTATCCTGGGGACTGCACTGAATAAATACTAATTATAATGGTCCAAGGGACAAAGGGTTAACATGACGACTTTGTACATGACGAAGGGGCAAACTGAGGCAATTACTATCAGTCAACATTCCTACAAAGAGCCCGAGCCCTGATACACTAATTAATTATTGCGGACGCAAGATAATTAGTCTTACATGATTCAGGATACGTCGATCCTTCGTGTTGCCTCATCCCAGTACAAACACGGCTTTGAGAAGGCTCTAAGGGGGTTTGTTATGCACGCTAATGGCCTTCCCGAGCTAAAAGGAGATATTTAATAGGAGGTCAGTCAAACAGATTATTTTGTGTGGTTCAACCCCACACACGGGAGCTTCCCTCGTACAAGCTCAGCCCCCCGGGCGACGGAATTTCTGATGGAGCGGATTGTTCGTTCTTAGCTATCAATATAACTCTCGTATCATCATTATAATTTCAAGTCTTCACCCAAGGTATTACTTCAACGATGAAGGTGATATTTGGATCCCCTCCAACCAGGTTAAATTGACCTGCCGTTAGTGGGCTTAGACTAGTGATAGGAAGAGCGGCTCTTGAAAAGTGAGTCGACTTCCAAGACGAACTTGACAGAGCCATTTTGGTCCACTTCAGTCCCTCAATTGCTAACTGACCAAACGAATCTTCCTCTCACCAAACTACTCTTAGAGATGTAAAGATACACAATGCTCTTCCTCTCACCAAAAAATTTATTTCCGCCTCCCTTCAATACTTTTCTGTTCTCTACTCCCTTAAAAACTGTCACATAATTTGAGCTGAATTATAATTTTCTTACTACGTTTGCAATGTTCTTCTTGATTTCATTGTTCAAATTATTTTTACACACAATAAAATAGAAACATTTTTGCTTTTTAGGGATCCGGTGTAGCCGTGGTCGAGGCGACGTCTGCGGGGGTCGTGTGCTCGTATCTCGCCGCCGGGATCGTTAATGATGTAACTAGTTAATGATGTACTGATTAATGTGACATTCGGGAATCATTGCAATGGGGTGGCTGATCGGAATGCCAGAGCTACAAAATATCCGATAACCATATCCTAGGTTGTAAGCCTAGACTACCTACTCCTTGTGTCCTGATATTTATTATCATTCTGTTGTTAGGGACTCGAATACCAAGTGTTTACTTCACTACAATATTTGTGATTCTGGTTGCTATATTCTCATTTCAATAATATTGAAATTAATTGAAAACTTGACATATTATGTCAAGTTCATTATTCGATTAAGCCTTAAGTTTGAGAAGGTTTATTCATTTCACCTTGTAAACAAGGTGATGTGGAATCGGTGGTGCTCAAAAGAAAAGACCCACCAGAAGTTACGGAAAGTTAAGAATGCCTCTCGAAGTTTTCGTCCTGCCGAACCAAAAGACTCTGTGATGGATCAGAGCTAAATCGACGCCAAGAGCATGGCTATCTCATGGAAATACTAACTGCGTTAACTGTGGATGCCAACTCACACTGCGCCACCTGCTAATGAACGACCCCAAGAAACTCTGTGATCTGTGAAGAACTACAAGGAAATGAAGTAGGTATCTCATTAAATGAACAATGTCTTGGAAAAACTGAAGGCTGTATCCTTGTTTTACAAATTGTATAATTTAATGTTGTGAAATGTTGTTGGCGCCCAAGACCACTTGATGGTGGCAAAAGGTCTCTCTCTACATGGTATCTTATAAATCCAAATAAATACAAAACTTATACTTCCATTAAACGTTTTCGAGACAGAAGTTTGTTAAAAATTCTATTTTTTTGTTCCAAAGCATCTTTATTGAAAATAATGAACCAAATCGACCTAAATCGGAGAGAATTCTAAAAAATTTCTAAATTTAAAAACCAGCTACACGATCAAAAACTTCAGGTTCTTATTTCATATATATATATAAAATATGAAAAAATATGCCTGTTGAACGCAATCATTTTCGAACGTGTTTATCAATGTTATTCTAGTGAGAAAGCCCACCCAACTTGGCAGACTTCATTTTATTTTTTTTTAATTTATTTTTTATTATCTCCCCTCAAAGACTAAAGGTCTATCTGACGGAGGGGGCACGCCATAAAACAAATAAGTAAATAAATCAAGTAAATAAATAAATAAGTAATAAATTGGGAGGACGCCCAGGACTCACCCGACGCCGGCCATAGGGATGAGGGATGATGAGGAATGTGGAGGTGGGAGAGAGGTATGAAGGGAAGTGCCTCTATAAAATGAACACCACTTTAAATATGAGCCGAGCAGTACGCGTCTAGTGACACCACGGAGTACACCTACTGAGATGCCCAACTCGCGCAACTCCGTGGCACTTTTCCCGCACCACACAAAAAGTAAATACTGCATATTCCCTCAGTTGCTGTTGACACTCTAGCTCAACCATCTGATTCGACTGGACTGTCATTCAGCGTTGCCAAGTTGGGGTTGCCCCCCCCCCCCCCCAAATTTGGTTTATTTTTCTTGACATGGGGATTTTGGGGGAGAAATCTATTGGTTGTTTTTTGGTGGGGGGGGGGGGTTACCGACGAGTCGGGGGAGATTTGGGGGAATGAAAATGAATCAGCAATTAAAATAGCAGCAGGTAATTTATTTATATTAACTGAAAAGTGAAAAACTAACCGAATTCACCAGTGTCTATCGTGGGCTCAATGAGACTATAATCTGCTTGCCCGCTTGTCGTTTGTCTCTGCTCTTCTTTGATCTATGATCTTTCGCAAGCACACACTTCGATAATTTCTTGATGTTTATTCGTCAGTTCGTGCTCGTTACTATTAGCGAACTTGAAGTTTTGATGACATTGTGGAGGTTTTGGAGATGGGGGTCGAATGCGACCTCACTGTTTGATATTTTGTACAAAAAATGTACCCTACCTGTAGTGAAAAAACTAGTTTATTCTTTTTAAAAATATTTTTGTGTGTTTTTTTTAACCTGTATGGCCTGAAACCACATATTGCTAATAAAATAATTGTATTGCATTCATTGATATTTTTATTTCATCCTAACTTTCAAGGTTTGGGGGGGGGGGGGATTTGAGGTCATTTCGAGGTTGGCTCAGCACTGCTGTCATTGATTCTATTCCAATTCCAATTCCCCTTAATTCCAATTCGTATTTTGTACTTTTTCCAAGTTGTCAAACTAATATACTCAGATATAAAGCCAAAGTGATTTAAGTGTCATCCGTGTTGATCCTTCATTCTTGGCATTATTATTTGTCGTACCAATCAACGCGACAATCTGTGACCCCAAAAATGAAAACAATGCTTTAGTTACTTTGGTAGGTTTACAACAACTAAGATACTGCTCAAGTATCTTATACATGCTTGACTACGTATAATAAAAACGATTATTATATTTGTACATGCTAGGGATTCTATATTCTGTGAAGACAAGTGGAAGAAGAGTTCCTGAACACAATTCCAGAAATGGCTTATTTAGAGTGGGGTATCATTAAGAAGTTTCCAGAAATGAGGAAGATTTATCTTGGTAATAATTTGAAAGAAAATGCGAAGATTGTGTTCAAAATAGATGTGGCTCTCCAAGTGGTGTATGCGGTTTATGCTATATTTGTCCTTTTATTAATGAAGGACATAATAGAGAGTAACGAATTCACGTTTCAGTGGATGACTTTCGGACGGTCCGAGTCATCACAGTGGACTCAAATTGTATCTTCAATTGTCATATCGGTTGTGGGATTCGTATTTTTATTTCTTGGTATTCGAAACAGTAACGTGTCAAGGCTTTCGGTTTGGCTGAAGATCACAGTTGTGCTTTTCATTTTCTTGCTCATAAATCTTATATACTTGGTGGGAGCATTAGCCTTTATTCTGATCGCCACAACCAACGACGTTGTGCGGCAAGTGTTGTTCGATTCTATTAGAGGTATGTTGACACAGTTTGGAAAGATTTTGTGGAACTTTTACGCCATAACCGTCGTGAAGAACTACTATTTCGAGGAAAAATACGGAAGCAGGTCCGTCGACACGAGGCGACCACAGTGGTACCCAATGCAGCCACCACCCCAGCGGCCAATCCCATCAGGGCCGCCAACAGAGATCAGAACACCCCGGACTAACAATCCCGGCCTCCTTCCTCAATCCACTGAGCAACCTTCAAATTTACTATCAAATAAATTTTCATTCCGTTATAACGATTGTCAGTGATTTTTCAAGGAAAATGAAGCTATTGCGATGGCCTCAATGTTTAGAATGGAATTTTTCACTGAAGTCTGCTTTGGAACATTCTGGAACGATCCCTAGAGTGTGTAAAAAAAAAACCTATAGGTATATATAAATTTCGCATTACCTGATTCATACATAATTGTCTTATTAGTTAATTTTAAGTCAAAATGATAGTAAGAAATGGTTGTGAAACGATTTTTTTGACATTTTATGTCTTTACTATGGCACATAAATGAAAAATCGTCACGCGGGGAGCGTTATGAGGGGAGCGTTACGAGGGGAGCGTTACGCGGAAATTTCTGATGATTTTCACGTACAACCAATCGTTCCTAGGGAAAACTAACTTCCTCATTTTCCACCCCACAAAAATCGTTCACCACTCATTGGAAAGCTCTCAATTTATTAAACATAAGACATAAAATGTCTCTCGTGGTTGCGTACTTGTACGAAAGCTGTATCCACCGTTTTTAAAATAAGCTAAAAGAAATTGCAAACACCATTGTTTCTTTTCTTAACCAATTAACCTTACCTTCAACTGAAAGATTTATCTGAAAATGAGCTCATTAATTCTTGATGCATGAGTGAAATTTTTTTTTGCTTCAGAGTCTACTAAGAAAGCATTGTTTTTATTTTTCAAAAAAAAAGTTTACCAATATCAAATTTCCTCTTTGCGTTTTTTGGCCTACTTGAACAATTTTGGTTTTAAGTCAGTCAGTCATGAAATCCTTGTAACACGCCAAACTATTGTCTATTGAAGTGTTTTGTCCGATTTCGGTGAAATTTTCAGGAATTATGCCGGTTGGCGTCTAGATGGTCCCCTATAAAAATCATAGCACCCGGACTGATAGTAGCCGCTGCGCATGAGTAAACGGTTGGAGATGTAGACCTCTGGGTGGTCTCATTCGACTCTAAAATATCAATTCTGTTTTAAATCGGCCCAAAAACATTACTTTTTATCGAGGTTTTTCGAGCTAGGGTGTATTAAAAATTGCTGTTCCTACTTTTCACGCCTTAGAAGTGGCTGACATTAACCAAAAGCTGTGGTGCACAACTAGACGCGAAATAGATCCCATATACCAAATTTCATCAAAGTCGGTCCATGGTAATCAAGAAAAGTGCCGCGCACTGGGGACTGAGGGAAGATTTTTCATTCGATTTTTGGATTTACGTACTTTGAAACGTAAACCATCAAATTTTGAGAGAAGTGGGGAGGTTGAGGGAGGATATACTGCGGCAATATCCTCATTATTTCTTTAAACTTGAAAATATATGCAAAAGGTTACTAATTCTAAGGGTCTTTGTCTAAGTTGAGGTACTTAGTGTTATAAAATAATTAAGACATGATGGTGTAGGAACTTACTCAGACTGGCATTAAGAGGTAGGAAGGTCCTTGTTTTGGCGCATTTTATGAGAACTAGGTATTCAGTGTATGTTGGCCTCAACAGGTACGGTGAGGAGTTACAACTATTATGCATCTGGTATTTGTCGTCAAATTTAGTGGTATTTCCAGTGGGAAACTGTAAAGAGGAAGGGTTGGAGATGTGACTCTAGGTAGATGAGTTGGGAAGGTTAATAATTACTACTACAGTACTAACTGTTCTAACTCCTAACCGTACCTGCTGAGGCCAACATACACTGAATACCTAGTTCTCATAAAATACGCCAAAACAAGGACCTACCTACCACTTAATGCCTATCTGAGTAAGTTCCTACACCATCGTGTCTTTATTATTTCATAACACTAAGCACCTCAACTTAGAAAAACCCTTAGATTTAATAACCTTTTGTATAGATTTTTTAAGCGTGAGACTGTTACTCTTCCACAGATTCCTGAAGATGCTATTTACACAGCGAAAGTGCACTCGACTAATGAAGAAATAATATCCTCCCTCAACCTACCCACTTCAATTGAAGAAAGGTCCTACACGCACAATGTAAAATTTTGAGAGGGGTTTAAAAACATTTTGAAAATAATAAACTATAAAAACTGAGAATAATAAACCGAAATGACTGTATGGGAGAGGCTTGAAATTGCTTTAATGGTTCGATGACATGATGCACACGACAGGAGAAAGAGCCTTTAATTAATAGGGTAGCTGAGGGACTACGTTGGACGAGGGAGGGTAGATCCACTCTGGTTTGCTCAGATTTATTAATTAAAATTTCAGGTGTTGATCAACCTCGGCATCAGGTCCCTTCCTCTCCGGCGGGCAGAACCTTAACTTTATCGGCTATCTACGACCAATTTGTATTAATTGGGCCGAACTCTATTTTACGACAATTTTTCGAAATCGAGGCTTTTATGCCGGAGGTAGAACGTTGCGGTGCGGTGGTTTTATGAATCTATTGATGAAATATCGAAATAGGTTTTTATTGAGGTATTCATAATTATGTTAGTTAGTACAAAATAACTCTTCATCAGGAGGATCAAACTCCTCCTGGATAATTTTTAACAAGTTATGACTCGGAAGATCAGAAAGAGGCTGTGGAGGTGGCACTGGAACGCGGTTGCTTGGTCTATCCATGACCAAGCATACCAGAACGTAAGGGGTCACCACGGTTATGAATCGGAAAATCTGACTATGTATAAATATGACTGTTCCAGCAAGTACCAATTTATTTTCTAAAAATTGGCACTTCGCCAATTCACAAGTAATTTTTATTTCAACTCCCAAGATGCAAACCACAAAGTAGGTAGGTATCTGATTCAACACTGAAGGTTGAGAGTTAGCGTTTAAGAAGTGAGTGAAACCGTGAAACAGTGATAAAATGCCAATAAAATCAAAGTTCAGTGCGCCAAGGTCATCCATCACCAGCCTTCCTCTCAAGGTCTCCCACAAGGTCAGTCTTGTTCTGAGTCCTTTGTCCAGCACACCTAAATACAGCTCTTTCTCTTCCAAGTTTCCAACCTGGCTTTTTCTAAGTGAAGTTGACTATCTTCCGGAGTGCAGGTATCTTCATCACAGTACCTGCAGGACAGCTTGATGGAGAAGAAGGTACCTCCTGAACTTGATGATGATGGGGCGTCACACCTTTTTTCTCCACTTCAAGCAAAGGAGAAGCTGGCCAGCACGAGTTGAGCGCTCTGGTGTACTCAAGATGATTTGGAACCTCGCGGAAGTCACCAATATTCACTAGTACTGAGATGAAGATACCTGCACTCCGGAAGATAGTCAACTTCACTTAGAAAAAGCCAGGTTGGAAACTTGGAAGAGAAAGAGCTGTATTTAGGTGTGCTGGACAAAGGACTCAGAACAAGACTGACCTTGTGGGAGACCTTGAGAGGAAGGCTGGTGATGGATGACCTTGGCGCACTGAACTTTGATTTTATTGGCATTTTATCACTGTTTCACGGTTTCACTCACTTCTTAAACGCTAACTCTCAACCTTCAGTGTTGAATCAGATACCTACCTACTTTGTGGTTTGCATCTTGGGAGTTGAAATAAAAATTACTTGTGAATTGGCGAAGTGCCAATTTTTAGAAAATAAATTGGTACTTGCTGGAACATAGTCCCCCTTAAAATTTGGGAACAAATTTTCAATTCTTAAAAACTGGAGTCTTTAAGGGCCAAAGCGGAATGATTTTGTGGACAGGACGAACAAACGAAGAATCTGCAGTGCGGAGAGTCACTACTCTTACTACTCCATCCTTGGAGGGCTGCAGCTGGGTGATTCTAGCCATTGGCCAAGACATCATGGGCTGGTTATCCTGCTTGATGATGACGAGATCTCCTTCTGCGAGGGGTGGCGAATGATCAACCCATTTCTTGCGTTGCTGAAGAAAACACAAGTACTCCTGGTGCCATCTCTTCCAGAAGTGTTGCTGCATCTTTTGGACAAGCTGCCATCTGGATAATCTGTTGTCTGGATCTTCAAGATGATCAAAAGCCGGAACTGCTAGTAGAGTGTCACCTACAAGAAAATGAGCTGGTGACAGGTATGACAGGTCGTCAGGACTGGCCGAAACTGGACATAATGGTCTACAATTTAAGATAGCTTCTATCTTGGTGAAGAGGGTATAGAGCTCCTCGAAAGAAAGTGGTGTTTCGCCCATTACTTTGTTCAGGAGGCCTTTGACGCTTTTCACACCAGCCTCCCACAAACCGCCGAAATGAGGGGCGTGAGGAGGATTAAAGAGCCATTCAATGTTGAGGTTGGACATCTTATTCATCAGCTTTTCTTGAGTAGCAGAATCGCCGAACCAAGTATTCAATTCCTTCAGATCGTTGGCAGCTCCCTTGAAGTTGGTGCCGCAATCGGAGAATACTTTGGATGGTAAGCCTCTACGAGACACGAATCGGTCAAAGGCCGCCATAAATCCTTCTGTAGTCAGACTACTCACACACTCTAAGTGGAGCGCCTTCGTAGAAAAGCATACGAAGAGACAGAGATACGCTTTTGATACTGCAGCCTTACGTCGGAGGGACTCACGAATAAGCACAGGACCTGCATAGTCTACACCGACGTGAATAAAAGCTCTACCCGTCGTGAATCTGCTCTCTGGGAGATCTGCCATATATGGGTTGTCAGGAGAAGCACGGAGTCGGTAGCATTTCACGCATAAAAATGTACGCTTCTTCACTAAAGTCCTCAGTGACGGGATCCAAAAGTGCATTTGAATAAGAGCCTGCAAAAGACCTGGGCCTGGGTGAAGATGTATTCGATGAAAGTGATCCACGATCAAACATGCAATATGAGATTCGTGAGGTATCAAAACCGGATGCTTGTGGGATTCGGGCAATTTTGAAAACTTCAGCCTTCCTCCAACTCTCAGGACGTTGTGTTCATCAAAGAACGGACTGAGATTGTTGAATTGCTGGTTAATGATGCTACTAGCTTTGGAGACATCATTTTTAAAGAAATAAATTTGTTGAACCAACTTGAATAATGAGTTGGAAGAATGTCTCAACTCTGAGACTGATAAAGGTCCTTTCTTCAGTGACCTATATTTCTGAGAAGCCTTGACAAATTTCAACAGCCAGGCGTTTATAAATCTGTGAACATATGCTGTAACTCGAATGAGCCTTTGATATGAGGAAATATTCATCATCCAATTGACGAAATTGGCGTCAAACTTCACAACAGCACTCAAGGCTACTGATGTTTTGAGTTCAGGTAAGTCGGGCTGTTCAATGGATGAAATCCCTGTAACTGGCCAGGTTTCAACTGAATCAATTAGCCACTTTGGACCATTCCACCACAAAGGATGAGATATGATCTCCGATGGAAGAAGCCCACGTGACCCACAATCACTTGGGTTATCAGAAGATCGTACATGGCCCCAACAAGCCATCGAAGTGAGTTGGTTGATTTCCGTCACCCTGTTAGCTACAAAAACTTTCAATTTGTAGGATGGTGTTTTAATCCAAGCCAAGGCAATAGTCGAATCTGTGAAAAACAGGGGTGGAAGTACTGTACCAGGAAGCCGACTCACGAATTCTGCCAATGATTGGAAAGTTTCCGCTAAAAGCAACGCAGAACACAACTCTAATCGTGGAACTGAGACTGTGTTTACTGGTGCAACTTTTGTTTTGGAAGTTATCAGATGAATCTCACTCTTATTTTCGTGACCAATTACTCGAAGATAGAAGACACAACACATTCCTTTGGTGGAGGCGTCGCAGAAGCCAACCATCTGATACTGAGCGTCTCCGTTACTCAAGACAAATCTGGGAATCTTGATCTGAGAAAGGCTACCAAGATCAGTAAAAATCTCATTCCAGATTTCTTTGATATGCGTAGGTATCTCTTGATCCCATGTGAGTTCTTGTTTCCACAATTCTTGGATCAAGCTTTTGGCATTGAGTATCACAGGTGAAAGAAATCCTAGAGGGCCAAAAATCCTTGCTATAGTAGACAAGATGCCTCTTTTGGTGAAACGGATTTCAGGAAGTTGAAGCTTATAAGAGAAGCTATCCATCCTTGGATCCCACTGGAGGCCTAAAATTTTGATGGATGGATCTTCACTAGACTCTAACGAGACTGGGTCCATGCTTGAGTTGGAGACTGCAGAAAATAGTTCAGAGGCATTACTCGCCCACTTGCTGAGAGCAAAACCTCCTTTGGACAACAGCTCAATGATCTGTGCCTGAAGAATCAGCGCAGCAGAGACTGTAGAGGCTCCTGTGGCCAAATCATCAACGTACATATCATGTGACAGTACCTCAGCAGCTAGGGGAAATTGTACACCTTCATCCACAATAAGTTGTTGTATCACTCGAAGAGCAAGATATGGAGCAGGTTTAGTACCATATGTAATTGTGTTGAGCTCAAACTTTGACAGCGCTTGAGAGGGATGAAACCTCCAGACAATGTGCTGATAGGACCTATCACTTGGATCAATCAGGATTTGTCTATACATTTTAATGACATCTGCAACGAAGACAATAGGATGTGTGCGGAAATTATGGAGAATCAGTCGTAAATCAGACTGCAATTTAGGACCAGACATAAGGTGGTCATTTAAAGAACCATTTATTGTGGGCGCAGACGCATCAAAAACGACTCGTAGTTTCACCACAGAGCGATCCTCTTTGGTTATGGAGTGATGAGGAATTACATAATGTGATAGAGTATCAGTAGATGACATGTGCTCCAACTCCAGGTACTCTTGCATGAAAGCGTTGTACTGATCCTTGAGAGTTGGGTTTCTAATCAGTTTCGCCTCTAGATTAGTGAATCTCTTCATTGCTAGCTGATCAGAACGTGGTAGATTGGGGTTATGGTCCTTGAAAGGCAACCTCACAACATATCTACCTGAAGGCAATCGATAGTGAGTAGTTGTAAAATGTTCTTCACAAACTATGCCTTCAGGATCATGACTTGAGCAATTAGAAGGCTCCTCCAACTCCCAAAACTTATGTAACTCTAATCGCAGATCAGGTTCTGAATCACGAACGAAAAAAGACTGAATTGGAGCATCCACAGTATTGTTCAGAAGTCGGCCCATGACTATTTGTCCAAACACTGAAGAGAATAACGATGGAAGGTGATCGTTGATTCGGATGACTCCTCCGGTCATGACTTCTGGAAACAGGTCACATCCAAGCAAGAAATCTACTGGAGCTGGTTTCCAGAAAACAGGATCAGCTAGGTTGTAGGAAACGTAGCGATGCCAAACGTTAGAGGGGAGAGTTGATGACGGCAAATGAGAGGTGATTTTGTTAATCACTATAGCGTGAGCACTCAATTGTGGAATATCATGAGATAAAGGCTTAATGGTGCAACCAACGATGCCTTTAGCTCCCTCAAAAGCTGTTTCTCCAATCCCTGATATCTGTTTAGGGATGCGTTTTATTGGAAGACCAAGTTTATGAGCACATTTTTGTGTGATGAAAGAGCTTTGGCTTCCGCTATCCAGAACCATTCGAATCTTCTTATATCTGCCATGAACATCCCTAATTTCTGCTAAAGCAGTTCCAAGAATGACCGTATCTTCAGACGAGGTTGTGCTTGACAATGCTGAAGTGGATGCACCAATGTTTGGGAGAGTAGTAGGAGGAGTGGACGAAGAGGAATGGCTGGATGACGAATTCTGAGATGAACCTTCACTGAAGTGAAGTAAGGAATGATGCCTGAACTTGCAAAACTTGCAATGCCATTTAGAGGAGCACGAGTCTGTTGAATGGGATGACAATAAACAATTTTTACATCCATGCCACGATTTCAACCATTGATGCCTCTGGTTGATGGGAGCATTGGCAAATTTGACGCAGTCAGGAAGTTCATGCCTACTACCGCATACAACACAAGGTCCTTTGGATGATTGATGAGAAGCATTCTCTTGAGAGTGGCCTTTACTGAATCCAGATTTGGAGTTATTTTTGGACAAGAGAGCTGCTTTTGGTTTTGAAGCAAACTGTGTTCTGCCCTTTGTATTTGGGTCTGAAGACTTCGATGAAGCAGGTAAGGTAACTCCGTCTGTCAATTGCATCGCAACATATCGGTTACGAACAAAGGTAGACAACGTATTTACGTCAGGAAAGTCAGTTGTTCGATGCGCTATCTCAAATTCCCTTCTGGTATCTGGATCTAAACGTTTGATGGCCAGATGAAATAGGATGTAATCCGCTTCATTAGGAATATTAAGAAGTTTGAAGGATGAAATCGCTTCTGAAATTGTGGTGGAAAAACTTTTCAATCCATCCACAGAAGGTTTGCCTTGCAAAGGACTGAAGTCGATCAACTGATTTAGATAAGCAGCAGCTAGCATCCTCTTATCATCATATGCATCAGTCAATGCCTTCCAAGCTAAAGGATAATTTTGAGCTGTCAGATGGAATGGTTTGATTACTGAAGCAGCAGTTCCACCAATGAAAGAGATCAAATAGTGGAATTTCTGGATGTCAGACAACGTATTGTCACTGTGCACAATTGATTGATACGTATCACGGAACTTTGGCCATGATAGAATGTCTCCATCAAAACGTTGAATGCTTATTTTGGGTAGGAAACTATTAGAAGAACGAGGTTCGCCAGTAGTTAGATTCAGGGACGGTGGAGAAGCTGATGTTCTAGAAGCTTGATTCTGATTGGCTACAATTGTTTCAAAAATGGAACAAATCTCGAAATAGTAGCGCTTCAGATTGGCTCTAGAGTTTTCATGCTCTGAAGTTGGGAACTCTGCAGATCTATTAGCCTCACCATAAAGCATCGATAATTCTTCAAAGGTGTTCTCAAACTTTTCAACTGTTCGATCGAGAGATCTAAACATCCCTTTGAAGGTGTTCACAACACTAGGATCAGAAGAGGCTCTCCTACCAACAGACAAGATATCTTTCACTTCCTTGCCCAGAATACTCCATCTTGACTTTAGAGTACTGACCCTAACTGTGAAAGAGTGTCCACCAAATGCTCCTGAAGGCTGATCTGGATCACCAGGTGGTATATCATCTCCAGGCATGATGACGATTCAAAATATTATCAAGTCCACAAGGGGTGAAAATGAACAAATTCCTCAAAGAATGCAAGCCACAATCACAAAAGAAGTCAATGCACAAATAAAATGTCAATATATATGAAAGAATGTAAAGAAATAGGCAAATAACGAAAATGCATAGGTACCTACACTAGTTACTATTCACAGTGTTTGTCAGAGTAGAACAGTAAAGTGCCTATATTATGAGAAAATTTTAAAATAAGTTGATAGAAAGATACCACAGTATCCAAAATTGATATTGAGAAAAAATAGAAAAATTCGAAAATTTGATCAAAATTTATAAAATTTAACAAATTTGAAAATTATACAAAATCTTTGCTCGAAGGACCATGGATAAAAATGGGGTCTAAGTACCCTTATCTTGGTACATTAATTACCTCACTTTAAGAAAAAGGATAAAAGAAAAGAAAAATTAAATAAATTTTGATCTTGTATTACATAGAAAGGAAAGTTGGTAAAATGTGAAATTATTAAAATAATTGTCTGTCTGACGACGATCGAAATGATGTAGTAGGTGTGAAGTGATGAATCAGTTGGTGGCCAAAAAATTATAGTGGGTTTTCCAGGAATTGAACCCAAGATGTTTGCATTCAGAGTTTGATGTTCTATCCACTTCACCAGGTGGGTTAGGTGAGAGACAGCGAATCGAATGTTCTTATCCAGCGTGTGTGTGTGGCGGAAGACGTACCGCAGAAATTGATGACAATCAGGAATATGTACATTGATTTACTGAATGATAGGTCACAGTACCTGCAGGACAGCTTGATGGAGAAGAAGGTACCTCCTGAACTTGATGATGATGGGGCGTCACACCTTTTTTCTCCACTTCAAGCAAAGGAGAAGCTGGCCAGCACGAGTTGAGCGCTCTGGTGTACTCAAGATGATTTGGAACCTCGCGGAAGTCACCAATATTCACTAGTACTGAGATGAAGATACCTGCACTCCGGAAGATAGTCAACTTCACTTAGAAAAAGCCAGGTTGGAAACTTGGAAGAGAAAGAGCTGTATTTAGGTGTGCTGGACAAAGGACTCAGAACAAGACTGACCTTGTGGGAGACCTTGAGAGGAAGGCTGGTGATGGATGACCTTGGCGCACTGAACTTTGATTTTATTGGCATTTTATCACTGTTTCACGGTTTCACTCACTTCTTAAACGCTAACTCTCAACCTTCAGTGTTGAATCAGATACCTACCTACTTTGTGGTTTGCATCTTGGGAGTTGAAATAAAAATTACTTGTGAATTGGCGAAGTGCCAATTTTTAGAAAATAAATTGGTACTTGCTGGAACAATGACTATATTAAATATGAAAATAAATATGACTATGTAAAATATGGCTTAGGGATGGGATATCGATATCGATAATATCGGAATATCGATATTTCCTTGCAAAATTCGATATTTCTATATCGATATTTTGATTACGATAATATCGGAATATCGATAATTTTATTGCAATTATTTTTAAAAAAATCATAAAAATACTGAAAAATACAATAATTGAGTAGCCAGGTCAGAAACTATAAAAAATATGAATAGATGAGTTAAAAAATCGATGAATGTGTCTTCTTTGAACAGCAAGCTTCTCTCTTTCTATTCACCTTAGCACTAAGTGCAACATGCCGGCACTTTAAATCTGAAGACCACCACCACCTAGTCACCTTTCCCAGTTGATAATTTAACTGATCAGTATGCAACCCCCAGATAAATGTATAGAAGACATTCTGTCATTTTAGAAAGGGTCAACTTGGAAAGTTAAATGATTGAAACTGAAAATAAAGTTCCGAAATTTTTGTCCAATAATATAGATATTAAGATAATTAATTAAGATATTTTTCTTTCGATATAAATCGGATATCGAAATTCTTATTCGATAATCATTTGGTGCCAAAATCCATATTTCCTTTTCGATATCCCATCCCTAATTTGACTATCTTGAAAAATGATGAATTCAGAAATGGTAAAAAAAGTTGATTTGAATTCCTAGCACCTACTGAAGTGGAGGGATGGTGATGTAAGTTTTGGAGAGGAAAACTACCAACCGGCCCGAAATCGTAAATGATCACTTGTAGAGTTGAGAATGAGAATTCTATCTAATTAGGTCCGAAAGCATAAGTAGATAGGGGTAGTAATAGATAGGAAGGAGGAAGCTCGGCCCGAAACCGGATAACTTCCTGGAGGGCAAGGAAAGTGAGACAAACCTACGAAGTATCGAGAAGAGATGAGGCGAGGGTGCTTGTTGAATGAGTCGAGTGGAAGGTTTGAGTAAAAATGTATGAGGGCTGATTCTGGAGCCGAGTATTTAACCCATTCAACACGGATGACCTCTTAAGAGGCCAAGGCGGAGTCTCGCCCGGCCGGCAGACCTCTTAAGAAGCCATGGCGTTCTCCCTACCTCACTTGATTCAAACACTTTGTCCGGGCTGGAGAAGGGCTGGAGGTCCTTTGTCTGGTGAATTCCTCGTTCAATGACCTTCAAGGTACCGGGAGATGTATTTTGTTTGGGGTTCGGCCATTTTCAACTTTGTCTACAGAGCTGATAACAGAGCACTCGAGGTAAGCCAAACTAGTGTTGCTCGGCTGGCGGGGTCGACCTCTCCGAACGTCACGTGACCATTTTTCCCTCTCTCTTCTTGAGGTACCTCCAGAATCCGCCTTTCCTCTTTATTTGGAAAGACTACATCATAATATGAGGAGGCAGGGCTGCAGTAAAACAGTTTAGGCCTACTTCCAAAGAAAAAAGTCTGCCAAGTGGGTGTGGCACATAGCTTCCTCTTATCCAGATCCCGATTGTAATGATGATCCGATGTACAGAAGCTAATCTCAAAAACATCAATATCTGAGTTCTTTGCTCTACCATCTTAGGGGACCATCTACACGTCCTCAATTTCACCGAACTTGGACAATAAATTCGTATAGTTTTGCCTTACAAGGATTTTGACCGACACGCACACATCCGAATGTCTAAACCACACCGTCAGCACTAGTTCATCTATCCTCCGCTAGGGATATAAAGCGTTTTCTCCTTGAATCAGATGAGATAAGCTCAGGTACCTATTTTGATGAAGCTCGATGTATAGCGAAGCAGCTGATTCAGGGTAAAAACGCTTTACGAATAAAATCACTCGCGACGAGATTGTGGAAAACCATTTGAATAAAAACGGAGTTGAGTCGAACGTTGTCTATTTCCACGAAAATAATGAGTTAAATCGATGAAGTTAAATCGATTTCGACGGTTAGGTCATCATCTCCAACTCATCCAATCATAACTTTAGTTTTGATCTAACAAACGAACAGTAAGTACATGGAATTCCCTTTTTCCCGAAGGGAGGTATGTTGGATTTGCTTGAAAAGTTGGAGATTCTTAAAGAGTGATAGGTCTGGTAAATGTCTGAATGAGGTGGTCCCTCAACATGTTTCACCGTTGATGGTTTCATTCCTGCAATAGGATCCCCCCCCCTTCACAATGTTACCCTCACCAATGTTTGAGCTCCCTTTCACTTTGTATGCCTTGATTGATATTTGATGATCTTCCCAGGTCCCTTCATTTCTCTGAGCCAATAGGATTCTCCTTTCACTTATCTACTTCAATCTGATTGGGTATGACTTTCACTTTCTCGACCAATGGGATTCAAGCTCCCTTTCGCTTGTGACTATATAAGCTATGCTCTCTGTGATGTATCTTCAGTTATTGTTTGTTACTGATGACCTATCTGTCGAAATCGATTTGACTTGTTACTCATTATTTTCGTGGAAATAGACAACGTTCTACTCAACTCCGTTTTTATGAAAAACGCTTTACTACCTGTAAAGTCATACATCTATGTTCGTTAGTTCTCCAATAAAGTGAGGTGTAGGAAAATCCAGAGTGGCAAGAGTCATCACCAACACGGATGAGGTGAGGAAGGGAAAAAACACGTCATTTGACATCACCTCTTTTCCACTCTCCCCTCACCATAATAGCTTGAGTATAAAAGCCTCACTCAAGAGTCTTCCTACATCCATTTGTACCTAGTCAATCCGACTTATCATTTTTTGCCTTCACCTTACCTACGGCCCAGTTCCGCGGAGGGAACGGTTTGCCCCATAAAGGCGCCGAACCTCTATCTCCCCTTAGGGACCTCTCCAGAACACTAGGCTTCATTAGGTAAATGCTCCGCCTCCCGCCAGTAGGTCTGGGTCCAGACGCCGAGGTTTGTGGATAGATATTTCAAGCTCTTATCTGGAGGGTCGGCCGCGAGGCGCTGCGGATGTAGTGCCAAAAGCCGTAGGCTTAGAGATCAATCTCTCCGTTGAGTAGGGTTCAGGCTAGTTTACAAATCAGCGCATTGTGCATCGCCCTCACTCGAATACACACAAACACAACACTACCCCTAGCGGAGATTAGATGATCTAATGATGAATATGTATGGTGTAGACGTTTGCCACAGACAGACAGGGAAGCAAAATTGTTCAGGAAAACGAAAGTGGATAATTTGATTTTGAAGACTTTTTTTTTCTTCAACCATGAAAATTGAACAGTGCTTCTGCCACCTAGGTAGACTCGAAAGCACAGTTTCTTGGCACCCCTGAGTGACTTCGTGAGAGGAACACTTCGTAATGTCCGCCAGATGCTGTGGAAAACAGAACTCCGAAGTTTCAGTGCCAAATGTGGTTTTTCCGATTTTTTTTCTTTTTTCGAAAACACGTCCTCGACGTTTCGGTCGTGTTTCTCGTCGTGAGTAGGAAACGTGTGGTCGGTGGGAGGTGTGAGAGGGGTCACCAGTAACCGGCAGTGTGAGAGGACAGTGCGAGGGAGGTAGTTCAGAGCCAATATATCGCGCCTGATTCGGACGCTACAATTGGCAAGGGCGCCTTCAACACACTTTGCCTAATTGCCGAGAGCCCCCCCGCCCCCTCCCGCGCCATGAGATATAGAAACCCTTGCCAGAGAGTCCACCCCCCCCCCACCACCATGGACTTGTCCACATATATCTCTGGCCCTTCCAACCAGGCAATCCCTTCCTACAGTCGGAACATCCTGAATCCTCGAGGATGTTACCCCCCCCCCCCCCGACGAGCCCTTCATCGCCACCTCGCGATCTCCCTCCCTTTTACAGTACATGTCCTGCCACCTTCTCGCTCTTTCCCCGTCCCCCACCAACTCTGTTTTTGCAGGAACTTGTCCCTTCGACCCCTCCGTCACTTCCTATCTGTGAATTAGTGAATAGTTTTTGGTTTGCTATTTTCAATAACCATTGGAATCGAGCAAGAAAAAACGCTGAAAATTATTACACAATGATTTATTCCAGATAAGTTAAAACACACATTTTTAATCTAGCATCTAGTTAGATTTTTTCTGGTCAAAAATAACAACTTTGCAGTTTTCGAGTTTTTTGAAAAAATTCTCAAGAGATTTTTACCCATTTTCTGTAACTAAAGGAAAATCAATAAGGTTTTCAGCAAAAACATCCTCAAAATCTCAGCTTTCCAACGGTATAATCAAAAATGTTTTACAATGGAACTTAGGGGAAAAATTCGTGTTTGAACGCGGGAAAATGTGAATTTTTTTAAACGAGATCGACGTTTGTTGTAACGAAATCGAGGATTTGGGGATCTCCTCCGCCTCCCGCCACACAACAACCGAATCCCCCGTCAAGATCTCATTTCGTGGGGGGGGAGGGGGGAAACGCTGCAAATTATTACACAAAGGTTTATTATTTCTAAATAGATCACTCGTCTGCAAAGAACACGGCCTTGCCATTGTTACCACCAACTAACTTCGATCGCATTTCGGTCAGCTAAAATTTTAACGGAGATTAGGCCTCTTTTGCAATTCACACTCGTGTTTTTGATTTATCGTAAATCCAACCCTTAAATTCTCGTCGGGAGCAAACGGTTTGTCCTACAGGGCTCCGCGTGGTCTCTAAAAATTCAATTTAACTTAAATTGATGGAGAAACAATACCTTTATATCAAAATTTTTTGAGCAAGGGCGTTTTCAAAATTTCAAACCTTATTTTTCAACCCTTAGAAGTGACCTACATCAACCAAAAGCTTCGGGGCCCAACTGGACCGCAAATGGAGCCTACGTACCAAATTCCATCCAAATCGGTCCATGGGACCTAAGGAAAGAGCCGGACGGCGGGTGGACGCCAAAATTTGTATTCGACTTTTGGATTCTATGTACCTTGAAACTCTACTCAAAATGGGAACTTTCCATGAATTTTCGGTTAGAAACATAACCTGGTTATCGATTGAGTAGTTTATATCAGTTAAAACGTATAGTCTACTTAAATATGGTAACATTACGTCATTTCAGTGTTACTCAGGCTTTCATGTTCTCGTCTGAAGTTACATCACTTCGCCGGCGAAAAGCTTTTCAGGGTGAATATTAATATTGGGAAATATAACATGTGATATTAAAAGCTTTGAGAAAGGGCTAGGTATTAATTAAGGGTTGTTTAATATTAATAAGGACGAAGGAGGGTGGAGGGGGTTGTGAATAAAAGATCGGTGGGAGCGAGTGGGAGGAAGGAGGGGGGAGCGATAAAAGAGGGAGAAATGAACAAAGACGCGAGGATAACGCGGTGGAGCCAGCCGTGGAGGAGGAGGTGGAGTTATTACTAACCCCAAGACATGCCAATTAAATGTGTATCGATTCTGAGGGAGGAGGAGGAGGGAGTGTGGGAAGGCGCATCACCATTATAAGTAAAGCCTCTTGTGCAGAGAGCAGCTCTCATTAGGCGAATATTGGCAATTCCACGAGATCCTCAACTGCTTTTAATTAAGCATATTTCAGCACCGTGTGGGTTTCGAAGGAAAGGCGGGAGGGGGAGTTAAAAGGGAGAACTTGACGAGGGGGGTTATGAGGACGGGAAAGGAGAGCTACCCCTCGGAGGAGGAGGCGGGAGGAGGAAGAGTATTTTTGACGGCCCCGTGGACATGCGCCATAGCGAACAAGTTAACGAAGCGGGAGGGGGCCCTCGGAGTGAGTGACATTCCAATAAGCAACTCTGGAAAGCGCTAGCAATGAAGCGTGATTAATGGGTTGGCTTGGTTTAACAAGGGGGAACCTTTCTAATTACGACCAACCCTGCAATTTATTGGTTATACACACTGCCGGAGACTCATTTGCCTCCAGAGGCCTCAGCTTTCCCTATATTAAACTGCGCCAAATCCTCTAAAGGGCCTCAGTTGGAGGACTAAAGTAGTATTTACTTCTTTGAAAGTAGGTACACACGGCTCTGTAGCGATTCGTCTTTATTCTCGCGTTTTTCACTGAAGTGTTTTAATGAGATTTCATCCAATTAGCGTTGAGGGTGCCGCCGAACCCGCGCGAAAAATGTAGGCGCTAAAGATTCTCTCCATTAACCCCGTAATTCACTCCCGCTTGTAGATACTAAGAGGGAGCCAAAAGATGTGCCTTAGTATCATGTGGAGGCTCCAAGAGGTGCTCCTTAGTATCTCATCGAGGCGGCAGACGTGTTCCAGGAGTGCCCGAAGATATGCTTTACTATCAAAGAGTGGTACCAAAATATGCCTTAGTATCTGATAGGGATGCCAAACGGTGTGCCTTAGTATCATGTGGAGGTCTCATCGAGGCGGCAGAAGTGTTCCAGGAGTGCCCGAACATATGCTTTCCTATCACAGAGTGGTGCCAAAATATGCCTTAGTATCTGATAGGGATGCCAAAAGGTGTGCCTTAGTATCATGTGGAGGTGTCAAGAGGTGCTCCTTAGTATCTCATCGAGGCGGCAGACGTGTTCCAGGAGTGCCCGAACATATGCTTTCCTATCACAGAGTGGTGCCAAAATATGCCTTAGTATCTGGTAGGGATGCCAAAAGGTGTGCCTTAGTATCACATAGTGGTCCCTAAAGGTGCCTTAGTGTTTTATAGGGGTACCAGAAGGTGTGCCTTAATATCAAAGAGTATGCCAAAAGGAAAGAAAGTCCTGGCACCATGGTGGCACCACTATAAGTTCCATGGTGGTACAGAGAATAATTCATGAAAATCCAGAGGTTTGATGAAAAATTTTTCTCAATTTCGAAGCTTGGATACAATTAGTACCTAACCGAAATATTGGAAAATCTTATTTTTTAATGAATTCTATCCCCCCACTCGCCCTCTCCCCTTGCGAATTTTGATACTCTAGTGAAATAATGAGCATTTTGGAAGATTTCTGAGTCGAACAAAAAAAGAAACTCGCGCAAATTGGTTGGGAATTGAGGCCAGGGCAGAGTTTACAAGATTATGCCCGCATACGCTCGTTTTTTGAGCATCAACCCCCCCCTTTCCCCCCCTTAAAAAGCAAAATTCGAAATTCAGGCGACGTAGAGCACAACTAGATAGTTTTCCATGAGGAACAAAGAAAGAACCAGGAAAATCGGTTGAGAACTAAGGCCTGGGCAGACGACACAATATTTTGTCACACACATACACCTACACACACACAGACATACACCTATGGTTTTTTTTTTCGCGGATTTGGATTCAGAATGGTCTAAAACGGATTATTGTGTTGTTATTTTTTTTCTGTTGAGTGTTGTCCAACTTCACCCCAGATCAATCGCATAAGGACGCCCAAGTCTTACTGTGGGACGTCCTAAAAATGACGTTCTCTTTGAAGTTCGGATTGGGAGGACAAAGAGGCTCCTCCACGCAAATCGACTCGCAAGAGCAGATGTTATGCCAGTGAAGCAGGAACATGGACCCATGATCTTTCGACCTGGTCACTTGATGACATAATTAGAAGTTGTTGATAGTTACGTTGTCTGAAAAACTGGTGGTCATACATTGAATTTTAGACCTGATGTGGTAAAATAAGTTAGGTTGTTGATTTGTTGGAGATATAGTGCCTGCTGCTATTCAAACACGGATTTCTGTACAGTATGTTGGGCAAGAGTTAACTATCCTTAACAGCAACATCGCTTCCGGACTCGTTGTACTACGGAGACAACGAGTGAGTTTCCATTGAAGGAAAGGGAAGACCATCAGACAGAACATAATGGCCAGAGATCCCCGTAGACACGCCATTAATTAAATTACTTTCAGGAGAAAAGGGCGGAGGGGGGTGGACAGGGGGAGAAATAAAGGGAGGGGAAGTGGATTGAGAGAGAGGAATACGAGGAGGGAGAGACCGGTTCGAGAGGAGAACAGAGAAGGTTTAAATCAAACAACTATCCATCAACGTGTTTGACAAGTTGGTTGGGATCTCTATTAGAGAGATAAGACGTATACGGGGGGGGAGGGGAGGGGGTCGGGTCGGGATGATATGTGGCTTTAGAGATTGTTTTGTCCAAGGAGAAAATACGTCCCTCTCGACTGCATAATACGAGGTTTGCGGCTATTAGTCATTACTCCAGACAGTACCTATAAGGTGCAACGACCATCAAAAACTCTGCCAATCATAGCAATAAAGCTCAAGAGTTCTTGAGTATCAATAACAATAAAGTGCAGAGCTTCTCACAGCAATGACTCATGATTATTTCAAGCTGGAGTTTTCATAAAACATGCTTGAGTCTTGGACTTACTATTCGTAAAAGGAACCCGTTAAACCCGCAGGTTGAATTTCGCTTACAACCATTTCGTTGCTACGGAACTCGGGTGAGTTGAATTGACCGACTTGAATTGAGTGAAGGGCAGCTCTCTTGTCATTGGATTCAGGTGGTTGAAGAGTCGACATCCAAATTATTATGGGCTCTTATTAGCTCAGCTATGTGCCTCACCCAGCAGATCTGAGAGGAGTAGGCATTCCAACTGTGAAGTCTCGGACAATCCCAGGTTGGGTCCGCTTAGGGGTCTAAGCGGACCCAACCTGGGATTGTCCGAGACTTCACAGTTGGAATGCCAACTCCTCTCAGATCTGCTGGGTGAGGCACATAGCTGAGCTAATAAGAGCCCATAACAATTTTGATGTAGACTCTTCAACCACCTGAATCCAATGACAAGAGAGCTGCCCTTCATTCAATTCAAGTCGGTCATGAAGCGTGTTTTAGTTGACAGAGAACAGTATAGGAAAATTTTTTCGACGTCGAACATGAATGATAATTGATCTTACTATATTCTGCCGTGTGAAGGAAGAACGACTCAACTCGAAAATGGGGTTTTTACGTATCCCCTCTAATTTTCCCCCTACCTTTCCGATGATCGAGTCAAAATTTCGAAATTCACCCAGGAAGGGGTTGAAATCGTTAGGGGTGTAATTTGAAAATTGCCTAATTTTAAGCAAAAACGTCTCAACTCCATGCTTTTTAGGAAAAAACATTTCAACTCCTCCATTAAAACACCCAAACTAGCTAGATTTGCTATTTATTTGTGGAGAAAAAAAGACTCAACTCGCCGTTGAGTTGTTTTTCCTCCACATTGTTTGCTTCAAGATCTGGTTGAAGCATCTCGTATGGTTGTCGATATTTTACTCAAATGACACGAATCGATTGAAGGACCTTCAATGAAGGTACGTGTGTAAAGAGGAATAATTGTACCAGTCGATTGAGTTGAACAACATAATATGTTGTTCCTCAATAATATGAGGACAATAATACTGAGGAACAACATAATATGTTGTAATAATAACATAACAATGTATAATTAACATAATATGTTAATTATATAATTGTTAATTATATAATATAATAATTATTATTATTATATAATAATTAATTATATAATATGTTAATTATATTATTGTTGTAATTAACATAATATGTATAATAACAACATAATATGTTGTTCCTCAATAATAACAACATAATATGTTCCTCATATTATGAGGTCTGAAAAAAAATGGGATCACGGGAGTGATCTGGAGTGAATTTATGGCGAGTTTTCAAGAAAAACTTTGAAGCTGATTTCTGGGATTTCGAAAATTTTGAGTTGAGTCGTTCTTCCTTCACACGGCAGTATTAGTGTTTAAACTTAGACTGTTTTGGTTTATTATTTTCAATAATTAGCCTTTGGAATCGAGCAAGAAAAAAAAAATTTAACTCCCCCTCAAAATTTGATGTTTTACGTTTCAAGGTACGTACAATCCGAAAATCGAATAAAAAATTTTCCGTCGGTCCGCTGTACGCGGTTTTTTCTTAGCAACACTGGACCGATTTGGTTCAAATTTGGTATATGGGCTCCATTTGGGGTCTAGTTGTGCCGCGAAGCTTTTGGTTGATGTCAGTCACTTCTAAGGGGTGAAAATTAAGGGTTGAAATTTTCAAGAGTGCCCTAGCTCGAAAACTCTCGAAATAAAGGTATCGTTTTTCACCAATTTTAAATAGTATTGAATTATTAAAAATTTTTGAGACCACCCGGAGCACTGCAGGACAAGCCGTTCGCTCCCTACGAGTATTTGAGGGTTTTCCTTCGATAAAACAGAATCACGAGTGTGAATCGCAAAAGAGGTCTAATCTCAGTTCAAATTTTATCTGACTGAAATGCGATCGCTGTTCATTTCTTCGATTTGTATTCAGTTTTCCATATGAAGTTCCCTATTTTTCGAATCGAGTGTGAAGCGTTAAGTGCTTTCTGATAAACTTGTTTGTGAATGTGTGAAGGCAGTATGGTGTGGTAGCACCTACCATTGGTTGGTAGTTAAAAAAAGGTTGGTAGGTAATAAAGAAAACGTTGCTGTTGAAAACGTTGTTCTATATAGATCACCCTTCTGTATAGATCTCTCCCTACCAACCGTAGGTACCTACTGCCTAGTAGGGCATTTTTGAAAATCTCAACGCTTCATTTCCATTTGGTTGCTGGTTGGGGTTGAAATTTTCAAAAGTAGGTACCTACGGTTGGTAGGGACGGATCTATATAGAAGGATAATCTATACAGAAAATAATAAACCTTTGGGCAATGATTTACAGCGTTTTTTAATTTTTTTAACTTATCAGCTCTATTTGTTTTTCTTTGTATATTTTAATGTTTTATTTAGTATTACTGCTAATAGAATTTAATAACTAATACAACTAGACGTTTGTATTGCCTGCGAAGGCTCTTTACAAAAAAACTCTTTTGATTCGATTTGAAGCGCAACTCTGGTTGAGAGATCAAGCAGAATAATTTTATGGCACCGGTATATTAAACCAGGTGGAGACACCAGAAGGTCATCGAGTGAAATGTAGATTATGGAGAGAAACAGTCTGTAGTAGTACTAAAATAAAACGTAGTTTTCTTTAAATAAAACATTCTCGAGTTTTTCAAAATTATCAGAGTGTCTTGTAAAATTCATAACGATGGGAAATCAGACAACGAACACTTACAGTTTGAGCACAGGATGAACAAGCTCACCTGTAACAAAAGGAAAATAACATTGGTTAAGTTCATGGTTACGTGGGTCATAGTCTGCATACAATATGTTTACAATGTATACAATACACATGTATGTAAATGGTTTAAATATATTTGGAAAAGGTTTAATACATGTGTATACTGTTGAAATAAATTTGAAAATGCTATAAGTACGAAATTTGTGTACAGAAGTCTTGAAAATCGGATTCACGTTCCACCAGCTTCATTTCAATATATAGCATTTCCGAATTGAGTTAAACTTTTTCCATTTAGATTTAGTCCTTTTCCATTTAGGTTTAAACCTTTTCCACTTAGGTTTAGACCTTCTCCATTTAGATTTAAACCTTTTCCATTTAGATTTAAACCTTTCCCATTTTGATTTAAACTCCATCAAAACGTCAGTAGTTAGCCCCATCATAGTAAGTACCTAAGTAATATTATTCTCATTTGCATAGCGCCATAAACATTCTGTTCCACTTCAGATGTGATGAAAGAAAAATACTGTACTTAATTTATAACTTCCGTTCATGAGAAATTCTTGTGTTCTTGTGTTCAAAAAACATACGTTCATAATTATATATATTTATTATTATTACATTTCTGTGCATAAAAAAACACTTGTATGATTTAATTTTCAAGTTGTGGCATAATAACGTCGGGTTAGAGGTAAAAGTACCGAAGAGGTAAATTCATATTGTGCGAAAATCAAATTAAACGGTATAACTTTTTTAAACAGATAGATTAGGTACCTACTACCTACCTACCACATACTACTTCACAATCAAGTTTATTAGGAAATGCTTGCATACGAGTCTGCAACACATTAGGACATTTTCATGTCAACCACTACACAACAGGGTAGTGAAGTAAGGTTGTTAGTTCATGTACCCAAGCATCAAAATAAGAAAACAGTTGATTGTTCTCTACGCAACACAGTGAGTCTATTTTATTTATTGGTCGCGTGAGCAAGACTTGCTTAGTTTTCGTGACGATTTTTCAGTTTATGTGCCAAAGAAAAGACATGAAAATGTCAAAATTTCAAAAGTTAGTTTGGTAAATATGATAATAAATTATGTTCTCAGGTTGGATACATAGTTTGATGAAATTGATCACCAATAATAACAACAGTTAAATAATCATAATATTCTGCATTTGATTTTCCCTCGTGTTGAATTTGTGACTTGGGTACTTTTACCTCTAACTCCACGATAATTCCCTGAGTTTAAATCCAAATGGAAAAGGTTTAAATCTAGAAGGAAAAGGTTTAAATCCAAATGGAAAAGGTTTAAATCTAAATGGAAAAGGTTTAAATCCAAATGGAAAAGGTTTAAATCTAAATGGAAAAGGTTTAAATCCAAATGGAAAAGGCTTGAATCTAAATGGAAAAAGTTTAACTCAATTCGGAAATGCTATAAATCTCCAACCATCTCGTAGAAAGAGGCAGCCCCTGAAACTACTTCTTTTTTTTTCGTCCCCTTAAAAAATTTGTATTTTTGAACTTGAAAGGATTTACAATTTTACTGTCGATATAATTTTTGATGGCTAGGGGTAATTGAATTCTGACTTATTTCTTTATAATCCCCGTAGAAGTCCTCCGAAGAAAAATTGACGCTAAATGCCACTTGTGCTTGTAGTACATGATGTCAGCTAATGAGCGAGGAGTTCGTTTACTGGTTCCTTTTACATTTTCATCCAGTATAAGGGCAGAGCCACGTCTATCCAGCCGATGAAAACGCAGAAAAAAAAGGTAAGAATGAAGGACGGAGAGAAAAGGGATACAGAAAGAATCTAACGAGTTGCCATTTACGAAAGAAGAAAAATATTAATTAACGGGATCGCGACTCAACCGTTCTCCGGCATGTCTTCTCAAAAAGCGGCCCAATGCAGGGAAATTGTACATCGCCGGTTTCGTTCTTCACCGCGGGACAATAATGATTGCTTGTTCTCTCACAACTTCAACGACTGGGCAGCGGAGACATTAATTCGATACACGGGTAGCGCTAATGAGGATAAGAAACGCCAATGATGTCATTATCCCCTTCAAAGTCGATCAGAGAGACGCTGAGAGGAGAAGTATCTTCCAATATACACCTTCAAAGTCTATCAAACTGGAACACCAAAGTCCAGAAATCAAATTTCAAATTTCCAAATCCATCGAATGCAAATTTCTGATATAAGTACAATTTCACAAACTAACAATTGTCACAAAAATTGGAAATGGTCAATGTGCATACACCAGAGCTGGGCAAAATCCAGGGGTCGGTTTTACAACAATTTACAAGATTTTTTTACTATTTTATTTACAAGATGGGAATATCGACGTTCACTTAGTATGGGTTACGACACATAGTGGATTGTTATACAGGGTGTCTACACTGGAGTTGAGCATACTTCTACCAGGTATTTCCAACAAAAAATGTCTCCTGGCGATTTCAAATTTACCCCTTTTTTCAAGTTTTTCTAAATTTAAAGATTCGATTCACCAAGTAAATTCAAATTGGAGAACATCGTTGGAAAGAGCGTTAAATTTCCGAGCTACCGAGTGTAAAACCAAAATCTTTTAGCTATTATTTTAACCATTTCTACAAAATCATGTCAAAAAGCGAACTTCTTCTAACTTTTACTTTTCGAAGTTTTTACTTTGAATGCCTGCCCATTTCGATGAGTGCCCTTCGGAAAAAAATGCTCAAATTGTCAGCTTTCCAACGGATTATCAATTTTGGTTGCATATTCTTGGCTACTAAAGACGCACAACTGAGTACAACTCGAAACAAATCCAAGTTAACAAACAAAGATCGAACAAACAAAGAACCTTCATCAGCTGAACTTTGTACGGGGATTAGACCTGTTTTGCCATCCACACTCGTGATTTTGGTTTATCATTTTTCAATATGAACATTTGGAATAGGCCGAGAAACAAACTTTTAACCCCCCCCCCCCCCTGAACATTTGTTGGTTTACGTTTCAAGATACCTACGTAGAATCTAAAAATCTAATAAAAATTTGGCCGTCCGTTCCCATCGACCGAGTTTGATGAAATTCGGTATGCGGGCTCCATTTGGGGTCTAGTTGTGCCCCGAAGATTTTGGGTGATGTCGGTCACCTCTAAGAGATGAAAAATAAGGGTTGAAATTTGAAAACGCCCTAACTCAAAAAATTTAGATATAAAAGTATTGTTTTTCCTTCTATTTAAGATTATATAGAATTTTTAGAATTTTTTGAGACCACGCGGAGCTTTGTAGGACAAACCGTTCGCTCCCTACGAGAATTCAAGGTTTGGACGTACGATAAATCAGAAACACGAGTGTGAATCGCAAAGAGGCCTAGGCCCATATTCACAAAAATCACCAAAGTGAAACTTGAAGTCGCACTTCCGAAAGTGATACTTCAGGCCAAAGTGAAACTTGAGGAGAAATCGCTATTCACAATCGTTTTTAGTGTAGCTGCTCTTAGGTCAGCTTTAAGTTCAACTGATAAGGAAGTTGAACTTCCGAAAGGGTAACCCTTAGGGCGACTCGCTCCTATTGACCAATGGGAATATTCAATGATAACATTGATAACCGGTTGGTGATCAACAAACGATTGTCCGGGTCGGACTAATTTGAAGAACAGAAGGCTGGAGGAAGACCCAAGGAAGGAAGACCCGATGGAAAACTGAGGAAAGGCCGACATGAAAGGTTAATTTGGGCTTACCTACTGGTTCTTTGAAATAGAATTCACATAAATCTGACTACATTTTGGACACTTGAACAATAATGTCCTCAAATTGAAATGAACTGAGCACAATTATACGTGCTCAAAGGTAGCTGTAAAAAGAAAAAGTAGGAAATTGTTTACGTGACGTGCGCGGAAGGTCTTCTGACCAACACTCGAATCCATTTTCGCTTTCTCTTCGCCTTCTTGGCACAATTTGTACACGTCTCTTTTCCGTAGATACTGCAAATATTCCATGTAGTCGTTTTTGTCAAGAAAATACGAATATCACTTCTCCATGGTACATCTGTGCTGTTGTGTTGGCGGAACTGCGGACCCTCGCGGGTCGAACGTCTGTTGATTCGGTTTCACTCTCGAAGCTCTGGATTTATGATTCTACCCGAATTTACTCGTTGTTGTATGATGTACGGATGTTGAACTGTATTTTATTCGTGAAGTTGATTAAATATGAAGCTATGTTCAAGATCTACGTTATTCTCCGTTTTCCACAATGAAGTAAGATAAACTGCTGAGTCATGTAAGTAAGTAATGTAAGTTGCATTTTATGCCGATCGTCCGATATGAATTCATTGCTCTGATTTTGAACGAGAAATCAGTCGGCTATTATGTCCATTGTCCGATTAGAATATGGTGCTTGTCTCCCGCATTTATCTGGTATTTGTGTGAGTCGAATTTCGTAAGAGTTTCACTGGTCTGACCCAATACGGCATGCAAATTATATTACGTTTGAAGATCGTATGAGATTGGTGAATCACGTGTGAAGAGTGGAAAAGGCATTTGCATGTGAAAAGACGTGTGTCGTTAGTGTCCTGTAAAACCATGGTATGGAAAAAGTCCTGAAGTACGTAAATTCGTTTGTACGTCTGTTGAAATCCCTGTGAGTGAAGAATGGTCAGAACCAGTCAATTAATCGTCATCTGTACGATTGTATGTAGAAAGGGATGTGGGGTGAAACTTGGTGTAATGGTGTGTTACACCGAAAGTACGTCGGAATAGTTCGTGTGGTTTATTTCGTGAGTACATATTTTGATTTTTAGTGATGTGTATTAAGCGAAATAGAATTTGAGTTTTGCGAATTTTAGTTTGAATTTACCAAATGAAGTTTGTGGGATTCGAATTTTGTTTGAATTTAACATAACACCTTTTAATTTTGTGAAGTTACTTTGTGTATAACAAAGCGCGTATGATCGGACAATGGACTTCTTGTTACTAATTTACTATTTATTTCAGATGGTAGGTATTTATTAGCCGATAATAGCAAAGCGGACCCTAAGGGGGGACTGTTTGATGTTCAAGTGCCGAATCGATGCGTATGTGTTTGTGAGGAAGTAATTATAGTCAGTGTGTGTGAGGAAATAATTATAGTCAGTGTGTGTGAGGGTAGCCATGTGTGTGTGTGTCTGTGCTTCATGTATGAAATACGATTCGGTGCGGCCTTGGTGTAATATGTGGGATTATGTAGGTACCGTCCATTTTTGGCGTAGCTACAGGGAGAGTAAATGGCCCTGCGGTTGTTGTCAGCTGAGCAGCGCAGTTCACTTGGTGCATACTCAGCGGATCAGCTGCAATTCTCGTTTGGTCGTGTCTCCTCACATACCTTACCTTGTAATTTCAGGATGGTAAAAAGATCCCATCACCTTGGTTAGAACAGTCAACTGGCCCTCTCTGTGGACGATTTAAAATATGTGTGGGTTGCGTAGGCCCAGTCAATGTTTGTTCTCTGAGAAGTAACTACCAACTTAATAAAAGGAGCTAAATGAAGTATAATTATTACGATGTTAAGTTGGGAGGGAGTCTGAATGATATATTTCTAACTCGTTAGTGTTAGTATGTCAATGGGGTTAATTCGACATGTAAGTGAAAACGATGGACCTATGCAACCTGATTGTTTAGATATTGTTTGTTGTACTATGAAGTTGTTTTTTATATATCATTTCGTTTGAAGTAAGTCAGAGTACGCAAGGTAAGCAGTGATTGATTTGAGAGTATACTATTTCGTTTGGAGTTCGAGTACGTTAGGGTAAGCAGTGATTGATTTGAGAGTAGGATTATTTCGTTTGGAGTTAGTCAGAGTACGTAAGGTAAGCAGTGATTGATTTGAGAGTAGGATTATTTCGTTTAGAGTTAGTCAGAGTACGTAATGTAAGCAGTGATTGATTTGAGAGTATATCATTTCGTTTAGAGTTAGTCAGAGTACGTAAGGGTAAGCAGTGATTGGTTTGTGAGTATATTATTTCGTTTGAAGTTAGAGTCAGAATACGATTGCTAAATACGTTTGTGTAAGCAGTGAGCGGTTTGTGAGTTTGTTATTTCATTTGAAGACCGTCAGAGTGCGTTAGCAATATGTGTGAATTGTAATTGAGTTTTTCAGTATATCATTTCGTTTCAGCATACGACGTATGCAAAAATATATAGGTGTGGAAAAATCTATTTGTTGTGTGTGATCTATGTAGGTATGTTTTGAAATTACGTGGGAAATTAAATATGTTTGATAATAGTAAATGGGTTGTACAGTGAGAAAAATGAATTACGATAATATTGTGATATATCTGAAAAATGAATTACAGACACACACATACATAGATACACATACACACAGAGCACAGTTGTGCACACACAGCACAGCGCGCACAGTTGTTGTGTTGTTGTTGTTGTGTGCACAGTTGTATGTGCATAGAAGCGCATACATAGATATATCTATATCTGTGGATGAGTTGCCTTTCATCTCGCGATAGAATAGTGAGAGAGTGATAATGGCATAACAACTGTATATTCCTGATCAATGAAAATGATCACCAATAGAGAGATACTCATCACTAAATATAACTTGTTTGAGTGGTGTGACGATGTGTTACATCATATCAAATAAACAAGAAAAAAGTTTAATACATTGGGAAAAGTTTTGTAGGTTGAAAAAAAAAATTTAGTACGTTGGAAAGAGTTGAACACCTACGTTGGAAAAGGTTTATTACGTCGGAAAAAGTTTAATAAGTACGTTGGAAAAAGTTTGGTACGTCGGAAAAAGTGTAGTGAGTACGTTTGAAAAAGTTTGGTACGTCAGAAAAAGTTTAATAAGTACGTTGGAAAAAGTTCAGTAGGTACGTTGGAAGAAGTTTAATAAGTTAAAAAAAAAAACTAAGTACGTTTGAAAAGGTTTAATAAGTTGCAAGAAGTTTAGTAGTTAGGTACGTTGGAAAAGGTAGAGCTTGTTGGAAAAAGTTTAATAAATTTAGAAAAAAAAAAAAAAAAAAAAGAAATTTTTAAGTAATTTAAAAAAAAAAGGTAAGTTGGAAAATCCGAAAAAAAGTTAGTGCGTTTGAAAGTCTGGAAAAAAGTATAACGTTTGAGAATAATTGAAAATTTATTAGCAAATTAAAAGATAGTTAATAACTGACACTTGAACTTGTGAAACAAGGTAAATTTGATGGTACCACTGTTGAAAGCAAGTCTGAGGTACAGTTGATTTTACGAAAACGACTCGAAAATGTAAATTTAGAAACAGATTTGAATTAATCAATCTTTGATGAACGATTTTTGAGGAAAGAGTGACTCTGATCTAAATTTAGGAGGGAGGAAAATTGAGACTTATCAGACAAAATATGGAAAATCAGTGCTAACGAAATACGTACCTATGTGAGATAATGTGAGGGAGGAAAATTGAGGAGGAAATCCGTATGAGAGATGATGGAGGTCTTAGATGACACTTTAGACTGAACCATGCATAAAGAAAATTAAATGTTTGGGAACTGATGGAGGAATGGAGTATAAAACGTCATCTGTAAATTATATCCTTATTAGAAAAAATATAGGTCTAACTGTTTGTGAATCTTATATGCCACAGCTTAATACTGCTGCAGAATTTGGTCGAATTTGGAGTTAGAGAAGAAGATTTGTGTGAATTTATTATCTTCTTTGCTCAGAGTCATGTTATTCAAGTTATGATGTACTCATTTCATCTGTTAACCTTTGAGCACTGGGCTGAAAGCTGAAGCTGGGAGCCCTAGAAGCGTTCTGATTGGTGGACGTAGTTCTAGATGAGTGCAACAGATCGTATTCATGAAGAGAGTGTGGCCTTCCCCCACCACTTCAGTTTCTGTAGTAGTTCCTTAGCTGAGGGTAGATGGCAGCCTCAGGGGTGCTTGCACGCCATTTTGGCATTTGCTTTCTCCTCTGTTAACTTGTCTCCAGTACTCTGTGCGTGTGCCAGATTACTGTCAGTAAAACACATGTTGAACATATAGCAAACATGTGTGGAGCTTTTAAGTTTGACTTTAGTAAAAACCAAAGTCGCCCCTAGAGTCAACTTAGTATGTGTTTTGCTGGATATAGACATAATATAGAAAACTTAGTATGTGTTTTGCTGGAATGAACAGAAACAGTCTATAATATAAACATAATATTATTATGTTTGTGATCTGTTTCATGCAATAAACGTTAGTTTATGTTCATGCAATAAAACGTTAGTGAGATCCAAGCAGGTTAGTTTCGTAGGAGATGACCTTATCAGACTACCTATTTGAAAGATTCTAGAGTTTTCAACAGAATAAGAAACTGAGTCAAATACGTGTGAATAAATCAGTAAGGAAGAAGGAGATGAACAGAGTACGTTGGAGTATGTTGTTCACTAAGAAGAGGAACATTTGTGTCACATTTCACTCTATCAACTATAAACACCTCAATTGCAATAAGTTCGATGGAGGCTAATAATCAAGAATTTGTCGCTCCAGACAAATGTGGACTTGAAATTTCAACAGGTATGAAAATTATTATGATAATTAGTTGGAGTTGTTGGAAGAAAGGAGAGGAAAATAATCAGGTATGTCAAAAGGTTGGATTTCTAGCCTCTCATCTTACAACTGTAACTTACTGATGTTTTAGTGGCTTCCAATTATATCAGAATAATATTGTGAAATTGAAATTAATTTAGATACTTTCTGCATTTTATGTTACAGGTGATACCAGGAAATTCCTTGGTATCGAAATTATCAGGGACCGTTCTATTTGGACAATTAGGTTGCATTATTGGGCACATGAGGATGATTTCATAATAGAAGTTTGATGCTGGTTGTAATAATCTTGTTGCAATTCTTTTCCGCCTTGCCGTTGCTTTCCTTCGTCTCAGTCTTATTGTTCTTGTTCACTTTCGTCGTATCCCTGCTCGCTTCCTGTGATTCCTCTCGTGGCGTTGTGGTTTCACTTGTTTAGCAACTTTTAGGCTTCTATCTTTTCCAGTTTTCTCGAAGAATTGGATTTGGGTTGATTTCTTTTGAACCGTTGAGATGACAACCAGTGTTTAACTTTGTCCTTATTGGATCTTAAATAACTTTGTCCGTATAATCTTTTAGATCATCAAGCCATGCAAAAAGTCCAAATTCACACAAATTTTGGTTTACTTGTTATGTAAATGTTATTTGTGTAATGGTTTACTTGTGCTTGTGTTCTTTTGTTCCACAGGACGTTTGTGCTGGTTAATCACAATAAGTCTGTGTTGCAATAATACGTCAGTGGAGCCAACAGTCAGTTCCAACAGATGTCCCCCATTTGATGGATATTCGGGAGGGAGTGTCAAGAAAATACGAATATCACTTCTCCATGGTACATCTGTGCTGTTGTGTTGGCGGAACTGCGGACCCTCGCGGGTCGAACGTCTGTTGATTCGGTTTCACTCTCGAAGCTCTGGATTTATGATTCTACCCGAATTTACTCGTTGTTGTATGATGTACGGATGTTGAACTGTATTTTATTCGTGAAGTTGATTAAATATGAAGCTATTTTCAAGATCTGCGTTATTCTCCGTTTTCCACAATTAAGTAAGATAAACTGCTGAGTCATGTAAGTAAGTAATGTAAGTTGCATTTTATGCCGATCGTCCGATAGTTTTCCATTTAAATCAGAACGGAAAAACTTCGTAAAACGGCTGTCGAAGCAAGCAAAATAGACGCACTTCTTGTCAAAAGCTGTACTAAGGGCCAGTAAAGTGTGGTAGGAGCCAAACTTACCCGGAGAGTGTAACTTGAAGAAAGTTCAGCTTCGGTAAAGTGGAGCTGAAGTGACGCTTCTTCTAAAATTCGGTTTGTGAATAGCGTTTTCTCTAAAGTACGGCTCTAAGTGGAGATTTCAGGCTTCACTTAGTGAAAAGCCCCACTAAGTGCGTTTTGTGAATACGGCCCCTAATCTCCGTTCAAATTTTAGCTGACCGAAATATGATCGATGTTTTTCTTCATGTTGGACGGTTGGTGGCTTTACAGACGAATGATCTATATAGGAAAGTAAAAAATAATAAACCATTGTGTAATAATTTGCAGCGTTTTTTACATGGGGTTCAAAAAATGAACGACGTTATGTAGGAGGTCTTTAGGGGCAAAAATGTGGGAGAACGAACATGGGCGGTGAAAGGAGTGGAAGTTGAGGAGTTGAAGGGGTGTGTAGATTTGGGCCAAATTAGGGGCCACTTTGCGGGAGTGACCTCGCAAAATTTGATTCAACCTGTGGAAAAGGTAGCGGCGGAGGGCGGGAGGACGTTGATTGGCACTGGAGTTCAAGCCCCTTAAGGGTGGTGGCCAGATGGACGGGGGCGGGGGTTGTAAGGGGAGGCCGAAAGAGGGAGGAGAATTAGGTGAAAGAGTATAAAAGAGGCACCGGTACGGAAAACCAAGTCAAACAGGGGCTCGTTAACCGGAGGAGGGGACGTTAACGGGACGTCGGAGGTGGGAGGGGTTAAATCCGTCTTCAAACATCATCAGGTTGACGAGCTCATGCAACGGTTAAGGGGGGCTGGGGAAGGGGCGGCGGAAGGGAGCAATTTAATCGTCGAGCACCCTCTCCCGGTTACCTTACCTCCGCCTCCGCCCCTCCGGAACCACTCGTCATCGTTTAGGGGCGGTGAGGCCGTCTCGTTTGACTCACATTTGTCGGCAGTTTAAAGAAAAACGCTCCCCGGTATTTGTGGAGAGGAATTTATTTGCCGATTTCCCTGAGAGAACGAAAATCTACGAATAACGAAAAAAAGGAAGGCGATAAATTTCTATGAATGATTCAACAAAACTATTTATTTATCTTTTATATTCAGTTCAAAATTATCACTACGAGTTGATTCTTGTGGTGGAACCGCTTTCCTTTTGGGAAATTAATTATCGGAGTAAATGAGTAAATTGTGGCGCATGTTTCGAAGGTACACTGCCGCCTTCTTCAGGCTCGTAGAATAGTGTTAGACAGGGTTAAGACCCCTTGTCATGTAAGACCAACATCATCTTGTCCTTCTTTTTGCTGTTGTTACTTGATTTTGTTGTGGTTTATTATTTTCAATTATGAACCTTCAGAATCGTCCAAAATAATCCCCCCCCCCCCATCGACTCAAAAGATACAGGTTCATGTTTCAAGGTATCAGAAAACAATTTTACATTCAGAACATCAAATAACATTTTTTTCCTAGTTTCCATGGACCGATTTTGATGAAATTTTGGTATATGGGCTCCATTAGGGGTCTAGTAGTGCCGACTCAGTTACTGCTCAGGGTTGAAAAATAAGGGCTGACATTTTCAAAAAAGTCCTAGCTCAAAAACTCTGTCGACAAAAAGGTATTGTATTTTAGGTAGTAGTGAAATTTTTGATTTGATTGATTTTTCAAACAAAATTCAAGATTTTTCAAACAAAATTCAAGATTTTTCAAACCAAAATCAAGGTTTTTTGTAACGTTCAAATAGGGTTTAACCGTAAATGATTCAAGAGTAATTAAAATACACGCATTCATTGCTAAATATCAACTCAAAATACTTGATTATTTTATCCACTTCATTCTTCTCACTCACTGAAGTGATTATTTCCCGAGTCACGTTATATTTTTGAAAAAAATTTGAGATTTTTCAAACCAAATTTAAGATTTTTCAAAGCAAATTCAATCGTATGTCCAAGTCAAATTAAAGATTTTTTGAATCGAATTAGACATTTGTTGAGAGTTGACAGGTCAATGTCAGTGCGAACATAACTAATGTTTCTAACGGTGATCGTCGCCCGCAAAACTCAGTACCCACCTGCCCTATTTTAAAGAGCTGTAATGATAGAATCCAAGAATACCTCCTGTAAGACCATTCCTTCTTCACGCGCATCTCTTCCCACTGCCTGAAGGTTGAATATTATTGTTCTGCTCTTCTCTCCTAGCGATTTCAAGGCCTAGTTTGTGCAAAATTTACAACATTACTTGGTCTGGAAAATCTTGAATTTGGTTTGGAAAATATTGAATTTTGTTTAACAAATCAGTATGTAATTTGAAAAATCTTAAATTTGTTCAAGAAAACTTAATTCGGTTTGTAAAATCTTGAATTTGGTTTAGAAAAACTTGAATTTAATTTGGACAATCTTGAATGTGGTTTGAAGAATCTTGCATTTTATAAGAAAAATCTTGAATTTGGTTTGGAAAAACTTTGAATTTGGTCAGAAAAATCTTGAATTTGGTTTGTAGAAGCTTGAAAATGGTTTGGAAAATATTGAAATTGATATAAAAAATATTAAATTTGGTATGGAAAATCTTGAATCGGATTTGGAAAACTTGAATTTGATTTGTAAAATCTTGAATTTTGTTTGGAAAGGCTTGAATTTTGTTAAATTAATCAGGATGTGGTTTGAAAAATCTTGTATTTTGTAAGAAAAATCTTGAATTTGGTTTGAAAACGCTGCAAATTATTACACAATGGTTTATTACTTTTTATTTTTCTATATAGATCACTCGTCTGCAAAGCCACCAACCATCCAACATGAAGAAAAAACATCGATCGCATTTCGGTCAGCTTTCATTTGAACGGAGATTGGGCCTCTTTTGCTATTCACACTCGTGTTTCTGATTTATCGCACGTCCAAACTTTAAAATCTCGTAGGGAGCGAACGGTTTGTCCTACAGAGCTCCGGGTGGTCTCAAAAAATTCTAAAAATTCTATAGAATCTTAAATTGAAGGAAAAACAATACCTTTATATCTAAATTTTTTGAGTTAGGGCGTTTTCAAAATTTCCAAATTGATTTTGAAACCCCTAGAAGTGACCTACCTCAACCAAAATCTTTGGGGCACAACTAGACCCCAAATGGAGCCTACATACCAAATTTCATCAAAATCGGTCAATGCTAAGTGGCAAAAGTGCCGCGTACGGCGGACGGCGGTCGGCGGACGGCGGACGGATGGCCAAATTTTTATTCGATTTTTGGATTCTACGTACCTTGAAACGTAAACCATCAAATTTTGAGGGGGTGTTAAAATTTTTTTTTCTTGTCGATTCCAAAGGTTCATTATTGAAAATAATGAACCAAAAACGGGAAATTGATATAAAAAATATTAAATTTGGTATGGAAAATCTTGAAATTGCTTTGGAAAAGCTGGAAATTGGTTTAGAGAATCTTGTATTTGGTATGGAAAATTTTGAAGTTGGTTTGGAAAATCTTGAATTGGGTTTAGAAAACTTGAATTTTGGTTTGTAAAATCTTGAAATTTTGTTTGGAAAGGCTTGAATTTTGTTTAATAAATCAGGATGTGGTTTGAAAAATTTTGCATTGTGTAAGAAAACTCTCGAATTTGGTTTGAAAAAACTAGACATTGATATAAAAAATATTAAATTTAGTTTGGAAAATCTTGAAATTGCTTTGGAAAGGCTTGAAATTGGTTTAAGAAATCTTTAATTTGGTTTGAATAATCTTGAAATTGGTATGAACAATAATAAATTTGGTATGGAAAATTGTGAATTTGGTTTGTAAAATCTTTAGTTTGCTTTGGAAAGTGTTGAATTTGGTTTAATAAATCTTAAATGTGGTTTGAAAATCTTAAATTTGGTTTAGAAAATTTGGAATTAGTTCTGGATAATCTTGAGTTTGGTATGACATAACTCGAATTTGACTTGGAAATGCTGTATTACAGTTAACTCTTTTCGGACTACCCTCGTCCTGTCTCTGAAGTGAGTACCGCACCTACCAGGCACTCGAGTACTCAGGCGGGAGCGGTGTAGACCCTGGGCGGTTGACCATGGAGGAGCGAGACAAGCGTCAAGCTAGCCGTCCCATTACTACCGCAATAACCCTTCCACCGACTACTCGAGGGGTGGAAACTAGTTTTATTACGGGGGCGGAGGAGGAGGTATCAAGCGAGGCGGGTCGGAGGGGGAGGCGGTTCGGTAAGTGGCTGTCACCGCGGACACCGCACCGCCATTAGCGACTCCCACGCGACCGTTTTTAGGCCGTCATTGTCGCACCCGCCGCGGCACCACCGCCGGAGTAAACAAGGGAAAGTGGGACGATTTCATTTTAGTTTCATAACCCGGTAATCGCGGGCGGAGATCTTCATTCTCGCACATCGGCGTCGTAAATCACGGCGATAATGATATTTACATCTCGTGATAATGATAATGATTTTAACCGGGAGTAATGGAGTTATAGCCGTCTTAACCTACTTTCCGGGGACGTAACGGCGCGGCGAGGTCGGTTTCAATCTGTTGTGACGCACCAGCTGTGTACTCCAGATCGACGCAGTTCGCCTCGCGATTTCGGTTTATTATTTTCAACAACAAACCTTTGGAATCGACCAAGGAAAAAAATTTAACCCCCCCCCCCTCAAAATTTGATGTTTTACGTTTCAAGGTACGTAGAAACCGAAAACCGAATACAAATTTTGCCGTCCGTCCGCCGTAAGCGGCACTTTTCTTAGCAACACTGGACCGATTTGGTTCAAATTTGGCATATGAGCTCCATTTGGGGTCTAGTTGTGCCTCGAAGCTTTTGGTTGATGTCAGTCACTTGTAAGGGTTGACAAATAAGGGCTTACATTTTCAAAACGCCCTAGTTCAAAAACTATCGAAGTTAGGGTTTTGTTTTTCATCAATTTACAATTGTAGTGAATTTTTAGAATCGAATGAGACCACCCAGAGCTCTGTAGGACCAACCGTTCGCTCCAAAACTCCCTATTTTTCGAATTGAGTGTGAAGTGTTAGTTCTTCCTAATAAACTTGATTGTGAAGGTGTGAAGGCAGTATGGTGTGGAAGGTAGTACCTATGGTTGGTAGGTAAAAAAATAGCGACAATGGCAAAGCTGTGATCTTCGCATTGGAGTGATTTATACAGGAAAACAATGAACCTTTGAGAAATAATTTGCAGCGTTTTTAGCAAATCTACTTCAATCTATCAAATTGTGTGACAAACATATTGTTTAGTAATGCATCCATTTCAGGGGACGTCCCATTGGATAAGCATTAGGTCAATTCAAACTAGTTTAAAAGCGATAAAATGAGTTCACTCGATGTAATTTATTTAGTATTTCCGGCAAAAATAGTGGTCTCCCCCCCTCACCACCTTCATCCACCATAACACATCTAGCGGCATGGGAGCCTCGAATATGAAGAGCATTTTGAAATCCATGATCTACGATACCCAACATGCGAATTCGAGTTCAACTCCCCCCCCCCCCCCCCCCACCGCCAAAAATGGTGCCAGTCTGGCACCATAGCGGAAATACGTCGTAACGTTGAACTTTCATCTATAGGTAGTACTTTTGGTAGGCAGTCCGTCGAGGTTCACATCCGTATTCAAGGTAAAACACACAAAAATAAGAAAAAACACGAAATAGGTATGCGGTTTATGTTGTTCTGGCACCATGGTGGCACTACTATCAGTTGCATGGTGGTACAGAGAATAATTCATGAAAATCCGGAGATAAAATGAGAATTTTTCCTCAATGTCAAAGCTTGGGTGCAATTAGTAAGCTATAAAGAAACCGAAATATTGAAAAATCGGATATTTTGTGTATATTTTAACCCCACTCCCCCCCCCCTTGCTAATTTTGATACTCTGGTGGAATAGAGAGCAATTAGGGTGATTTTTGAGTCGAACAAAAAAAGAAACACGCAAATCGGTTGAATACTAAGGCTTGGGCAGACGACCAATGGTTTTTTGCGGATGGATTCAGAATGGTCTAAAACGGATTACTGTGCGGTTTTTGCTTCCGAGTCTACCAAGGTAGCGGAAGCTTCGTTTTCACTTTTCAAGGACGAAAAAAAAAAGTTCTCCAAAATCAAAATTTTCACTCGCGTCTAGCGTTTTAGACCTTTCTGAACAATTTTGGTTCCGTGTCTGTCTGTCTGTCTGTGTGTCTGTCTGTCTGTCATGAATTCCTTGTAACGCGCATAACTGTACGAAGTTATTGTCCGATTTCTATGAAATTTTCAGGGATTGTGCGGGTTGGTGAGTAGACGGTCCCCTATGAGGGTAGTGAAAGGTATTTAGAGATTGGTGTATTGAGATCAACTACTATTCATCGGATCATCTATATAATCGGGTCATGGATACGAGGAAGCTATGTGCCACACCTACTTTGCAGACATTTTTTTTCTGCTGAGTTTTGTCCAACTTCACCCCCAGATCAATCGTATAAGGACGAACAAATCTTACTGTGGGACGTCCTAAAAATGTCAATCTATTTGACTGTATTGATATCTTATTGAAAAAGTTTTAAGAACGCATATAAGAAAATTTTGCACACAAAATGAAATGTACTCCTATAACTGGTGTAATCTTCATTAAGATGTAGTTTTTTTTTATAGAGTCTCCCTTTTTGGTTTATTATATTCAAGAAAAAAATTTTGACCACCCTCAAAATTCGATGGTTTACGTTTGAGGTAGGTACGTGTAGATTTTGAAAATCGAATATAAAAAAAACCGTCCGTCCGCGGAACTTTCCTTAATTATCATGGACCGATTTTGATGAAATTTGGTATATGGCGTTTAATTCTTCCACATAAACTTGATTCTGAAGGTAAAACATGGTTGGTAGGTGGTGGCAATGGCAAAGCTGAGTTCTAGAAAAATAACGATCCTTTGTGTAATAATTTGCAGCCTAGCTGTTTGCCTGACGAATATTGTCACCTGACGCCTCTGAAGGCCACCATGGTCCTCCTCCTTCCCTGCTTTATTAAATAAACACCGTCTTTCGTGTCTTTTAATCATCGATAATCGCAACAATATCTAGGTGTTTCGTAGTATTCATACCATGTAGTACACAATACTCTCTGAGGTCCGCAAGGGAATATAATCCACAACTGACTCGTGGAACCCGATAATACATCTCTACAAAAGCGATTGTCCTTCCACCGACGGGGAGCCACAAGAAAGAATTTATATTATAATTCTAATATCCCAGGCCGCCCAATATTCCAACATTGGTCATTGATGGGAATTCTTGCCGGAGGCCCAATATCCCCGCAACTTATCTTCCGTAATTTGATATCGAAAAGCCTTTTGATGAATTCTGCCGAGTCCTTTCACAACTCTAGTTTGAGACACAAAGCGTTTGTTTCGCCTGTGATAAGAGCGCGTGAGGAGGCGGATTTATATTACTTATTGATAGAATGTACCATTAAAAGAGACACGTTTTTAACATTTTATATTTTTGCTTTGGCACACAAACGAAAAACGCTGCAAATTATTACACAAAGGTTTATTATTTTTCTATGTAGATCACTCGTCTGCAAAGAACACGGCTTTTCCATTGTTACCACCAACCAACTAGAAGAAAAACATCGATCGCATTTCGATCAGTTAACATTTGAACGGAGATTAGGCTTCTTTTGCGATTCACACTCGTTTTTCTGATTTATCGTAAGTCCAACCCTTAAATTCTCGTAGGGAACGAACGGTCTACAACACTATCTTAAAATAATCGAAAAACAATACCTTTATATCAACATTTTCTGAGTTAGGGCGTTTTCTAAATTTCAAACCTTATTTTTCATAGCATCCTGACAAGGAAGATGCTCTTAGAACGAGAAAGAAAGAGGAGGGAGCATCTGGTCGCCCCCTCACCCAGAATTGATTAAACGCCCCAGGACTCAGCCCGAAGTAATGTGCTAAACGGTTCCGGGCTGAACTCCAACATGGGGGAAAATAGGGGAGGTGTTTTTTAGTGGGTTTGAATCCGACATAACCTGGAGGACGCGGACTCTTCCAGGTATCTTACGAGATCCAACTCCACCTGTGGATCTTAAAGATTTTCTCACCTGCCTGCCGAAAAAAACCCTTATTTTTCAACCCTTAGAAGTGATCTACATCAACCAAAATCTTCGGGGCACAACTAGACCCCAAATGGAGCCTACATACCAAATTTCATCAACATTCATTTCATCAAACATTCATTTTGTCAATACTAACTGAGGAAAGTACGGCGGACGTAATTTTTATTCGAATTTTTATTCAAATTTTTATTCAATTTTTGGATTCTACGTACCTTGAAACGTAAACCTACAAATTTTGAGGGGGGTAAAATTTTTTTTTTTTTTCTTGGTCGATTCCAAAGGCTCATTATTGAAAATAATAAACCAAAAGACATTGAATTGAATTTTCATTTATATTATGCAGATATTTGCTTGTTATTGTATATTCAAGGATTTAAGGGGAGTATCAATTTGCACTCTGTTCATAAAACTTTGATGAATATTACTGAGTGAATGACGAATGATTTTGATGAATAACTGTGGTCGGATGAATAAAATGTGCTGGATGGTAAATTTGATCTATTCATGATGTTGCGGTCCTAGACTGCTGTACGTGAACGAGAGATCCATACAAATTTATACCTACGATTGTGAGGGGGGTGTGCGTGAGGGGGTTATTGAGGGGGCAGGCGGGAGGGGGGTTATTGAGGGGGCAGGAGGGGGGATATTTGATATTTGAAAGGAACAAATAACTAGCTCCAATTGATTTAGGGGAGGATGAATTGGAGAGTTCTGGGCGGAGATAGTTATGAATGGAGGGTTGTTAGGTGGTGCTGTTGAAAGGGTTGGATTGGGAGGAAGAGGAGGAGGGATCTGGAATTACGAGAGGGAGGAAGGCGGTGTGGGGGGAAGGAGGGGGCGCCAGTTTGGAGGGAATAAGGGTGAGAAATATGGGGAAAAGGTGGAATATAGAGGGGGGATGAATGTGGAAGAGATGAAGTAATCCCACGGTGGTTCATCAGGAGCGGCACGTACTCACACAGACACACCTCAACCCATGTCTGTCCGCCGTCTACTCTCCGTGTGCGTGGAGCCCCCATCATAGCTGATTGGATAGTCCCTTCATATGAAAATCACCGTGATAACGAGACATCATTAGCGCCCACTGGCGCTAAATTTGCGCCAGATTTCCGCGGAGGTTGCGCCAAAGGAAATGAGCGCGAGGAGCGGCGGGGGAGGAGCGATGAAGGTGAGCGAGGGTCGGAGGTGGAGGTCTTCGCTAACCAGTTCATTCGTTTCCATTTCGTCCACCCCATTTGCGTTCAGTTGCCCGCAAGTCCCTAACAAGATGCGGCATGCGGCACCCTAATTCTCCCCCAAAATGCGGTTCTTTTGAGCGCTCGCGAGCTGCAATTCTCCGCCCATTGCGGCACAGAGGGGAAACCATCGCGCGGAATACGAGAACCACCATTCAAAGTACGCGTCATTACGAGAACACCACTAATGATGCCGCGAGAGACCTCCACAACTTCTATGATCTTCCATCATTATCAGATAGAATTTATGCCAACATGGAAGCTGCAATACACAGCAGGACAACAGACAATCGGCCGACAGCAACAATCAAATGTGCTTGTTCACACCAAGGAAGTGCAAAGAAACGGAAAAACGACTTGGAAGTAGGGACGGCACGATACTCGATATCTTTTCGACACCGATATTATAAAATATCGATACTTCGATAATATCGGCTCAAAGTATCGATACTATCGATACTCCAAATTATCCCACAAATGATTTCGCAAACCAAATAAAAACTCCATTAATCAAGAAATATAAATGTATTAATAAAAGTCAATAATTTAAAATGTTGTTAAAGTCAGTGGTAATTTAAAATGTTATGAAAGTCAATAATTTAAAATGTAATAAAAGTGAATGATCATTTCATTTTATATTTATTCCAATTCTTATTCCCAAGAATTCTCCGTTCAATGAAATGATTCATCATCCACTACAAATGGAAAGGATGAAGTAATAAATCAGTTACATTACAAATTAATAATATTTATTATCGAATCATAAAAAAACAAAAATTTTGCGTGAAGTAAGTTTTGACTTGAATTTTTAAAAAAGTAAATAAAACACAAACGGTGGATACAGCTTTCTTTCAAGTACGCAACCACGAGAGACATTTTATGTCTTATGTTTAATAAATTGAGAGCTTTCCAATGAGTGGTGAACGATTTTTGTGGGGTGGAAAATGAGGAAGTTAGTTTTCCCTAGGAACGATTGGTTGTACGTGAAAATCATCAGAAATTTCCGCGTAACGCTCCCCTCATAACGCTCCCCGCGTGACGATTTTTCATTTATGTGCCATAGTAAAGACATAAAATGTCAAAAAAATTGTTGTGAATCGGAAAGTAAAACAATGGTCACAAGGAACTCGAACTGTCCAAGAAACCCAGAGAAATGAAAACCCATGGACTTAGTACCTATCCTAGGAATGTGAAAACCGCAAAAAATGCGATTTTACAGGGTTACTGTGGAAAGTTTTTGAATATCGATGAAGGATATTAGAAGCGATATATCATTTCGATCGATACTATTCTGAGTATTATTCAGTGGCAGATATATCTAAGTACTTGATACTAGTACTTGGCATCTAAGTACTTGATGTTCGGTATTTTTTTCTTTTTTTTTTACTATTCCACTTTGGCAAAAATATCGATAATATCGTCAAGAAAGTATCGATACCTCCGATATTTCAGGCAAAAGTATCGATACTAAAATATCGGTATGAGTTTTTTATCAAAAGTATCGATACAAATATCGGTATCGATACCAAAAAAGTATCGATACTCCAATATATCGGTGGTATCGTGCCGTCCCTACTTGGAAGATAACAGATTTATCAGTACTTATCGCCTTACAACATTGAAATGAAGCCATATTAATAAAGTACAGGGTATTCACGGTTTGTAAACACTATTTGTGTTTACTATATTTTTAGAATTATTAATAGGTTATTAATAGAAATAGATACATGTTTTTATTCACAATGACACTAGTTTGCACTTGCTCTTGCGTAAAATGGGCGTTGTGCTCGTAAATTTGCGTATTAAATTATATTGTACGCCTAGGTACCACAGATTGTTGGAAGAAAACCCGACTGGTTTTTGGCAGGCAAATTAAACCGTGAATTACATTTACAGAATCGCCTGAAAATACAGAAGATGCCAAGACCCTGCCATCTTCGAGTCAACTCTAGAAGAAGTTGAATGTTAATGTCAGGCAAGAATATCGGCTCAAAACAAGAAGGAATAGCTCTACCCCTTACCTTATTGTGATGAAGGTATGAATGCCTCATGCTGACATTCATTTTTCAGATTATAGTGAGCTGCCTACCTCATTCGTGTGAAAACAGATGACCCCCCCCCCCCCCATTCTAGCTATGGCCAGTAACACATAGGAGGTTTACTATGGTTTTATGTCGAAGAAAATGCAATAACACAGTGACACAGGTTCTTTTGTGTTCCTATAGAACTGAAGGAAGATTTTATAAAAGGGGAAGCTAATAAATAGGCTGGAGGCATGTGACTCGGGGTGTAGTGGTGGACACGAAAAGTGTTTTTTGAATGAGAATGACACAAACGTGATCAGTTTAACATTTCCACTTCAAGGCAGAAAACGCAGCAAATTATTTCACAAAGGTTCATTATTTTCCTTCAGGTCTGCTAAAATCACAACTTTGCCTACTACAACTACTACCTTCACAATGAAGTTTGTTCGGAAGAAATGAACTCTTCACACTCGATTCGAAACTTATTACACAACGAGTAACGTTGTATAATAATGAATTATTATAATTACCTAATAATAAGGCTCAAATGTTGCAACATTTAAATTTAAATTTTAACACGTTTAACCCTAATTGGACCATGGTGTCATTAGTGTCACCGAAAACATCTCAGGAACTCCACAGCTGGCCCAAGGTGTCACCAGGTTAACTAGATTTAAATTGCAGTTCAGAAATTAATGGATAGAGCTGCATTTTTTGATCCATTTTTGAAAGTTATTAGAAGTCGGAAAATGAAGTCAAAAGACAAAATTTAGGACATTTTTTTCATCCATTTCCTAGGAATTTCGCGAAGATTTTGGTTGATGTAGGTCACTTCTAAGGGTCAAAAATTTAATTTTGAAATTTTGAAAACGCCCTAACTCAAAAACTTTTGATATAAAGGTATTGTTTTTCCATCAATTTAAGATTCTATAGAATTTTTAGAATTTTTGAGACCACGCGGAGCTCTGTAGGACAAACCGTTCGCCTCCTACGAGAATTCAAGGGTTGGACGTACGATAAATCAGAAACACGAGTGTGAATCGCAAAAGAGGCCTAATCTCCGTTCAAATTAAACCTGACCGAAATGCGATCAATGTTTTTCCTCATGTTTGATGGTTGGTGGCTTTGCAGACGAGTGATCTAAATAGAAAAATAATAAACCATTGTGTAATAATTTGCAGCGTTTTTTGCTCAAAATGTATGAACCCTAATTGGACCATGGTGTCACTACTGTCACCGAAAACATCTCAGGAACTCCACAGATATCCCAAATTTTAATCGAAGTAGCCAATTTTAAATCTAATTGGCAACAGAATTTTTTGTGACATCTCAATTTTGAGACGTCCAATGAGGCTCACAAAAAATTCTGTTGTCAATTAAATTTAAAATTGCAACTTAATTTTGGTTACTTCGATTAAACTTTGGGATATCTGTGGAGTTCCTGAGATGTTTTCGGTGACACTAGTGACACCATGGTCCAATTAGGGTTCATAAATATTGAGCAAAAAAAGATGCCAACAGCGCGAGGTGTTCCCAGGCGGTCACCCATCCAGCAGTGTTGGGCAAAAATTAGCTTCAGCTATCAGCTAAAAGCTACAGCTAAATTAACTACGATTTAGCTGAAGCTAACAGCTGAATATTTAGCTATTATCTGTTGAGGAACAGCTAAAATTTCCAGCTAAATTAGCTGTTAGACGAAACGCATAGCTAACAGCTTTAGCTGTGGTGATTTAGCTGTCAGCCAGTGATTTAGCTGACAACTAACAGCTAACACTGAAAATTGTATTTCTCCACACGAGCAGCTTGTAGCAGTAGTGTCAGGGAAATCTGAATGCACTATCGACAATTAGGGGGGTCTCAGTCGGTCGCCGTTCATTCCTCGTTCCGGGTCAGTATCTCCCCAAATTACAGACGCTCAAACTTCAATAATTATACTTAAATTTGAAATTTTAAAGAATTTTAGAAATCACTAGTGCATTGGTCAAGGGAATTGTAAAACTAAAATATTGCCGTTGGAATCATCAAAATCTAACAATAATTGCCAGAGAAAAGTGGGAAAACCCATGTATTCAGTTATGTTTATATCATTTTCCTCTGGCAATTATTTTTGCTTCCTCACTACCGAAGGTAGAGAAGATTTGTATTCGTGAAAGAAGTGAAAAAAAAAGTCCTCCATAATCAAAATTTCCACTTGCTTTTTGCGTTTTAGAGCTTCCGAACAATTTTGGTTCCGTATCGGTCTGTCTGTCTATCGGTCTGTCTGTCTGTCTGTCTGTCGGTCTGTCTGTGGTCAATCCTTGTCCCGGGCAAAACTATACTAACCTGTGGTCCGATTTTGATGAAATTTTCAGGGATTGTGCGGGTTAGGTCCTAGACGGTCCCCTATCAATTTCAGCACCTTCGGACCAATAGGAGCGAGTGCGCATGCGCAAACGTGAATTTCCTGGAACCTCGGTTTCTCGGTTTCTAATGAACCGATTTTGCTCAAATTTGAAGGTTAGTTAGGGACTAACTTCTAAGAGACACCCTATAAGTTTCAATCAAATTGGTCAAGCAATAGCCGCTGCGCATGCGCGAACTTTAAATTTATTGTTACAACCAAAACTCCGCAACTATTCAACCAATTTCTATGAAATTTTCAGGGATTGTGTGGGTTAGATATCTCGCATATCATCGCCAATATTTTGGTATTCAATAACTCTTTGAATCATAATTTTTTCGCCAACTGATTCTATACGTCCATGTTACAATGAGTGAGGAAGCTATACTGCCCACCCAACTTGGCAGACGTTTTTTGGTTTATTATTTTCAATAATGAACCTTTGGAATCGACCAAGAAAAAAAAATTTTAACACCCCCTCAAAATTTGATGGTTTACGTTTCAAGGTACGTAGAATCCAAAAATCGAATGAAAATTTGGCCGTCCGTCCGCCGTACGCCGTACGCGGCATTTTTGCCACTTAGCATTGACCGATTTTGATGAAATTTGGTATGTAGGCTCCATTTGGGGTCTAGTTGTGCCCCGAAGCTTTTGGTTGATATAGGTCACTTCAAAGGGTTCCAAAATCAATTTTGAAATTTTGAAAACGCCCTAACTCAAAAAATTTCGAAATGAAGGTATTGTTTTTCCTTCAATTTAAGATTCTATAGAATTTTTAGAATTTTTTAAGACCACGCGGAGCTCTGTAGGACAAACCGTTCGTTCCCTACGAAAATTTAAGGGTTTATATTGAAATATATATATATAAATCAAAACACGAGTGTGAATCGCAAAAGAGGCCTAATCTCCGTTCAAATTGGAGCTGCCCGAAATGCGATCGATGGTTGGTGATTTTGATTTTTTTTTTTTTTTTTTGAATTTTTTTTTCTCATTTTGGTTTATTATTTTCAATAATGAACCTTTGGAATCGACCAAGAAAAAAAAAATTGTAACACCCCCTCAAAATTTGATGGTTTACGTTTCAAGGTACGTAGAATCCAAAAATCGAATAAAAATTTGGCCGTCCGTCCGCCGTCCGCCGTACGCCGTCCGCCGTACGCCGTACGCGGCACTTTTGCCACTTAGCATTGACCGATTTTGATGAAATTTGGTATGTAGGCTCCATTTGGGGTCTAGTTGTGCCCCGAAGATTTTGGTTGATGTAGGTTACTTCTAAGGGTTCCAAAATCAATTTTGAAATTTTCAAAACGCCCGAACTCAAAAAATTTCGATATAAAGGTATTGTTTTTCCTTCAATTTAAGATTCTATAGAATTTTTAAAATTTTTTGAGACCACCCGGAGCTCTGCAGGACAAACCGTTCGCTCACTACGAGAATTTAAAGTTTGGACGTACGATAAATCAGAAACACGAGTGTGAATCGCAAAAGAGGCCTAATCTCCGTTCAAATTGAAGCTGACCGAAATGCGATCGATATTTTGCTTCATGTTGGATGGTTGGTGGCTTTGCAGACGAGTGATCTATATAGAAAAATAAAAATTAATAAACCGTTGTGTAATAATTTGCAGCGTTTTAATTATTATTTTTATTTTTTATTTTTTTCTTCATATTGGATGGTTGGTGATTTTGTAGACGAGTGATCTATATAGAAAAATAATAAACCATTGTGTAATAATTTGCAGCGTTTTATGGTTGGTCATGGCAGATGGTTGATCTTTGCAACAAAATATATAATATAATAAACCTTGGTGTTGATCGGGAACGAATTGGTTATTTCATTTGCCCCCGTGGCGCAACCGGATGAACGCTGAACCGTTAGCGCGAAATGCAATGGCGCGTTGAGGGGTGAAAGGTTTTTAGCTTAACTAAGCAATGAAATGGCGGCGATATGATGAAGAGGAGGGGGGGGGAAGAATGTGAACGGAATTTCCAAGGCCGTAGGTGGCGGAAGAGTAAACAATTGCTAACTAGAAGAAAGAGGGGCCTAAAGAGCGTTAGAGGTGAGAATTGGCGGGGAGGGGCGGCGAATGGAGGGGAGGGTGCGAGAATATGATGAGAAGTGGGGGCGCGGAAAGGAAGCTACTGATTGGCTGAGGATGCCCCGACTGATTGCGCCCTCTCTCCCGCATTATCTCTTTAGATATTCACCCCCCTCTCACATCTCCTTTTATATCGCCCTAGATTTTTTATAAGGGTTGGTTTCCCCGATAAAGAGTGTTTATTTAGTGCCCGTTTCGAAAACTGAATCATTTGCGTCTTGTCGTTTGTGAGTCGTAGTTTCGCACCTCCTACTCTCACTCCGCAACAAACAAACTTTCTTACAAAATGCTTGAGTAGGTAGGCATTATTAAACCGAAACTTGGTCACACTGAATAATTATCTCTAATTTTGGCGAAAATGTGGTTCCCCCAGATTCAAAGAAAGATGAATTTCAGTGAATCCTGTTTGCATTTTTTCACAACAGTTGAAGGTGTGGGGTAGATGAAAATTGGATTGATTGAGGAAAATAAATTGCTGTTATCCATCATCTAATTACATAAAACCCCAACCGTATGTACATAAGCAAGTCGCCGATCGCGAGGTTAGAGGAGTTGGTGGCGGGAGGAGTTAGAAGGGTCGTGGGAGTGGGGAGAGTCGGAGGAATCGGAGAGGGGAGGAGTTGGGGGCGGAAGGATTTGGAGGCGAGAGGAGTTAGAGGAGTCGGAGGGAGTGGGAGGCGAGGATAGTCTGAGGAATGGGAGGCCAGAGGAGTTAGAGGAGTTGGAGGCGGGAGGAGTCCGAGGCGAGAGGAGTCGAAGGCGGGAAGAGTCGGAGGCTGGAGGGGTTGGGGGCGGGAGGAGTGGGAGGCGAGAGGAGTTAGAGGAGTTGGTGGCGGGAGGAGTCCGAGGAATCATTCTTGCCTGCTTTTAGTAGGCTTTTATAGTAGATTTTAGTAGTGGGCTTTTCATAATTATCCTGAGAAGAAGAAGATTCAAATTGGAGAAGTGAAAGGGAAGGTTCAAATTTCAGAAGACATGTGAAGGAGGAGGTTCAAAGGGCAGATGAGATGTGAAGGAGAAGATTCAAAAGACCAAAAAAGAAGAAGGTTCAAATTGGAGAAGAGATGCGAAGGAGAAGGTTCAGATTGCACAACAGAAGTGACGGAGAAGGTTGAAAGTACAGAAAATATGAGGAGGAGAAGGTTCTAATGACCGAAGAGAAGTAGAAGGTTCAAATTGTAGAAGAGAAGTGAAGTAGAAGGTTTAAATTGCAGAAAAGAAATGAAGGAGAAGGTTCAAATGACAAAAGAAAAGAAGGTCCAAATTGCAAAAGTGGAAGAAAAGGTTCGAATGAAGAAAGAGAAGAAGGTTCAAATTGCAGAAGAGGTGATAAGAAGGAGGTTAAAATTACAGATCAAAAGTGAAGGAGAAGGTTCAAATAGCAGAAGAGATGATTAGGAAGAGAGGGATTAGGTTCAGACTGCACAGCAAAAGTGACGGAGAAGGTTCAGATTGCAAAAGAAAATTGAAAGAGAAGGTCCAATTCACAGAAGAGAAGAAGAAGGGACCAATTGCAAGAATGAATTTAAGAAAAAGTTCTTTCAAAATAAAGTTCATCTTAATATAAAATTTAATTTCAAGAGTATTTCACTGTCAAAAAATATTATTGTCATCATTATTACGATGGTCCAGCTGGAACCTGTGCGTTAAAGCTTAGTTTAACAAAATTTCATCAAATCAAGGATATTGCGGTTCGTTTCCAACATGAAACAGTACTTTCCACCAGTTTAATTAACTGAATCATCTATATTTCTCTACGCTGTTCTCCGAGTCAATAAAGAAAGTAATAAAAGGTGCCTCTAACTGCAAAGCTAACATTTCTCAACGGCCGCCCTCACAAAAGTTTAGAACACTCAAATTGGCTCCAAATGATAGTTTAATTCTTCAGATTGTGTTCGAGATAGAATGGAAATTACAGTGTAAATGCGAGAGGGCACGTGGAAACGACCCGATCATATTGAAGCAGTTGTAACAACGTGTTGTAGTTTAGGGGTGGTTTTTTTTACTCCCCGACCGACAGCCAAATCCAGAAACCACGTCTATTACGTCCACGCTATTCGGTTTATACGTCAGTTCGCGTGAGCGGAGGCCCTTAGGCCCCACAACTCGAAAATTTCCTCCTTCTGTATCACAACGTCTTATCGCTACATTTATTAATCTATATGCCCTTATCCTTGGTGACCTTTTTTTAAATGCGTATTTTCCTCTTCACAAAACAACTGCCGAGACTTCTCGTCCTATTAAAAATGAACAAAAAAAAATCATTAAGCTGCCGCCTTTATGTTGTTTGGACTTCGTACGTGTTTTAAAAAAACATTAATTTCCTCCAATAGCGTGAAAAGCCCATTTTCATTCCGATCATTACGATAGACACCATTTTTTCTATGGCCAATTTTCCCGGATATTACGAGGAAATAAGAAGTAACAAACCGAGAGCGACACGCGACGATTTCCCAATAATAGGTTGGAGTCGGTTACAGCCTAAACTAAATTCAAAACTCCTTCATAGAATATTTTCGAAAAGAAGATTCCAGGCAATTATTTCTGAGAAAAATTACTTGTTGCGTGAAATAAATTGATTGACCATACAAATAATTGGTTATCTGAAGGTTTTCAAACTTTTGTTTTCTCAAATAATTCCATATTCATTATCGTCTTAGAACAACGAAGAACAAAAAGTAGTAAAAGTAGTTATCGGGGCTCATATGAGGAAAATATTTGGGGTGAAGGCGAGGAGAAAATGTGCCGATCCTTTAGTTATTCAAATCCGTGCGGTTTCGTTTTTATTCAAAAACATCTTCAGGGTTATTTTTGCACCTTAGTGGGCACCTATTATGAAGGTTTGCATTTTTCAACCACTTGCTTCTGTTTATTACATATTAATTTTATCTTCTTTCTTATAGGGTAGGATATCTTCGTCATCTTCTATGTAGTAGGTATGCAAGTACTTATTCTTATTATATATTTCCTCTTTACTTTTGTTTGTGTATGGGAGTGTACGGCAGTCTCCATCTACTTCTATGCAGTATGCTATTCCTCTTATTTTCAAGGCTCCTTGGTTTACCCATGTTGTGTCAGGGTGTTGTCGAGTGAAGGCGATGGCCTTCTCGATGGCTTGTTGATTTCTATCGGTCCCTACTCAACAAAAATGCAGGAGATTTACCATACACTGGCTCCCCGGCGCATTACTGATTACCGCAGGAAGGAGTGCATAAAAGACCGCTCTATCCGCGTACCGCGGCGCCGATGTGGCAGACTGGTGGGAGGCGGAACATTTACCTAGTGACTAGTTGGGGAAGACAACTATAGGTAAGATGGGAGCAGAGGCCGACGCCAAAAAGGCGAACCGATAGCTCTGAGGAACTTTGGCTTCTAAATGAGACGAAGGAGACTAAACTGCATGAAGAACAAGCCCCGAGTCTTCCTTTTATATTACAGGTAACAAGGTAAAGGGATAGTAGAAGAGGGTGACGTCAGTCTTCCTACCGTTCGATGACTCACTCTAGGGTTCCCCTTCATGTCTCTTTATTGGACAATTAAAAATAAGTAAATGGATCATTACAACCCCCATCCCCAACAGAACCCTCACCAATTACTGCAGCTCCAATAATCTTGTGTTTAATAATAATTTTAATAATAATGTTTTTAATTACACAATATCAAATGAGCATGATGTGGTTCGTGTTGAAAGGAAAAATGGTTCAATTTTTTTTGGAATTGAACCATTTTTTCTTGGTCGATTCCAAAGGTTCATTATTGAAAATAATGAACCAAAAGACCCCAAATAGAGAAGAGGCTTTCGATCAAATTCTAAGTGAGAACTAAACTATCCTCAATGGTCACTCTGCTCATCTTAAGCTCACCGTTCGTTACAGTCTATCAAAAACGGCTCCTTGAGGAATCCGACTTAAGGGGATGGTACAGAACAGAATTTAGCATCTGACTTGTTGGTCTCAATCGATTTCAGGCGACCCAAAAACGGTCGCTGTCGAATTTCAACATCGTAAAAAAAGGGTCCAAAACAACCTCGAAGCTCACACAGCTGACCATGGACCATTCGTTTCCTTTCGTCCTAGAGAGCTTTCCAGTCACGTGTTGACTTCTTAAGAAAAACCAGGATTAAATATTGTCTCAGGGTTTACATAATGAAAAGATCTTATAGTTACTTAGCAGCTCGAAACTTGAATAATAGTTCCTGACGTCCCAGAGATCAACTCCTTCGAATTTAAACTTCCTAAACAATACACCTAAAATAGATTGGAAATGTTCTCAACTGAGATGAGCCGGTCTTTCGATTTCGTCTCGGGAAGCTTCAATTTATCCTCAGAAATATAAAATGTAGTCCTCCCAGAAAATGCATCGACAACTATTTCACCCAAAGAACGAAGTCAATTCAGATTTCGGCCTTGAAACTTGAGCGTAACCCATTTTTCAACCAATTTGGGAAAAAGCGGCAAAATTCAGCGATCGATTTCGGCCAAACGGCTGAACCGATATTAACGTTTCAGGTGGTCATTCGACGCAGAAATTCATCCTCTTTAATAAAGGATTGAGTAAAATTTTCCGTAGGATGCATCGTGTACGAGTTATAGGCAAAAATCTGAAACAAGTGCCGAAAAAATCGCGGTTTTTCGGGCACCAGAAAGTTAGCACAAGGAGAATCTAGGAGATGTTTTTTCTTTTGCCTTTCCTAGTGTTATAAGTACCTCAGTGCCTTAGGTTGAACAACAGACGTTGTATGACATTTTTTGATTGCGACACGGTTGTCAATACTCATATTTGGCGTTGACACACTCATCACTCAGAGGTTGTTTTGTTATTCTATCATTTGGTAGGGGCGGGTGGGAGGGGAGGGAGGGGGATGCTTTTCTTACACAAAATTTGATTCTCTACAACATTGATTATGTGACATTTTTTGGTTGGATACGCCGTTTTTGATGTACAGGCCTTGAAACTTGAGCGCAACCCATTTTTCAACCAATTTGGGAAACATCGCCAAACTTCAACGATCGATTTCGGCCAAACGGCTGAACCGATCTAAAAAATGAAGGTGGTCAGTCGACGCAGAAATTCATCCTGTTTAATAAAGGATTGAGTAAAATTTTCCGTAGGATGCATCATGTACGAGTTATAGGCGAAAAACTGGAACAAGTGCCGAAAAATCGTGGTTTTTCGGGCACCAAAAAGTGAGCAAAAGGAGAATCTAGGAGATGTTTTTTCTTTTGCCTTTTCTATTATTATAAGTACTTCAGTGCCTTAGGTCGAACAACAGACGTTTCACTTTGATTATATGACATTTTTTGATTGCAACACCGTTTTCAATACTCATAATTTCGTTTACTCAGAAGTTGTTTCGTTATTCTATCATTTGGTAGGGGCGGGTGGGAGGGGGGGGAGGAAGAGGGGATGCTTTTCTTACACAAAATTCGATTCTCTACAACTTTGATTATGTGACATTTTTTGGTTGGATACGCCGTTTTTGATGTACAGGCCTTGAAACTTGAGCGTAACCCATTTTTCAACCAATTTGGGAAAAAGCGGCAAAATTCAACGATCGATTTCGGCCAAACGGCTGAACCGATCTTAACGTTTCAGGTGGTCATTCGACGCAGAAATTCATCCTGTTTAATAAAGGATTGAGTAACATTTTCCGTAGGATGCATCGTGTACGAGTTATAGGCGAAAAACTTAATCAAGTGCCGAAAAATCGCGGTTTTTTGGGCACCAAAAAGTTAGGACCAGGAGAATGTTTTTTCTTTTGCCTTTTCTATTATTACAAGTACCTCAGTGCCTTAGTAAGTTGAACAACAGACGTTTCACTTTGATTATATGACATTTTTTGATTGCAACACCGTTTTCAATACTCATAATTTCGTTTACTCAGAAGTTGTTTCGTTATTCTATCATTTGGTAGGGGCGGGTGGGAGGGGGGAGGAAGGGGGGATGCTTTTCTTACAAAAAATTTGATTCTCTACAACTTTGATTATGTGACATTTTTTGGTTGGATACGCCGTTTTTGATGTACAGGCCTTGAAACTTGAGCGTAACCCATTTTTCAACCAATTTGGGAAAAATCGCCAAACTTCAACGATCGATTTCGGCCAAACGGCTGAACCGATCTTAACGTTTCAGGTGGTCATTCGACGCAGAAATTCATCCTGTTTAATAAAGGAAAGAGTAAAATTTTCCGTAGGATGCATCGTGTACGAGTTATAGGCAAAAAACTGAAACAAGTGCCGAAAAATCGCGGTTTTTCGGGCACCAAAAAGTTAGCACAAGGAGAATCTAGTAGAATATACTAAAAACATGTTCCATAGGCACCCACAAGTCACCCATAAAAGTTTCGCTTTGTCCGGAATTAATGCAAACCCCCCCCCCCCCCTTTTTTTGGCTAATTTGACTGGACTATTCTATGAGGAAGCGACTTCGAAGCTGATTTCGCTATACAGGGTGTCCCATGTTAAGCACCATAAAACTTCGGGAGTCGATTCTACAACTAATTTTAGTAAAAAAGTGTCTCCTAGCAATTTTGCGTTAGACGCTTATTTTCCGAGTTATTTTAATTTTAAGATTTTTTTCGTGTTTTCGACCTTAAGCCATTAAAATGACCATAACTCGCTTAATTTACAAGCAATTAAAAATCTAATTGCACCGTTGGATAGGGCGTTAAATTTTCCATCTTTCAAGTGGTTATACAAAAATTTTTATAAGATCGTGATGGGTGAAAAATCAACTCGTAAAGTCATTTTTGTAAAATTGTCAAAATTTTCTACTTTTTCTTTTGATTGTTAGGGTTTTACTTTCACATGATTTTTCACGTACCTCTACGTCAAAAACTGCGCAAAGATCTCAGCTTTTCAATGGTATAATTTGTTTTAATTTTACTCCGCTAATTAGGGGTGAAAAATACGTTTGAATGCTAAAAAACGTGGTTGCGCTCATGGAAATCAAGGTTTCTGGTGCGTTGTGCCTCGGGCAGGTTCGACGAATTAGGGGTGGAATTCTTCGTCATTTTCAACGCTATTAGACTGATTCCATCACCGTTGGTATGTGAAAGCTCAGTATTGAATTTTGGTAGGTCCGAATCTTTTTTTTTTTTTAATTTACTTGGTATTTATGCACGAATTAAATGTTCAATTCTCGCAACTTTCTCGATTGTATGAAAAAAGAGATATCTCATAAACAATAGCGTGTAGATGTGGAATAAAACATAAAGATAGGTAAATAATGATATTTTAAAGAAAGTAAAAATGATATTTATGAACAAAAATAATCTTCATCATCATCGAAGTATGTTATTAACTAAACATAAATGAGATAATAAATTATCCTCTACTCCGTCTTTGACTTTGTCATTCGTCCGGATACCTGTAAACACAAAGCAAAGTTTTTTACAGTCAAGTAGAAAATAATTGAGGAATGTCAAAATTTGAAGCAGTGGTCATCATATTACCGATTCAGAGTAAGTGCTCAATGTCTGTCTCCTGACAGCTCATTCCTCAATTATTTTCTACTTGGCTGTAAAAAACTTTGCTTTGTGTTTACAGGTATCCGGACGAATGACAAAAAAGGTCAAAGACGGAGTAGAGGATAATTTATTATCTCATTTATGTTTAGTTAATAACGTACTTCGATGATGATGAAGATTATTTTTGTTCATAAATATCATTTTTACTTTCTCTAAAATATCATTATTTTTTATTCCACATCTACACGCTATTGTTTATGAGATATCTCTTTTTTCATACAATCGAGAAAGTTGCGAGAATAGAACATTTAATTCGTGCATAAATACCAAGTAAATTAAAAAAAAAAGATTCGGACCTACCAAAATTCAATATTGAGCTTTCACATACCAACGGTGATGGAATCAGTCTAATGGCGTTTGAAAATGACGAAGAATTCCACCCCTAATTCGTCGAACCTGCCCGAGGCACAACGAACCAGAAACCTTGATTTCCATGAGCGCAACCACGTTTTTTAGCATTCAAACGTATTTTTCACCACTAATTAGCGGAGTAAAATTAAAACAAATTATACCATTAGAAAGCTGAGATCTTTGCGCAGTTTTTGATGTAGAGGTACGTGAAAAATCATTTGGGAGTAAAACCTTAATAATCAAAGGAAAAAGTAGGAAATTTTGACAATTTTACAAAAATGACTTTACGAGTTGATTTTTCACCCATCACGATCTTATAAAAAATTTTGTATAACCACTTGAAAGATGGCAAATTTAACGCCCTATCCAACGGTGTAATTAGATTTTGAATTGCTTGTAAATTAGGCGAGTTATGGTCATTTTAATGGCTTAAGGTCGAAAACACGAAAAAAATCTTAAAATTAAAATAACTCGGAAAATAAGCGTCTAACGCTAAATTGCTAAGAGACACTTTCTTACTAAAATTAGTTGTAGAATTGACTCCCGAAGTTTTATGGTGCTTAACATGGGACACCCTGTATACCAAATGTATCGACGGGATTATGTGGAAAAATAATACATAGATATGTTCAATTGCACTGGCTTGGTTTCAAATTTTTCCAATGAAAACTTGATTTTTAAAAAATAAACGAAACTTATTTTTTGGACCACCCTTTAATGTCAGGTATTCATCTTCACCACCAGTTTCGTGAAGAAAGGAACCAAGTGTGTAGTTAGTGAGTGCCCTCACCACCAGATTTCGAGTCTCTGCGGGCACGTCCGTAGATCGAAATTAATTTTTCTTCAATCAACAACAAAATAATGTTGACTAGGCGTTTTTATGTGTTCTCCTGCGTAGAGGTTTCCCTCGTGTGTGCTCCTACATTCTTGGTTCGCGGTTTCTCAGCTGAGCGATACAGTTTTTTTGGGATGGGACCCGATTTAAAAGAAATGAAGCTAAATACAGAAATGCAAATGATACATTCAATACGTGAGGTTATACTATCATATAAAGATGTTTCATTATATGCAATCTTCATTTTCTTCATGTCCAGATCATCCAGTGGAACTAATACCTACCAAGTACCCAAAATTGACAATTTTTTTTTGCTTATCCCTCTCAAAATTTCGCGGTAGTTCGAAGTTACATTGTCATGCCAGAAGGAAAAATAACTGGGTAAAAATCACGCGCTTTTGTTAATCTAAGCAGTTTTTGCTTCTCCTGAAAAGTGGGGTTTTTGCACTTAGTACCTTTCACTACTATCATAAATTCGATTAAGAAATTTAAAGGTTCGTGTCAATTCCTCATAGTGTATTACTTGCGCTGACAAAGTTTTCTAAGTTCGTGCGTTGAAAGTATCATTCGGAACATCGAATTGAATTTGAAACAGAGCTCGAAGTAACGTCGAGGGAGAGAACACTTTCCAAGAGTCCGAACGAGATCAACATACATTTCCATTTTAAAAAGCGGGTTACTTCCTAAATGCATAATCCCCTGAAAAAGATGGGCAGGAAGCAAGTAGCTGGAGAGAATAGGGGAGGAAATATGAAAAGTTGCCAGCTGGTTTCGCCGATTAGATTAGGCAAGGGTCTGGAAGCAATGCCCTCTGGGAGAAGCTCACAGATCTACCTTTCAAATTCGTCGTGGAATTAGCATAATCATTGGATAACCCATGGCTGAAAGATCCTTGGGAAAAGAAGAAGGGACATTGAGTGGAGTCATTTCTATTTACCTGGTAATCCAAGTTGTCTTAACGATTTAACTGAGTTTGACGGCTCGAAGCCACACTCTCCACAAGTAAGCACCTTAAGAAAAGTCACTAATGAGACCCTCATGGATTCATGGGTGACAAATCTAGGGTTCATTTTAAATCGCCAAATTGAGAGAAAATGAACGGTACAGAACAAATAACAAATGCCCGTTGGTACTTGATACAGCTTGGCGGCGTGGCTTTTATTCATTATTTTCGTATTTTTGATTATATATACAAATTATGACTATGATTTTTATATTAAGAAAATATTTTTATGATGAACAATATAATTTTTGAAAACTTCAGAAAAGGTTTTAGAATATCACAAAACGGATTTCAATGGGAAGAAAAATCCAACGAAAATTCTCTTTTGAAAATTCGCAAAAACCAGAAATTGATGTTCAGGTAAAATCAGCTGTATGATCGATGTTGACAAATGTGGGAGATCGACTGGAGGCTCAAAAACGCCTTACAAAGGTCTTACAAAGCACCCCATTAAAAGCTCATCAAAATCATAATGTAGAGTAGAATCGAGCCAAGGATTGACCACAGAACCAAAAGCAAAAGGAGAGGAAGGAGAGATGACTTTTGGAGAAATAAATATTTTTTTAGCAGCATTTATTGCGCTCATAGTGAAGCAGAGCATCGTTAATCAATTTTTATTCATTAAGTATTTATTTCATTTCAAGGCAAAGTCAACAGATATTGGTGGGCCAACTCCAGATGGTGGCTTTAGCAGCGCCCGTGGTCTAGCTTGCCCACTTCTTGTTGTCTATAGCTGAGTTGAACTAATATTCTCGATGCTGCCATGCCGAGGGATTTCGGGATCACTGCATTGTAATCCCGAAAAAATCGAGCGAAGTACCGGGATTGCTCACCTCAGATACGACGTGTACTTCAATTGGATCTTGAGGACAGGTTCAGTTAGAAACGGACTGAGGATAGGAGACCCTGAGGGTAATCATGACGTCGAAAACGATAAAGCAGGAACACAACTTCTTCTGACCAATAAGCTGGATCGGCTGACGCTGCAGGAGATGTTTCGGACGAACGCCCACAAATTATTTTCCGAGAAGGGAAACAATCGTACGCGAGCTCTCATTACACACACGGGTACCTCGCCGTGGTGGCTTTAAACAGCAGTAAACGTCAAGAACTCGAGTCTCCGACTGTACTTAGCTCGTTAGTCAATTAGGATAATTTCAGGGCAATTTACCGGCACTTATTTACCGGTGCCAACCGCAACCTGACCTTCTGAGTCGAGCATCTAGCTGCACTGGTGTTGTAGAGAACGTACAACGTGTGATTACGCGGGAAGTTTGTAGTCGCCAGCGATGACCAGCAGTCGAAGTTATGCGGACCTAAGTATGATGTGGCATTTTTCAGATTATTGGTTTTGGAGTTGTAACCTACAAACTATCATGAACCTCCCCAACAAAAAGCCGTAACCGTGGATATGTTTTATCATGTTGTGGCAAAACAGTCAATTCATAAGTATCGCTATTGCGATGAGTATCACCACAGGGATGTCAGCAGGCCTACTGAGTATCGGCACAGACCATTTGTTCAACAGTTACATGAAAGTGCACAGTGGGGAATTTGCCTCACATTTTTTATTTATTTTTTTCGAATGAGGGTTTATTTTTATGGAATAAAACCATAGTGAGCTGCTCGAAAACGCATCCAAAATATTTAGAGAATTTAAGGAAGATGGAAATTTTAAATGTGGTGGCAATGAGTAAGAGGCAGCCATGTTTGAAACGTAACGGATATTCTACCAATCTGACTTCAAAGGAGGTTCTGTGGCGCTTACCACAGAAGCGGAACATACAAGAACTTTTAGCTTACAGCTAGTGCGCACAAGAGTGCGCTGTGAACTGGCAGGAAGAACCCAGACACAAAAGTGACCAAAAGAAACAATATTACTCACTTTTTTACAATACGATTCTACCTACTAGTTTATCAAGCATTATTAGTCTTCATCTTCTCTTATTTAGTTTCAAGATTTGAATCACATTATTCGAATAGCCATTTCACTGGATCGTTTTGTGTGGCGGTGCTAGAACTCTGTCTGTTGTCGGAGTTGTTTTCGCGTCGTTTTTTTTTTTCGTATGACGTCAACAATATTCCTCGATTTTCGCGGTGTTTTGTAACAGAGGCTTCACTTGTTTTCACTATTTTCTGCTACGGTAATTTTTTCCCTTTGGTTATTCCTAGTGTTAAACGTTATTCTAGGGCCCTATTATAGGATTTGACTTGAAATTCCAGAATCTAAAATTGAGGCAAATTCCCCGTTATTTCCATGTAACCAGTACTTTCAAACGAAAGAGACAGAAAGGGTTGACAAAGCAGCAGAACTAGAGTACGTATGAGAAGAGTAGAGGAGGAAATTATTACACACCGGTTTCTTTTATTTTTTATTTCTTTAATATAGATCCCTAGAATACGACTTTTCTATTATAGTACCCACCAAATATATTTTCACGCAAGAATCACTGTGAATTTTATTTTTGAAAAACCTAGCAGCAAAACATCATTATCCGAGATTTGTGGAAACCCTAATTTTCATAACGAAATTTGATTCTTGGTTGCTAAGGACGCCATTGAGTGGCATCAAACTCTACACGAAGAAAGAACAAAATCATTCACTTTCGTGTTTCTGCTTCATCATTCGTCCCAACTTTAAGTTCTCATAAGGAGAGAAAGGTTGTTCTTATAGAGCTGAGGGATGTCTCATTCGATTCGAAAAATTCCATATTATTTTAAAATTGATTAAAATACAATAACTTTATGTTGAGAGTTTTCAAGCTAGGGCACTTTTGAAAATTACAACCCCTATTTTTCACCCCTTAGAAGTGACTAACAATAACCAAAAGCTCTGCGGCACAACTAGACCCCAAATGGAGCCCATAATTTTGAGGGGGGGGTGAATTTTTAGTTTTTTGTTGTCTTGCTCGATTTGAAAGGTTTATTATCGGAAATAATTCAAGTGTCTTTATTGATACCACAATCATGAACGATAGTGTCTGATGGATATCACCAGAAGTGGGGGGATATCCAACTGATTAATAAATATACGAACAACATAAAGATGATTATTACCTGTGAATGTCTGTCACCATACATCAATACATCACTTATGAACCATTACACTTTTTAGATCATATCCTTATTGTGGTAGCACATTCAGGAAGGCTAATGGACATAATTATACGGGAAAGATACAGCTGACTTACCCACTAGAATCAATATTTCAGATATAGTCTTTATCACTTTTAGTGTGAGACAGAACATGCATTCATAGAATGATATGAGAATCAAGATGTTCAAAGATAATAGTTATGTACAGTATACATAATCGATGAAACATGCGATTTCACATGATTACTCAAGGAACGGTCATAAATAAACATGGGAGCTAAGTTCTCACGTATTCTATCAGATCAACATGAAGATCGACAGAGCCAATCTATTGAATATTCGCACTTATACGAAAATTATGTACGAAAGAGTTATTCCCCATTTACATATTAATAGAAAACATCTAGAGGTGACGTCAATATCTCTCTCTAGAACCTTCACACGCTTAATTTAGCGTCGCTTCAGTAAACACTCTCTTGATGACCACGGAAAGTGATTGAAAATAATTCAAGGACGGCAGATCACTAGAGGAAGCGACAAAACATTTTCATTCTTCTTCCTCCTCTTTCTTCAAAACCCGTTTCCTTTAAACTTGTTACGAATGTCAGGTTTGACGAGCCGAAGTGCCTTGTGAGAGGTTACAATCAGCAGTGTGAACTATGAAAACATATCGTGAACATCTCTTTAACCTAGAGAACCGAAATTCAGTACATACCTTCTAGAAGATCACTGGAAGAGAATGGAAATAAGCTATGGAAGTCATATCGGCTGTAAAAGCGCTGACATCAGGCACAAACCGTTTAGAGTACCACCACAAATGTAAGCTGTTGGATGAATCTCAGCAATTTCCTTGTTTTGTTTGACATCTTCACATGGTGTTTTTGGTTTATTATTTTCAATAATGAACCTTTGGAATCGACCAAGAAAAAAAAATGTTTAACACCCCCTCAAAATTTGATGGTTTACGTTTCAAGGTACGTAGAATCCAAAAATCGAATAAAAATTTGGCCGTCCGTCCGCCGTACGCCGTAAGCGGGACTTTCCCCACTTGGCATTGACCAATTTTGATGAAATTTGGCATTCAATTTTGAAAACGCCCTAACTCAAAAAATTTTGATATGAAGGTATTGTTTTTCCTTCAATTTAAGATTCTAAAGAATTTTTAGAATTTTTTGAGACCACCCGGAGCTCTGTAGGACAAACCGTTCGCTCACTACGAGAATTTAAAGTTTTGACGTACGATAAATCAGAAACACGAGTGTGAATCGCAAAAGAGGCCTAATCTCCGTTCAAATTAAAGCTGACCGAAATGCGATCGATGTTTTTCTTCATGCTGAATGGTTGGTGGCTTTGCAGACGAGTGATCCATATAGAAAAATAAAAAATAATGAACCATTGTGTAATAATTTGCAGCTTTTTTTTCTTGTTTTTTTTTGCGGAGTTTATGATGAACTTAGCCACAGCATTGATAAAACAGAACTTTTCTGATTAACTGAGAAACATCGCCCCGATAGAAAGTAACCTACGCTCCATTACCATCTTGACTGAGTTTTATGGAATAATTTACATGCATGCATTCACGCTAGTGCAACAGAAGTTAAATTCATAGGGGACCACCTGAAGTCTGTTTCACACTTATTAAAGAATCCATCGGAAATTACCAAACGAGATCGACAAAAATTTAAAAATGCTCTAAAATGCACAAACTAAATAAAATGTGGTATTAAATTTTATTAAATTTTTTATTTTTATTAAATTTGATTTACTAAATTTCTGTCGAATTTTCTTTCCTATCCTTCGTTTAAACGCAAGTTAACGAACCAGATCGACAAAAAATTTTAAATGCTATAAAATGCATAAGCAAATGGTCATTTTTGTCGAATTTTCTTCTCTTTTCTTCGCTTGAACGCGAATATTTATGTATAATAATTTCCTTCAACGATGCATACACTTTTTTCCGAAAAAAATTAGTTGACAATCAGTTTGTGATTGAATTGAACAGAAATCGCTACAAACAGTGTCTTTTCTACCGTCCTAGCCGTTGGGTTGACCCTAAGCCGGCTGGGGTCTGGTTAGGTTTTTAAGAGCGGAATGACATTAATTAACAAAGTGCAGGTTAAGGCGATGAGAAGGGAGAAGAAAATGAAGGGAAAAGGAATTAAGCAGAAAAGGTGGGAAGGAGAAGTTGAAGAGGAAGAAGGGGTGGCAAATTAATCAGAAAACTGGTTCCAGAGTCTCTCATCTCATTATGTGTAAGTGGAAACATTGATCCAATACAATAAACGCCAAGCTCTCGGGCTCCGAACTCTTGTTGAGATATGGGATTACATCTATCCCTTCCTCCTCTTCACTTCTTCTACTTTCTTCTTCTTCTTCTGAGAAGAGCTGCTTACTTACTAAGATTAAAAAAGATACGAACTCCCCTCGCCCGCTCCAGGAGGAGTGGGACGAGTGATTGTTCCATTGTTTAATGGAATTAATAAAAGTTGCCCAGAAAAACATTGAAATGGATCCAAAGCTGTAAATCTCGTGTGATAACCCACTTCTGTCGAACGGGCTTCTCGAGTCCTCATTGAATCCGGGTCGTTTTCATCCGTCATTGAAACAACTATGGTTTGATAGAGCACACCCAGTGGTTGATAAACCTCGCCTTAAGTTTCACAAAAAACAAATTCACCATGAAGAGTATTTCCCAATAAATTCTTCACAAACAAATAGTAAGTTCACTGAACCTACCAAACTGTTCCATACTGGGCTTAAACTAATTTTAGAATTAGTTAACTTTATAAATATGGTGAATAATATATGGAATCAACAAAGCTAATGCTTACGATCAATTGAACCAACTTAACGAAAAATCGACCTCATTTGACAATAGTGTTTCTACTCATTTTCAGTCCAACCCTCAAGTTTTCAATAGACGATTTGCGCGCCTGCGCACTAACCCCATATAGCCTGGTTGCAACCTTCCGCGAAGAGCAGGTTTCGGTACTCGGATTGAGTTGTTTACTAGTTTTGAATGAAGTTTAGTGCGTTTTATCTTCTTTTCTAATGTGTAGTTGTCGAGTTTTGTAGTTTTCAATTTGTGCAATTTCGATAAAAGACGTTGTTTTTCATTAGAAGGGCGGCCCGGGTCCGTTTAAAGTGTTTTGTCTAATCGAAAATGATGTACCTAGCTGGAACCGTCCTATCGATCAAAACAACATTTCAGGTAAGTGAACCTTTCAATTGTATCTTTTATTATTCGCTAAGTAACTTTTCATAAACCTCAGCTCTCCTACTATGAACTACATTACAGAACGATGCGTTCACAAATACAATACGATGCGTCTCATTCAACGCGGAATAGCCTGCTGTAAACGCTGGGGTGCCGGCTTTTTTTTACTAGCTTTAGCTCGAACTTAGGGGGAAAAAACGATTTTTCAAAAACAGAAGAATGACAAATTCTCGCGTTTTTGTTTGAAAAAAGTACCTACGGGTTGGGCAAGATTTCAGACCCCAACTCAGACCTCAGCATCACATTTCTCGAAAGGAATGCATGTTTTTTTAGAAGTGTGGACTCCGTGGGGGATTGTTAAAAATGTTCAATCTCAAAATGAAACAATAACCCTTGAAATTGACCATTTCCCTTAAAAAGGGCTCCCGGAAAGAAAGGAGATCATTTAGGATTCAGGACCTCAAAATACGAAAAACTCTGTGTAAGTTTCACCCTAACTTGTCATAAATTTCAATGACCATCTTGATGGGAAAATGGAACAGTGAAAATCTGAAGAAAAGAGGAGGGATTAAACTTTTTCTGACTCGATTCCAAAAATTCATTATTGAAGATAATAAACCAACATGATGGCAAAAAGTAAATAATAAATAAAATGAATTTATGTATTTATTTATGTGTGAATCTTGTTTCAGCTACGTGTACACTGAATGGGGAAAAAATGAAAAAAAGAAGAGAAAAATTAAGAGAACTCCCGCAAGGCACGACACGGCCCATAGGATTTGACTTGAAATTCCTCGATCTAAAATTGAGTCGAATTCCCCGTTGTGCTAGTTTTACATATTGCTATGGGTTGAATGTTTGTGGATGATCCATTCCAGTTTCGTTTTATATTGTTACCAATTTCTTTGCTCTCATTGGTGTACCTGTGTAAACTTTTGGAGCCTAGTCATATGTATGAACAGAACTGAGTTTTTAAAAGTAAACTGAAAGTAAAAACAAAAAGGAAACTGCCGTAGCTAAGTGGGTACTTAATTTTACAAAAAATTTTTCCAAATGTTTTTACATTTTAGTTTGCCTAATACTAACAAAATGTGTTTCTCGAGTTCCTACTTTTTTCATAATAAAAGTATTTCGTAAAAATTACTCATGATTTTTTTTTTTGTGAACCTGAAATTGAAAGACAAACTAAGGACAGTAAGTTGTGGTACACTTTTTGTGTTTATAGTAGGTACCTACAGGCCAGAAGCACTGAATTTCGATCCTAGGAATTCCGTAAAACGTATTGTCACTGCACTAGTAACTCAAACACTTGACATACCTACATAAAAAATACAATGCAGTCTCTACAGTACCTAGGCAAAATAGTGAGCGACTGTTTTCTCACTGAAGAGTTCCTATCTGCTTCCTCACTTTAGTCGGTACTAATTTAAAATAAACAAATAATCTGATATAGGGTTGTTTAAACTCCACCGAATAAGAGTTATTTCATTTTTATACCAATAAAATTCGTCTTTCCCAACCTCACATTATACTGTTGTAGTCCGCTACCGAAATAGAATGTAGTACCTACGCCTGTCAGACTTATATTTTTCATTTTCTAATGCAATGAGGAAGAAAAATGGATCTTGGATATATCTGCAAATGAACTTCACTGGAAATTGACGGATCCGCGTTTATTTTGGTTTTAGATTTTTTATTCGATACCTATACAACAGAAACATATTAACGTAATTCACCAAAAGGTACTTATTTAATCCCAATAAAAGTCACACGCATGTTAAAAGATAGATGGGTTTATCCTAATAATAAAATAGAGAGGTGCAACCTAAAATCATTCATCCAACAATTCATCGTAAAATTTACGATCATTTAATGATTAAAATATGATGCGTCAGAAATGTCCGTGATTTCAAAAATATTACACATCGGATATATGGTACGGCCAGACAATGAAAACTAGTATTGATATTTAAATTATTTAAATAAGAACAAAGCCCAAGGAGTATACTTACCCAGTAGAGTTGGATTGAAAGGGATCATTGCAAAGAAAGTAGACGGAAAGGTTCAAACAATTTATTCATAAAAATAAGGGATGATTTTAATTGTAGGTACAATAATACATGCAGTTGCAACGTAACTGTACAATTTCAACTATTTAACTAAAGGTTCCCGAAAATTGAGGCGTTGTTGGCGAAAATTAGAGGCGTTTCACTGAGCGAATAAGAAAGTAGATTCCTAGTAGATTTGACGAACTTTTTGAAACTTGGAGTCATTTTGCTGCAACGAATTATCCACGTCCAAAAAATGTTACATTTGAAACAGCCTTTGACGTGAGATTTCCCTTGTTGGTCATTCCAGTTTAGAACATCACGTAGAAATAAACACGACTGGGGAAATCTGCAAAACTTCGCGGAAGGATCGTAACCCGCCCTTCCTGACTTGGAATCACTATTGCATAATATGCCGTAGCACTAATGGTAAACCATTTTTACTGTCTGGAGTACTTTAGGATCGCAAAATTGATATAAAAATAATTGTAACTTTCGAAAACGGAACAAGCCAGTCATAAACAAACACAGAAACAACGAGAACCGGGGAAACCGTGTACCGAAACCTGCGAGATTGTAACCTCCCGGACGCGCATGCGCACTGCCACTTTCATTAATAGAAATCGTCTATTGAGCTGAAATGGTATTGGTGGTCTGGTCTCATTCGATCCAAAATCAGGTGTTTTATTTAAAACCATGCTAAGTAGTTAAACCCCTTCTGGTTTATTATTTTCAATAATTAATCTTTGGAATCGACCAAGAAAAAAACATTTTTTAACACCTCTCAAAATTTGATGGTTTACGTATCAAGGTGTACCAAATTTGGTTCTTGGGAACTGGACAAAGTGTCGCGTACGATTTACGGCGGACTTACCGAACATTTTGTATCCGATTTTTGAATTCCACATACCTTTGAGGGGAGGGGGGGGGGGGATTTTTTTCCTACCCCGATTGTAAAGGTTCATGATTGAAAAATAAATAATGAAACAAAATTCAATGAGGATAAATTGGCAAAGGAACAGACACAAAAGCGAGTGGATTACTCGAAGAAGAAACATGTTGTTCACAGGTGGCAACACTCATTTTCTCGCATCGACTTCTTAAAGGACGTTAAGCTGCCCCAACTAGGAAAGTAAAAATCGTTGGCTAACAACAACATGAAGTACCAGCAACTATTCCTGTGATTCTTTAATAGCAGTTAATAGTTCGTTAACGGGAGAGCTAACCGTTCCAGCACGGTCGTACGAGGGGATTAGCACCGCAGTTTCTTTCTGCAGGACCGTATAAAGACGACTCGAGTCACGTTAGATAGGAAATGTGTGTTTTTTTTTTGTCTTCGAGGTAGTCTGATGTTTTTGTAGGTTTTTTGTTGCTGTTGTAACCAGTGATACGAGGTGCGAATGTGACACGAATGACAGCCCAAGGAAATCAAAAGAACAAGGGAAATGGACGTTACGAGGAGGAGACAAATACAAGTATGAAAACGCTGCAAATCATTACACAATGGTTTATTATTTTTCTATATAGATCACTCGTCTACAAAATCACCAACCATCCAATATGAAGGAAAAAAAAAATCAAAATCACCAACCATTGATTGCATTTTGGTCAGCTCTAATTTGAACGGAGATTAGGCCTCTTTTGCGATTCACACTCGTGTTTTGATTTATATATATATATATTTCAATATAAACCCTTAAATTTTCGTAAGGAGCGAACGGTTTGTCCTACAGAGCTCCGCGTGGTCTCAAAAAATTCTAAAAATTCTATAGAATCTCAAATTGAAGGAAAAACCATACCTTTATATCACAATTTTTTGAGTTAGGGCGTTTTCAAAATTTCAAAATTGATTTTGGAACCCTTAGAAGTGACTTACATCAACCAAAAGCTTCGGGGCACAACTAGACCCCAAATGGAGCCTACATACCAAATTTCATCAAAATCGGTCGATGCTAAGTGGCAAAAGTGCCGCGTACGGCGGACGGCGGACGGCGTACGGCGGACGGCGGACGGACGGCCAAATTTTTATTCGATTTTTGGATTCTACGTACCTTGAAACGTAAACCATCAAATTTTGAGGGGGTGTTAAAAATTTTTTTTTCTTGGTCGATTCCAAAGGTTCATTATTGAAAATAATAAACCAAAAGCCGACTGTTTATTCATTGTAAAAATGTACCTAGAACCTTCAAAAGAGAGGAAATAGAATGGTCACAACTCTCAAATGGATTACCATTGATGACTGATAAGCAATGATGAACATAGATGACTCAAAATGATGAACATTAACAAACAACACACACGTAGGTTGTAAAGAAATAAGTCGAACGACAAAAGGGCTGAACTATATAAAGAAAAAAATTGCATTTTACTTTTCCTAAATGAGAAATTGGAAGTTCGAATCTTTAAAAACCTATGAAATACTCAGATTCGGCGTTTATCTTCATCCAACTACAACTGATTTTTTTTCTCCCGAATAAAACGCGATCGGCCTTTGGGTCTGATAAAGGTTGTAGCAGGAGCCGATAAAAGAACGTAATTGGATTGCCAGTAATTGATTTGAGAGCTCTCTAGTGAGCTTCATAGTGATTAACTCAGCCAAGGGCTGCTACAACGTTTAGACGCGTTAACAGAGCTTCTCTCTTCTTCTCCTTCATACTACTTCAACACTCATCTATTTCCTGTGGGCCCTCACTTTGGTTTGTAACTGGAGTGCTTTCCTTATTTGAGTGGGTATTGTGGAGAGGGTATATTAATAATTTTATTTTTGCAGTCTGATGACCGTATAATAATTTATATTATAGCGATTTGAACGGAAGATCCACTACCGATGTCACATGATAAAAGCGCTACTGTGGGCTCACTATAGGTATTAGTGTGATGAATTCAGTCTAAACTAGAAACCTAACTGTCCTTTTGGATAGAAATTGGAAAACAATGCAAATTTCCAAATGAGTGTACGACGAAGCTTCTTCGTATGAAAAAACACGATTGTAAAAATTACCCGATGCATGAAAAATTATCAACACGTCAATCAACGAGTACCCTCCAAATCAACGAGATAAATGAAAGATAAATATGGTTGTGCCCAGCATGCATTTACACAGTCCCTAATAATGATTTGATAAAGATCAAGTTCATAGGGGACAATCTGACGCCTCAATCACCCAATTCGGGAAAATCTCATCGAAATTACATGTGCTCGTATTACTATGTAAGCAAGAATCTTTTTTGCCGAGAGAAAACCATAATATCTGTACGAAAATTGAGACTCACCTGATATAATCGTTCTTGCAGAGGATCATATTTGACTTGGTGAAACAGGAGGAACCGATGTCGGCGAGCATGGCGCCGCAGCACGTACACTTGAGGCAAGAGTTGTGCCAATACCGGTCGAGGGCGTGCAGTAAAAACCTGCAACATAAAGGTGAATATTTGAAAAAATGAAGATTTACAATACAAGCACACAAAAAAGATTAAGTTAAGCAAACACATCTTAAGTCGCGTGTTATTATGCGTGAGATTAGAAATGGCGGTTATGTAATGAACTAACGCCTTGAATCAACGGAGGACTGACGGAGGAAAAAACTCCGATCGCACGTACTATATCGCAGTATTCTAGAGATCCTTGCTTCATAGTTACCAATATGTAGCTATGATTTTGTTTACTGGTATCCGCGTTGCATTTTTTGTGGCAAAAAAAAAGGGTCGCAAAAAATGCCTTGACCCCCAGCCAAAAGACATATCCAATATCCATGTCAAAATGATGGTCAGTCATGAGTTGAATAACTGAATCGTACTACCTACTCCAGATTTTGCAAGTGAACTCTTTCAACTCTATAAAATAGCCTAAACGACTTTATTCATAACAAATTTTGTTTTTGTGACAAAGTATTTAAAGTGTTGAAAACAAGAAAGATAACCAAAAACTTTCTTCACGATTTTCCGGGGGAAAAAAATACTAGGTATGCACTCACAAGGAAACAAAAATGCATTGAAGTTTCCTAATTTTGGGAGTTTTTTTTACGTGGATATGTCTTTTGATATGACTTTTTTTTTGCCACAAAAAATGCAACGCTGCAACCAGTAAAAAACGCTGCAAATTATTACACAACGGTTTATTATTTTTATATAGATCACTCGTCTACAAAATCACCAACCATCCAATATGAATAGAAAAATAAAAAAATTAAAATAAAATCAAAAAATAAAAAAATCCAAAAAAAATCGAAAAAATCAAAAAAAAAATCAAAATCACCAACCATCGATTGCATTTCGGTCAGCTCTAATTTGAACGGAGATTAGACCTCTTTTGCGATTCACACTCGTGTTTTGATTTATATATATATATATTTCAATATAAACCCTTAAATTTTCGTAGGGAGCGAACGGTTTGTCCTACAGAGCTCCGCGTGGTCTCAAAAAATTCTAAAAATTCTATAGAATCTTAATTTGAAGGAAAAACAATACCTTTATATCGAAATTTTTTGAGTTAGGGCGATTTCACAATTTCAAAATTGATTTTGGAACCCTTAGGAGTGACCTACATCAACCAAAAGCTTCGGGGCACAACTAGACCCCAAATGGAGCCTACATACCAAATTTCATCAAAATCGGTCAATGCTAAGTGGCAAAAGTGCCGCGTACGGCGTACGGCGTACGGCGGACGGACGGCCAAATTTTTATTCGGTTTTTGGATTCTACGTACCTTGAAACGTAAACCATCAAATTTTGAGTGGGTGTTGAAATTTTTTTTTTCTTGGTCGATTCCAAAGGTTCATTATTGAAAATAATAAACCAAAATCATAGCAACATATCGGTAGCTATAATTAATAATATATTAAACACATAAACAAATTATCCATAATATCTTGTGTGTATTTTATTTCATCATTGTAATAAATATTCTATTGTTTTTCCCTCTAAGGGAGAAATTGATAGCTTTTCTTGGATACGTCTAAGGGCGGTTCCAAATTTCTTACAAAGTTACTATGAAGTTTGCTAAGACATTCGATAGTGAACTCAGAAATTCATAGTTTTTTTTTTTTTTGCTCGAATGAAATTTGAACTTCTTTTGTAACCTCAACCAAATTATTCTCACGAATTAAAATTTGTATGAAGGCACTGCTAATTTATCACAATGACTGTATTTCTATCACACTTTTTTACAAAATTGACGGTAACGTGAAGGTCCTCACTCTTTCAACATGACCATAAATATTCAGTTGTGGGTGTAATTAAATTTCACTTCAATAATTTTCCGTTTTTGTAAACAAAAAGTAAAAAAATCTAAAAAAACGCAACATCTCTCATGATCGTACTACAAATAATCCACATCAACTCCTGCCAATCGTCCCGTTTTTAGTTCCAGGTTGTGCTTCAAACGATAAAAACAGTACACTCAAACTCTGTTTTCTGTTCTGCTGTCAAGTGAAAGTAAGATAATCCTGGCCATTCGGGTTTACGATAACACGAGTCGTCCATGGAAATCTATGATTCCCACAATGTTTGCAAAACAAAATTTAAATAAATTGAACAACAGGAAATTGTGATAATTTGTAGACAGATTACTCGTGTATGAATTCATTAAATATACGTGTAATTCATCATAACTAGTTTGATCATTCACATTTTTATCCCATTTTTAAGCTCTATTAGTTTGAACACTAGAAACTTTGATTTCTGAACTCAAAATCAGAATAATATCATGGATAGAGGAGCCGAACAATACCTAAGCAACAGGATTTGACGTCAAAAAATTACTAATTTATGACGTCATGACGATGTCGCAATAGAAAATCGAAGGTCTGGTGTGTTCAGAAATACAGTTTTGATTCTCATTATACTTGAAAATGGAAGAATCGCAACCTGTTGCTGAGGTCTCCCACCAGGCGTCCCTCGGCCGAGCACTGCATTCCCTCACGCACCACTTTACTACGATCCACGAAATTATCCTCCACTATCATCTTCTCAGCTCGGCCCCATCAAGTACCTGCCTTTTCTCACTCTTCAATTCCGAGCAAACAGATCCTCCCATCATAAGGCAAAAAGGCAAATAACGTAGGTTTCATGTGGATGGGTTACACAGTGCGTCAGTTTCTGCTCGGAGTAGTAATCCATAAGTTTAATGGTGGATTCTTAATCGTGGATGCTTCCTTTCTCATACTTCTGGGTAGCTGTTCAATAAAACATGTGGAAGTACTGATTGGAGCTCAAAAAATATACTTAAAAACGCTGCGAATTATTACACATTGGTTTATAAGTTTTCTGTATGTATCATACATAATTGGATCTGTACCTTTTTCGCCCCTTAGAAGTGACTAACAATACCCACAAGCTTCGGGGCTCAACTAAATCTCAAATGGAGCCTATGCCGAATTTCATCAGAATCGATCCATGGGAACTAAGGAAAGTGCCGCGCACGGAGGACTCACGGACAAATTTTTATTCGATTTTCGGATTCTACATAATACCTTGAAACGTAAACCATCTAATTTTAGGGATTAACTGTATTTGCTATTGCTTTACTTGCTTAGAGTCATTATTTAAAACGGGATCACCATTAATACTGGTAGAATAAATTTCAAAAAGATTCAGGCAGAAGAAATAAAGAAATGCGAGGTGTTCAGACACACACAAAAAAAAAAATCGTTGTCCCATGATACACCGAAAAGAGAACCTTCTCCTTCGGTCAAAAATAGTAGACTCGTTTCCACAGTAATTTATCCTGGTTTGAATTCTTTCTGAATTCCGAAAAGGGGGGTGGGCTATTTCCCTCTAGTAATTCAAGGAGTCTGCAAAGAAGGAGGATGAGAAGGGCGTCTCAAGATGTGATCTGAGTTGAAGATACGAATCTGATAGATCTGATCTGTTGATACTGCATCACTAACCTTACAGTTTGTAGCTAAGGTTGCCTTAACTGTTTCAAGGGTTTCCGAAATGATGAAAGTGTTGAAATGATCTCAAATAGAGTTATCGTAGGAATATGAAATCAAGAAATTACTGGTGACCCAACTGTGATGACTTCAAGCAACTACTAAGATGGAGTCAGTGGGGAACCATAAAACCGTGAATTCTTTCTACTGTTCTAGTGCAGCTACAACCCTTGATGCGAATCCACCTTGTCCTAGTACGAGTCTATATCTGTTGTAATCTGTTTTCTGCGGCAAAAATAATCCAAGAGGTTCTATCAAAAGCTACCTCAGTTGTTTCAGGAGTCTAACCTCCGCAGAAACGAGTTGAGACCTTTGCTGAAGATGACGTCTCCAAGAATTTGTTGAATCTAGGAAGTCCGCCTTGTCTGAATACAGGCAACGGCTGAATGAGATGATTCGAGAGTTCCCACTACTGCAGAAACGAGTTCAGATGTCTACAAGAAGATGGTCCTAACTTATCGAGTATATCTTAATACTGATCTACTGTTCTAAGTACAAGTGATTTTCAACTTGAACTACCTTTCGTACCTTTCCAGGATTTTCCCGCCACAGCCGGCACAGACCTTGACGCCGCCCGTCGTACCGGTGGTGTTGTTGTTATTGTTGTTGTTGATGTGGTGGTGGTGGTGGTGGAGGTGTGGCGGGGGAAAGGGGCCTGCTGGATGGTGGTGGTGCTCGTGGGGCGGACCACCCATCACATGGTGGCCGTTACTGTACGCCCCGTCGGGCGGCGGCGAGTGAGGAGACGGCAGCTCCGTGTAGGGGTGGTAATGTGGGTTCATAGTTGTCGCAGCCAGCTTGATATCCTGAAACAAGAAGGAAAATCGGTTACAGCCTGATTGGAGCGAAGAGTAATGGAGGAAGTTGACTCTAGGTGAGTTGCATAAGATGCAGAAAATATTTTTGGGATTGGAGCAAGCAGCTGTAGTCACGAGTACAAAATGAATGACACCTGAACTTGTGAGCATCTTATAATGCTTTCAACCCAGGAAAACACGAGACATGTAACATCAGGCAAGATGAGAACGACAGAAGAGACATGGGATGTCATGCCATACGAAGCATGAGGCCCTTGTATTCTGCAAACATACAGGGGGCTTACCACACCATGTCGAGCTATAAATTCCCGTATCTGCTCCTCCCACCTGTTCGCGAACCGACTAAAAAGTGAGTAACAAAATACGACATCAAACCTTGAAACAAGGAAAAACGCTGCAAATTATTACACAATGGTTTATTTTTTTCTATATAGATCACTCGTCTACAAAATCACCATCCATCCAAAAAAAAAAAAAAAATCGAAAAAAAAAATTTTTAAAAATCCAAATCACCAACCATCGATCGCATTTCGGTCAGCTCTAATTTGAACGGAGATTAGGCCTCTTTTGCGATTCACACTCGTGTTTTGATTTATATATATATATATTTCAATTTAAACTCTTAAATTTTCGTAGGGAGCGAACGGTTTGTCCTACAGAGCTCCGCGTGGTCTCAAAAAATTCTAAAAATTCCATAGAATCCTAAATTGAAGGAAAAACAATACCTTTATATCGACATTTTTTGAGTTAGGGCGTTTTCAAAATTTCAAAATTGATTTTGGAACCGTTAGAAGTGACCTACATCAACCAAAAGCTTCGGGGCACAACTAGACCCCAAATAGAGCCTACATACCAAATTTCATCAAAATCGGTCAATGCTAAGTGGCAAAAGTGCCGCGTACGGCGTACGGCGGACGGACGGCCAAATTTTTATTCGATTTTTGGATTCTACGTACCTTGAAACGTAAACCATCAAATTTTGAGGGGGTGTTAAAATTTTTTTTTTCTTGGTCGATTCCAAAGGTTCATTATTGAAAATAATAAACCAAAAGATGCAAATACTCTTGCCTACCCTAAAACTTATCACCTTTGTCTCTTGTTCCATAACTTAAATTATCTAGTCTGAAAATGTGCATTAGTGAGCAGTTTTTTGCTGGGAGTATAATCACTATCACGCACTATGCATGTAACTGTTTGATGTTAGTACTGCAGGACAACAAATATCATGCAGATCCTTATGGTTTCTCCCCTAGTTGCAAGCAACCAGAGCGAGTAGGTACACTCCGGAGTCTATTATTCAGACAATCAGCATCCTTGCACTAGAATTACAGGATCGGCTAGGAACACTGCAGGACAGGAGATGTACGGAAAATTGGAAAAAAAATCACATTTTTTCTCGAAAAACCTCCAAGAAGAATTTGTGAACTAAATCAACCACCGCGATAAATCACCACATCCTTTCACCATGAATTTCCTGATAAATTAATGTAAAGTATCAGAACCAGACCATCAGCTTGATGTGCCATGGTAAATATCTACCTGTAATGTAGGTACTTCTACAATGTTGCTTGTAAAAAAAAAAACGAACTTGTGTAAAGAAACTGACAGTGTACCGTTTCTTTAAGAAATAACTGCATCTCAATTGACACTCACATAGCATTCATCCAGTAGAGACACTTTTCAACATCAAATTCATACAAGTTATCTAAAGATTCATCCATTAGGTCTTGCGCCCACGACTTCTTACTTTAACAGAGCGACAACTCACGCAATACTGGATAAAATAGTGTAAATGAACTCAAATCATGCGAGCGTTTCTGGTTAAAAAGGATGTCGGTATCACAATATCGGTATCGCACCATGCGACAACTGTGTCCTTTAATATTCCTGATATCAACGACTAAAATTGCGGAAATACGTCGCAGTTATTCCTTGAGCGAATGCTGTAATTTTCTTGTAAATGACATTGCTTATTATTGACATAAAATTTTGACAATATAACGGTTCGAAAAAGAGTAGCCGAAGAAGACAAGGTACATAATCGTACTACTCCAAACTATCGGCAAGACTGAAAATTTGTTGAAAGATACAATGTGACTGTGGTAGGTTATAAGTTGTTCGGTTTAAATTACAAAAACCGTTTTTGGTGAGTTTGACTGGTTTGAGGTACTCCAATAGACTCCTTTTTGGAAAGCCCACTCTGAAATTTTCTTCATTCCAAAATATAAAAGAACCAGAGAAGTTTTCCTTAACAAAAGGATACTTAATTTGGCGAGGTTAAAAACGAAAGTTAATAGGAAAAAGTTGATATACTCAAAAAACTACTACTACACTAATACTACTACTACTGTACTTCTCTCAATGGGGAAATTAAATCAAATTTTGTTGAGCAAAAATTGATATAGATTGAGAAGAAAGGGCCATCTACCGTAGGCAAATTTGGGGTAGGATAAATTAATATGAAGAAAAAACGCTGCAAATTATTACACAATGGTTTATTATTTTTCTGTATAGATCACTCGTCTACAAAATCACCAACCATCCAATATGAAGAAGAAAAAAAAGAAAAAAAATCAAAAAATCAAAAAATAAAATAAAACAAAAAAATGTTCAATTTCTCCCTTGCGAGGGAAAAACATTAAATCATGTTTAATGTTTTTCCCTCGCAAGGGAGAAATTAGATTGCCGATCACTCAGCTGATCAGTGACCACTCAGGCGCCTTCAGAATTCTCCATTGACCCTGCTTCTCAAATTTCAGCTTCCTGCGTTCAACAGGAGAGAAAATGGCCTTGGAGCTCACTCAGCTGATCAGTGACCATCTTGGTACAACTAGACCCCAAATGGAGCCGATATAACGTGGTAACTAAGAAATCGGTCCGTGGTAACTAAGAAAAATAAGCGTTGCAGATTTGCGTGTCGGAATTCACAGAATGACCCCCAGCCCTAAAACATTAAACATGTTAAAATAAATCAAAATCACCAACCATCGATCGCATTTTGGTCAGCTCTAATTTGAACGGAGATTAGGCCTCTTTTGCGATTCACACTCGTGTTTTGATTTATATATATATATATTTCAATATAAACCCTTAAATTTTCGTAGGGAGCGAACGGTTTGTCCTACAGAGCTCCGCGTGGTCTCAAAAAATTCTATAGAATCTTAAATTGAAGGAAAAACAATACCTTTATATCAAAATTTTTTTAGTTAGGGCGTTTTCAAAATTTCAAAATTGATTTTGGAACCCTTAGAAGTGACCTACATCAACCAAAACACACAACCAGACAACCAGACCCCGAATGGAGCCTACATACCAAATTTCATCAAAATCGGTCAATGCCGGGAAATCTGGGGAAAGTGCCGCGTACTGCGGGCGGACGGCCAAATTTTTATTCGATTTTTGGATTCTAAGTACCTTGAAACGTAAACCATCAAATTTTGAGGGGGTGTTAAAATTTTTTTTTCTTGGTCGATTCCAAAGGTTCATTATTGAAAATAATAAACCAAAATGAAGGTAAGGTATCTTTCTAGAAGTAGAATTGCATGAATGAACGGAAAACGGTTCTAGTTTGATTCAATGTTGCTATAGGTATTACGGTTGACCGCATCCGACAAAATAACCTTCTATTTGCGATCGGAAGGCCGAAATGTATCGCGGACCACGAAATTGAGGGGAGTGTTTAGTTCTTCTTTCGTATCCGGTCTTCTATACAACGACTAACATCGTAAAGAAAAACCACAGCACCAGTTCAAAAGAAAGAGTGCGTGATGGGGGAGGAGAGAGGGGGTATAAAAAAGCAAGATAATTCATTTGACGTTACCGACGAGGCCGCAAAAGGTAATTTTATGACGGAGTACGTGTGTTCGGCGTTTGAGGCGGCAACGCGACATTATAAGTCAGTCGAGCGAAGAGGAGCGATAACCCTCAAGAGATCTCTCACTGTGCGACGGAGAGGTTTTCAGAATAGAGAGCGACGGTGAGGGCAAAGAGACAGGAAACCAGGACCGCACATTCCGATATTGCCACAGAGACGGCCGACGTGATTTCGAGAACGAAGGAAGTTAAAAATATTCGAGTCATGAGGTAGGCATGAATGTGAGCTTCAAGTTTTATAGTTTCAAGGATTATGATAAACGAAAATGCACGTACGTACACATAGATTCAAGTATATTAGACACATATTCCGTGCAAAAGTAATGACAATGAACTCCAAGCACAACACAGTTTCATAGTCCTGGATGTCCAGTAGTAGCAGACCTGGCTGATAGAATGGACTGATTCAGGAGCTGAAAGGAGTGACCCATCAACGTCAGAAAGGCTGCACCCTTGCCTTGTCATGGTGGTGTGAGAAACGTCCCACGGAGTAACTAGAGTTGGACACTCAGCAGGTCTACTTCGTAGTATCACCACCCGCGGCCTGCTCTGCACATAACCGAACTAGTGGTCGTTTTGCAAGGGCATTTCCCTCATCCCCTCCCTTCATCATCTTTCCATGTCCTGAGAGCCGGGATAAGTCCTAGGCGTCCTCCCCATCACAGAAAGATTTTATGTAAATAATTTTTAAATAGCTAAGACCAAGGTTGCAGGATCTTGGACAAAATCACTCCTGGCTTTCTTCATAAAATTAAACGAGTTAATTCAATTTAAACGAGTTTTACGTTTTGGATCATTATTTCCAATAAATACTCCTAAGGTTCGTTCGTAGTGCAGTTTTAGAACTTGTCCAGAACTGGGGGAGTTCTGAAAAATGGCCGCCCAGAATTTCGAACTGTGTTCTCGGATTTTCTACACTGCGAACGCTTCCATGAATCGGAACTGCTGTACCTAATCTGTCATCGCCTAACCTTCTCCTTCATTGTGATAAAACGCTGCAAATTATTACACAGTGGTTTATTTTTTTCTATAATAGATCACTCGCTTGCAACGAAGACAGCTGACATGACTCTCATTTCGAAGAAATAAACATTCTGATTTATTTAAAGTTCAACCTTCCTCATGTGGACCAAACTGTTGATCCTACAAAACTATGGGTGGTCTCATTCCATTCTAAAAATTCAATTTTATTTAATATAAAGTATAAAATATTAAATATAAAAATATTATATTTAATATATTATATTAAATAGGTAGGTAGGCACTTAATAGATATACAATATTAAATTTAAAAAAATTTTTGTGGAAGAACAATTATTAAGTATTACTTAAATTTAATTCTATTTTATATTAAATAGGTACTAAGTAAATAAAATAAAATTTTGTGGAAAAACAATACCTTTAGATCGGCAGTTTTCAAACACGAAGGACAAATGGTACCTACCTAAGGACATACGGAAAAATTTACTTTTATTTATTTAAATTTATTTACTGTACGTACTTACCTTGAAACCTAAACCATCAAATTTTGAAGGAGGGGTGTAATTTTTTTCTTGTTCTATTCCAAAAGGTATTTTTAAAATAATAAACCAAAATCAATTAGGAGTTATTTGCTATGAATGAATCTGAAAAAAAAACTGGCTTTTTACCAAAATTAAAATAAGAAAGGTAGTTACTACTTTTTTTGGTTTTAATTCATTTTTGAGAAATGGAATAAATTATTTATTTTGAATTGTTGTATCTCCGTTATTTATCCCAACTACAGAGCTTAGGTTGATGTCAAACAGTAGCAAATTTAATCTACATCAAAAAGTTACTTGGCATAAATTATTGAAATCATAATAAAAACAAATAATATATAATAGTTTCAAAAAACCGACAAAAGTGGAACAATTTAATGGTTTTCAGCGCACTTCGTCAGTGCAAAACAACAGAGGGTTTTAACGTTGCAAATACGTACCTACTAAGTATAAAAATTCAAAAAATGCCTGATGAGCCACGTACCCGCCTCTTATTAAAGTTTATTGAAACCCTCACCAGAGAGCTCCTTTGTAGGTGTCCGGAGTTCTGATAACGAGTTCGAGAAAAAATCCGGAACGCCAGAACCGAGTTCCGAACTAGTCCGGAACTGTGTCCGAAAGTCACTGCGAACAGCGAACTCAGTTCCAGAACTCGCGATTCGTGCACTGCGAACGCGTAAAGCCCTACTGCGCATGCCCGAACTGTTCTAGAACTGTCCCGGACTGCACTACGAACGAAGCTCTAGAATGAACCTCTGAAATTGGGAAATAACAATTCGTAATTTCGAGCACCATCGTATCCTTTATGTAGCAGATACATTTCCAAAAATTGGATGTAAATATAAATTTCATATCCATACTTAGTCATGTGTACCTATGATGTCGGAAATCAATGAATGCTGGTACCAGGTAGACAAATCATCTCCTCGAGGGGTTAGTGGTAAAAGTTATCAAATTTATTTGAGAATATTGTTCGGGAGAGCCTGTTAAATTTCACCTACACATGTCAAAGACTGATGGGACAATGTGGATTGTGAACTTAAAATCCAGTTAAATCAAATAATTTCAGGTTACGTAAGCTCAGTAGTACAATAAGACTTGTTAAGTAAAAACTGTTCCAAACATTGTGAAAAAAAACCACTTATCTTTTCATTTCCCCGAATTCAGTGAAAATTGTAGGTTGTAAACCGGTGTATTTCTACAACCATATTTTGTGGGAGTAAATGACGATTAAATGACAGTTGAAGTATTTTACTTGTAATGTGATGGTATTTAAACTTTTTTTTTTCATCAACTCAAATACAATTGTATCACGAGTGTTCCACTGGTTCATTCAGGTATAAGTTTATTTTATTAATTTTTGCAATTTTTCGTCATAAGTCGATTTTTAATTTTCAGCCCAGAGGGACCAAAACCTCATTTTCTCAAAAAATGCACTTGATCACTTTTACCATCAACCCGACGTCCTAAAGAAATACGACAGAAGATAAACTTAGTTGTACTCGAATATATTACAATTTTGTCAGTCTGTCCTTGTAACTGGCATAACTAAGTATACGAAGTTATAGTCCAATTTTGATGAAATTGTCATTGAAGAGTGGTTGATTGTTCAATTTGTTTAAAATAATGAAATGTTTGCTATTATGCGCGGTAGAAAGGTAAATAAGAATGTACGTTTTGTCGCTAATGGTTAAAATTGGACGATCTACTCCTCCGGGACGTCCCCTGAATTGGATGCATCACCAAACAATATGTGAAATAATGAGGACAGTAGTTTTGGCAATAAGTTAATATTATAAATACTCAGTGAGCATACCTAGCGTCAATTTGAAATGTGCTGGTGGAGATGCCACCATAATATTATTAAAGATTACATTTTAAGGTATTAAATGAAAGTCAAATTTTCAAGAAACGCTATTATTCTTGGAGGGAAAAACAATAGATCGTGGATATGTCCATTGTTTCTATGAATAAACAGAATTTTTGTTATACGTTATTCAAAACAAATGTTTTCAGGTACTACACATTGTAATAGATTGGGAGCAAATGTAGAAGTTGGATAAACGAAAAATGTCAATCTCATTATAAAATTATTCCAAATTTTCAAATGGGGAATTTGCCTCACATTTTTTTTTCGAATGAGGGTTTATTTTTATGGAATAAAACCATAGTGAGTTGTTCGAGAACGCATCCAAAAAATTTAGAGAATTTAAGGAAGATGGAAATTTTAAATGTGGTGGCAATGTGTAAGAGGCAGCCATGTTTGAAACTTAACGGATATTCTACCAATCTGACTTCAAAGGAGGTTCTGTGGCGCTTACCACAGAAGCGGAACATACACGAACTTTTAGCTTACAAGTAGTGCGCACAAGAGTGCGCCGCGAACTAGCAGGAAGAACCCAGACACAAAAATGACCAAAAGAAACAATATTACACTTTTTTACAATACGATTCTACCTACTAGTTTATCAAGCATTATTAGTCTTCATCTTCTCTTATTTAGTTTCAAGATTTGAATCACATTATTTGAGTAGCCATTTCACTGGATCGTTTTGTGTGGCGGTGCTAGAACTCTGTCTGTTGTCGGAGTTGTTTTTGCGTCGTTTTTTTTTCGTGTGACGTCAACAATATTCCTCGATTTTCGCGGTGTTTTGTAACAGAGGCTTCACTTGTTTAGGCATTTTCTCCTACGGTAATTTTTTCCCCTTGGTTATTCCTAGTGTTAAACGTTATTCTAGGCCCCTATTATAGGATTTGACTTGAAATTCCAGAATCTAAAATTGAGGCAAATTCCCCATTGCTATAGTATGGAGCTGGAAAAGGGCACAAGGACCCTCCACCTAATTCTCTACCTACCACCCTCATGAGCACTATAAACATTTTTGTCGTGGAGAAGTGGTTATCAAGAGTACATTTAGGAATAAGATTGACCAAATCCTAGCACACGAATTAGGCGTTCAGTAAATAATAATACCCGGTGTAGACCAGTCCAATATTCCAGGAAAACAGTGTTACCTCGGTTCTAACTGTGATTAACTACAGTTTACCAAGCCAATATGATTCCCTCGTACCCTCCAATACGCAAATATAATACCAATTCGAACGATTGAAATGGGAATGCGCTTTCGGAGGGATATTCCGCGTTGAGAGGCACCACGGTGACATTATTAGGTGCTTTGGAGAACCAAGTAGATTAGACCCAGGGCAATTCTCCACACTATTGTCATTCCTCCGGTAATAACCAGGTTGAAACTCCGTCCTCGACCGAGTTGAAAAAAAGAGAAAAGAAATCGGAAAAAGACGACTCCGTTGAACGAAAAGAAGAAAAAAATCTCCCTTTCAGTTCTTTTCGTTCGAAGCAAACAATACCAGGTAACAGAGAGGGGTTCTCCTCATGCCGTTTAGTGACGAACACAGAAAAAGGAAGTATAATTATTAGTATTAGAGAAAACCATTGGTTCGCTTTTTAATTAAAAGTTGAGTTATTTGGGCACAGCGTGTGAACACTATTAGTTTTCACGCTAGCGGTTTTTTTTTTTTATGAAACGTGTTGGGGAGTGGCGGCACATCGTGAGAACGGAACATTATAACTTGAGAGATGGCGTACGGTGCGATCGAGTGCGATTAAACGGTGATTAACTGAGATTAAACAGTGATTGAACTTCATTCAAAAAGCCTTTCAGCGTTGGTTGATATTGATTGGATGGATTGATGTTAAGTTTCATCTTCCTAGTGAAGTTTGAAGATAATTTCTTCTTTCTGAACCAAGGCCACCCTTGGCCGGTGTGAAGCAGGTCTGAATGCTTTCATCGCTATAGCTATTCTCCAGGTTAATGATTGGTGTGATGTAAATCGTTGACATTGAAATGAAATGAAATAGTCGTCATCACTCAATTGCTACGTGACATAACAACTAAAACAAACAACTAGAAAATAAAAAAATAAAATATCGATGAACGTGCACGGAGATGGTTCTGGCCTATATATGTAAAGTACAATAATTACTGAAACATGACAAATAAGTAAAATGAAAGATCTTCTCCTCTGGGAAAATAAATAGTTAGTTGATGGCAAAATAAATTAAATAAAAATCCGCATTCGTATTTCATTTGACTATCTTAATTTAATTTACAGAATATTCAAACGATCGCTAAGCTACAAATTTACTCATTTCTCTTTTAAACAATTTATTATTGTTAATAAATAGTAGAGCGTTGATTTTTTCAAAATCCCTGTTTATCAATTGCATCCCTTTATACTTAGTGGTCATTTGGGTATATTTGTTCTTCAACGTAGGTAATTTAAGTCTATAATTTTTTGACAAAGTCTATCCACTTTCTTTTTGGACGCCTGCAAGGAGAATGTAAGTGAAACACAAAATGTGCTATTCATTCTGAACAGGACACTAGCCCCAGTCCTTATCCAGACGAGAAAAATGGGTAATCCCCCATAAATAGAAGCAATTTTGGGGCGATAGTTGATCCAAATTGAATCCATGTCCCTCCCTTCTTCTTGAAGATGTCACGTTGACTGAGTTGAGATGGCGAAATTCAACTTAAAGTTTTTCTAGCCCTCCCAGTCAGTTTCTTCCCATGTTTTTAAATAAAGATTGCTATGGAGTAATTCTTAAACAGTTCAACCACCCTTCGATAGTAGAAGGATGGTTAAATACACGAAAGGGTGGTTACAGACGAATACATTTTTTTGACATAATGCCAAGAGTAGGTACTTTAGATGACGCATCAACCAGCACCTTTTTTGGAAAAAAGTAGTAATTTGAGAGGTATCTGAAGATTATATCAAGTCTGACGTAATTTTGTGGTTTGGACTGGCAGAACTCCATTGGTTCCAACATTCTGGTTTGTGGAAATGAATGGTTGCATATTATGATTTATTAATAATAATTGATATTATTCGGGTGCAGCCAGAAAATTTGATTATAATGTTGCAATAATATGCTACCATGATGCAGTACAAGAGTACTTCTATGTACACACATATATGTTATAAGTAAGAAGTACTCAAAATTCAAGAATTGGAAATTGCATATTATGGCGTTTTTTTTTTTTAGAATGCAATAACCAAGCTCAGATACCAAGAAGCAAAAAGGGATGTGGCGAACTGACCACGGGCAAATTAACCGCAGTCTCTATCTCATCAAACTAAGCGACTCCCCATACTGCACTTTCTGCGAGGGTGAAGTTGTAGACATAAATCACAAATTAGAAAAATGTCCGCTTTATGATGAATTCAGCCTACTAGGATACCAACCATTAGAGGAGTATTTTCGGGTGGCCACACATGACAAAATTTGGCCACTTTATGAAGAATTCGGGGCCAAATGAATACTTCAGAGCAAATGAATTTCAATTTTTTCCAAATTCAAGTGAAGAATTGATGAAATATGTTTCGTGTATGCACAAACTGGTTATATATGTTACTGTTTTATTGTAACGCAACCAATAAATAAAAATTGAAAAAAAAAACAAGCTCAGATACACCACGTCAATATCAACAAAGCAATGTTATTATCTAAAGGAACACGAACATGTCAACAAAGCAATGTTATTATCTAAAGGAACACGAACATGTCAGTCAACATTACATTTATATCATATCTTGGCACAGCAGTATCAAGCATGCTTTTTGTTGGGAACTGCAAGTAGTCTAACATTGTAGCCTAGGTTAAAATGACATATTGGATGTTTCAGAATGTGTCGTAGAGAGATGCCTGTTTGACAATAATCTAATATTCAGTTAGCATGGACTTCTCGTGCCGTCAGTACCTATCATTATATCCTGATGATGGATATGGGGGAGTCCGTAGCCACCGACCAAATTTAAGACCATCTCGCTCTAGAAAATGGCGCAGGCGAGTAAAGGTTTAACACGAGAAAGCCATACTTGGGACAAAACCCTCCCTCCCGTTGTGTAATGTTTCCTTCATTTTACCGCCTCGTATGAGGGGGAAGCTCATCGCTAATTGACGCAAACTCCTGTAGTGGGTTTTCGGGGTGGGAATGTTCGGCACAAATGGATATCCGTGTTAAAACGTCAGAAGCGAGAACCTTTCACACATAGAAGCAACGGGTAGCTAATAGGGCAGGCCTGACAACGGCGGAGTGCAAAACTGATTCGGGTACTGACAAACTAAGCATTATTTGTCGAATTAGGCGGCATCCGCGAGGCATACGTCCTCTAATCTTCTCAACTATGAAATACCGCCGACAGCTAATGCCCGATTCCACGCGGAGGCCTCTCCCAAACTATATTTAGCCGTTAAATTTCGGGCCGAGAAGGGGATTATCATATCAACTTCATCCCGTCCGGTTGTCGACATACCTAATGCCCCGACTTTTGGATACGTTCGGCTTATGTACATTTGAGAAAGCGTTTTCAACGATACCAAATTCGACGGGGTTAAAACGGGTGATGCGATACCATCGGAGGGATTTGTTCTTTAGAGAAGGGAACAGAATTGATGTCGACACGCAGAATTTCCCGTGACAGGTCGCATATTGTTTCACTAATGATATCGCATTTGAAGTGGTGGATGGAGAATGCTTGAATGAGAAATGCACCCAGTCATCAAAATCAATTGTTTCATTTTACTTCAAAAGTTCACATCGGGATCGGGTAGAGCTAAGAACACATTCTAACTCATCGAGTAGAATAAAAACAGCGTCCGGATCATTGCAGGCAATGACTCATAATCATTGAATGGAGTATGCTGGTTGTTGGGTGGAAGTAATGATTCATTAGGTCACAATACACGTGAGGACATGAGATGATGGGAAGAATGAGGCTATTGAAGATTCAAAATATCCAAGAAGGCATCTGGGCGCTGAGAGTTCAACTTGTAGCTTTGGGTTCATTAGCAAATTTGGTAGCTCATTCACCACAGCTGTCTCGTAGACAAAGACAGACTTGCTAGCCGCAACCGAAGCCACAAGGTGCGATCTCAGTGTGATGGCGTCTGCAGTGCTAAAAGTCACGAGATTTAAGTGAGATAAGAGATGGTGGCACCAACAGGGCCATATTTCGTTAACTCACATTAGAGAATGGAATGGGTTACGGAATTTCTCACTCCTCAAGATTCACGTACAAAATCATGGGTAATTGGTTCAAAAGTGGGAAAATTTATTAGCAATCCTTGCAACGGATAAAACTATACAAAGTCCAATTTTGATGAAACTATACAAAGTCCGATTTTGATGAAATTTTCAGGAAATACGTTGTGTTGTAGATGACCACGTTGAAAATGTCTGAAAACGGATTAGTATTATTTGAAGTGTAGTACTATAAAACCATTTTAGAAAAAGTTCGAAAATTGAACATTTTTTGAACCAATTAGCTACAATTATAGATGAATCTGTAAGAGAAATCCTTAAGCGGAAAATATCTTATTCCGCCCTCCGTTGCGAAATAAGCGAAAAAGTCTCCATTTTGGTGCTCCCGCGTGGTAGTAGATTTCGTAACTAATCTTGCAGCATTTATCCTCTAACAAGAGTAGAGAATTCCTGGTTGCATCATTTCCCTCCCTTCTCGTCTCATGGCATCTAATAAACTTATTTCAGTAGAAAATTCTTCTTAAGAACTTTAAAGGTTGAAAAAATGCAAACATTTGGTGCATTCACATACAATAGTAACTCATACAATAGAAAACTTAAAAACTCAAGCATGATAAATTTACGTTTACTAAACTTTTCATAAATTGTAACTTTGCAAAAACAAATTTAAAATAGGGAATAAAAATGAATTGATATCTTGAATAACTAAAAAGTAATTGGGTTTTGGGTATTATGGTAAAATGGGGGTTGTATTATTCATTCGGGTGTACCTATTGAAAGAAGCCTAACTGAATAAACGGGTTTTCCCATTTTTCGCCCAGAATTATTGTTCGATTTTGATGATTCCAGCGGCAATATTTTAGTTTTTCAACTCCAAAGGCTGAAGCACTATTGAATGAAGAAAATCCTTGAAAATTCTAAATTTAGGTACAACTTTCAAACTTTGAGCGCCGATAATTTAGAGAAATACTAACCCGAAACGAGGACCGAACGGCGACCGACTGAGACCTCCTTAAGAAGTTGGTATTTTTCAGCTTTTTTTAAATCGTTTTGGTATCGTTCTGGTTTGGTATTTCCCTAAATTACCGGCGCTCAATCTTTAAAAATTGTACCTGAATTGGAAATTTTCAAGGATTTTCAAAATTCATTTGTGCATCAGCATAGATTTTAGAAATTAATTCGTGCATGAGCCTAGCGAATTGAAAAACAGAAAGATTGCCGCTGGAATCATCAAAATCAAACTATAATTGCCAGAGAAAAATGGGAAAACCCGTTTATTCAGTTTTGTTTTTCCCATTTTTCTCTGGCAATTATACTCGTAGTTCAATTTTGATGATTTCTGCGGCAATCTTTCAGTTTTTTCTATTCCCTAGGCCCATGCACTAATGAATTTCGAAAATCCTCGAAAATCAAATTTAGGTACAACTTTCAAAGCTTTTGCCTCTACAATTTAGAGGAAATACTAACCCGGAACGAGGAACGAGAGGCGGCCGACTGAGACCACCTTTAAAAAAGTCGATAACTGTGTTTCTTCTGTGTATCAGAAAACTTCTACGAGCTGTGTAAAAGAAACTTTGAATGTGATAAGTTAAAATCCAATAAATATGTACTTAAGGTCGATACAGAGTTTTCCCTGCTTCTGGAACTTGAAACTGATTTGATATTCATGATAATTCTTTTAAATGATTTGGCAAAATGAGGAAGGTTACTCAGTGGAGTTGACCGTGTATTTTCGTTTACGGCCCAATGAGCAAATAATGTTGAAAACGTGACATTGAAGAGTTTTTAAATTATTGTGCAACGCTTTTATCAACGTAACCACAAAACCATGACATTAATAGATAATTTCATTCGAATACTCACACACCTACCCGTACTCCTGCCTGTGATTCATAAAACTGCCTACAATTGCGCATTTGAACTGCTATCGCGGTTACATCCCAACGGTAATAATATTTTTTCCGAGTTTATCATCCACAATCTTTCATTAAAAAGCACGATGCAAACGTTAAATGTACCAAGAATAGGTACAGAGGTCCTAAAATTCAGTTTTTGCTGCCATCCACGATTACTCCGGTAGAAAGGAGGCGGTTGATAAAACTGCAAGTGTTCATTCATTGCAGTGAATCGGAACAATTAACGACGGTGGAACTCTCAAGATAATGTTTTATTATTCATTATCTCAGTTTGCATGATTTCCGTTCAAACCCATTAAAGTATAATCAACCGAAGGTGAGAAAAGAGAAGTTTATCATCCGTTCTGTTTCAATAAATATCTAACCATTCAATCGATTAACGATCGTCCATTTGGAGAGAAAACTATTGTTCATCAGCTTCGAATACTTGAGAACACTTCAGCACTTTATTTTATATGATTATGGATTATACCCAAATTCACAACAACTGTTTTTACAGCATTTATCTTACTCGTGGGTCAATCATCCAGAAATTTGATTTCTTTGGAGAAAAATATTCACAGAGATGAGCAAATCATAGGTAAGCTCTATTGATGAATTTATTATAGATTTTAGAACGGACAATCCTTTTGGCGGAAATAGCATCTTCAGGAATGAATCTTTGAATTCTGAAATTATAGGAAAGATATTTCAGCTAAAAGAAACCCGAAAATTGTATGACCTAGTTGATCGTTCTTTTAACTGGGTGCTCCGAAAATTTTGAAGTTGGAGGGATAAATGTCACTAAGCCAGTGCGAAGTAGGAACTTCAGGGAAGAAGACACCAAAACGGCTTTTGACGAAACATATTGAGACTCTGAATCCAATGGCGAAGTGGGCAAACTGGAACCCAACCAGGTACTGAGAACTGGTTCCAACCGCACCAGTGAAATACTCCATGTCCATCCCACTGAATCAATGCTATTCCTCTTCTTCTTCCTCCCATTTTCCATCCAGCTTTTTTGCTTAGAGGACTGCTGTGACAAATACTTCCATTGCTTCCCAGCAAGACTTTTTCCTAATCATCTCATGTATGATTGTGTGCGGATGCGATGTTCCGATAGCCTTTTCCTCATATCCTCCCATTGTGGGACCGCACTAAATTAACAACAATGGACGAGTTCCATCATCAACTTCAAGGAAGAGATCTGAGCCTTCAACTTCTTCACAACCACAGCAAAACTAGTCAGAACGTCAATAAACAATATCTAAAAAAAAAAATGGATGCGGTCCAGAGCTTGATACAACTACAAGCAGCTCACTTTCTGAATATACAGAAACATTATCAATCTGATGAATTTGCTCTAGCTTCTAAAGAACCTGCTCCTCGTTGCCGATCTAAATTGAATTTAAAATATATATAACCATAATCGTTAAAAATATCACAATCAAACCTTTAGGGAATAAATAAACAAGATAAATAATGCTGGAAATTTTTCAGAACACGTCCCATTCTGTTTAGTACAAAATGTGACGGTGTGCGATTTAATGAGGCGCCAACCTACAGTGTTCATTCAACCTTCATAATTCTCCTTCCCTGAACCTCTTTACGTCAATCTTACAGAAATAACATTGAAAGAGGAATGAAAAAAGAAACACATAAAAGTACGAAGAACCCAAAGATAATAATTGACGAGGCGGATTCGAGAAGTGGGGTAGGGAGTGGGACTACGTTTCGATAAAAAAAAAAAAACGGTTCAATTCCTCAACGAAACGATCGTTAGAAAGTGTATTCGAAGGGCTCATTATATATAATTGGTCGATAATTGACAAGTTATAGTGGAAAAGTAGGGACTCACTGTAAGGATGGGGAAGAACGAAGTTTCTTTTTTGAAGAGTTTTCGCCCTGAGATGTATGGGCCTAGGGTTCATTACCGCTAATGAATCAGTGACATACCACCGGTGCTCCCATTACGTTCGCCATCCCCCCCTCTCCATTGATTTATAGTAAGGGGGGAAATTCAAGAGGGACGGTGGTTCTTTGTGAAGGTAAACTTCATAAAGCATCCTTACAACTGAGTTGATATGATTGACGTAGAGGAGGACGTTTTTACTCATGAGGGTTGTTAACCGTTGGCACTTGTGACTACTAAATCGGTTACTTCTGTCCGATACTGCCAGAACTCCATCTTTCCTCTGAGCTTGTGAAAAATATCTCTAAAAATAAGCAGTAAGTAGCTTGCTCGAACTGTCGTTAAAAACACGACCAGAATATTCGCAGTGTATGATAGGTATATCAAGAAATTTGGAAAATCGAAGAGCAATGGAGTTTGAAGAGTGTTACTACAACGCCTAAACGCCGGAATTAAATAATTTTGTACCATACACCAAGTTAATAATCAATTAAATCGTGATCCTTCGGGCGTCGGTGGTCTAGTGGGCAGTGTACCCGACTGCGGTGATAGGATAAGAACCGTCTTGCGGGGACGCGAGTTCGAGTCTGGTCGCCAGCAGAAAGTTTTCTGTCTATTAGACGATCGGCAATCTCTCGTTCCAACCCAGGGCGGTGATGTTTGGGAAGCCATGAGCGAAATCATCAGAACAAATTCTGATCTCCCCTTAGGGAGACAGCTGATGACGTCCGCGACGCCAAGAATGGCAGTCGGACGAAAATTCAACCTGAAATGGTTGCTTACTTTACTTTTTACTTTTACTCGTGATCCTTTGCTAAGGTGTGCTGATACAGGGCATCAAAGAAGATTCCAAGACTCTGAAGGCAAAGAGTTACATTGTGAAAAACATAACCAGGTGAAATCGTTCACAAAGCTGTTCAATGGGGGACCGATGAAAGACACACCTTGTGGACAAACTGTGAACTAAAGGATCATTATATACATATTTTGATCCTGACCAAGACACTAATTCATATAAAACATGAAGTGACACTAAAAACCTTGGGGATCCTCTCAGGTTTGGTGGAACACATTCTTACACGAATGAGGGAAACTTGCGCATCCACACATCTGTTCGATTATCCAACACTGGTGAAAAACCCATCTAGTGGACAAAATGTGAACTTGAGGATCTATACTTTCAGCTAGGGATCAACTAGGGATCCTCTCAGGTCTGGTTGGGAAAGGGCAGAATGGAGGAAACTTGCTCATCCACCTGTTCAACAGCGGTACCTGTGACTGAAAGAGCCCTCTATTGGACAAATTGTAACAAAACCATCAACATAGGTTTTTTCAATTCTAGAATCATCCATCACCCATGAATAATGTTTATCGACAGGATCAATGTTTCTGAGTGATCGGAAACAAATTGCAAAATGTCTGGCATGGCATTCTACGCCGCGAGGTTCCTCTTCAGTCTCCTAGTTAAATGCACCCTTTTCGCTGGAGCATCTCGATAACGTCGAGGTTGTATATTAGAGCCTCGTCTTGTACGTCGCACCGCTCATTAGTGAGCGGCGGTGATGCCCGTCGTTTTACGACCGTCTCAGAGTCAACCCCTTCGAAATAAATCGATCCCGAAAACGTCGTTTCCTCCAACAGACTACAGCAGGATGCATTCCAGATTCCTTGTCTCCGTTACAACTCGCATTATGAAGACCGTATGATTCAACTGAAACCCCATTTTGACGACATCTCGGTTCGGCTGTGAACCAAATGTTTTTGAGAATTCATGAAATTGTGTCTGGGTGAGGAGACCTAATTATGCACACTTCTTAAAACATTCAATATTATTGTTTTTCTTTTTGGTAACAAAGTCAAATCAATAAGCCACATCACAATGCAAATCTACTGACGATAAGAAGTTGAAATTTCGTATTTTTAATTCAAATTTCAATACATCTTTGACGGTACCGAACTGGCGAAAGTGCACTCCATTAAATTATTAAGGAAGATCAGCCGAAATTTTTCCTCCCCTCACCCTACCTATCTCAGCGAGAAGAAAGGCAAAGACAATCAACATGAATCAACATTTCGAATTCGAATTCAATACCCATGAACAGTGTTTACCTCAAAATTCAGTTGGATGGGTGAGAAGATTTCGAGTGACTCCTTAACTGTTGGGTGCGCCGTTAAGTTAGGTGACGACGGTGACGTCACAAGTTACGATATTGCGACACTCGTTTCGTTCGTTTCCAACCATCGTATACCTCAAGAAAAGCACCTTTTTGTAAAGCTCTCAATGAGGTCTTCCAGAAAGACAAATGAAATAAAACAGCCAAAACCGCCCCTATTCGTACTGAAATTGAGTAAAATTGAATAATTTCAGTAGTTTGATCAAACAACATATTATTGCTTCATGAATGCAACGCTACGTACCATTTCCATAAAAGGAAATCGAATTTCCAGGAGCTTGGAAACCTCAATCGAAAGTCTGTATTCCTTCAGATACTGTCGAGCTCCTATAACACTGAAAATCCCCACAATATGAGTAGACAGCGCTGGTGAGTGTTGAACGGGGGTTTCCCCGAAGTTCGGGAGACGAAACGCTCATTCGGGACATAACGGGTTGTTTATCTGATGGTACGTCCGCCCGTAGGAATGTCGGATGGATTGGAGTCGACAGGCTCAGATGTTTACGTCAAACTAGCCAAGTAGAATGTAAAGAACTATTTTCTCGTGAAGAATACTTCTTCAAGTCGAGGTGACTAAACGAAGGCATCTCAGAGAGAGGACTTGTTAGGACAGGGAAGCTGTTGGATTCATTGAAAGACATCAGAGCTCATATTACAGTCATCGAGCATGTCAGAATCAGCAACATAACTCAAAAGCAGAGGAGCTTGGAATAATAAAATAAGCTGATCCAATTGAGAAGCACAATTTAAATACGTTGGATTATTTGAAATCATCAGTCATCAGAGTAAATCAAAATCGGCGGTCCTGAACGATAGAAATCCCCAAGACTTAGCCTGAAGTAATGTGATAAACAGTTCCAGGCTGAGCTTCCAACGTGGGAGAAAAGGAGGTATTTTTTTTAGTGGATTTGAATCCCACAAAACCTTGAAGACGCAGACCCTTCAAGGTATCTGACGAGATCCAACACCCTATGGATCTTGAAGATTTTCTCACCTTCCTGCCGAAAAAACATCGATAGAAATAGAACTAATTCGTAGTTTTATCAGTCCAAAACTTATCATTAAATAACCACCAAGCGTCTTTCTTGAGTCTTAGGTGAGTTTAGTTTTGAACCAAGAGATTCTATGAATCCATGTGACTCTTTGTGAAGAATTTATACAGAACACAGAACTTATTATTTCCTCATCTTCAATTTGGGGTAAGTAGTTGTCAAATATCGTCCAGTCGTACTGAAATGCAGCCTGATGAGTGAAATTTGTGGGCGGGGCTCATCATTATCCGGATTCTACAGGACTGGTGCTCATTTAGAGAACGCTGCAAATTTCGCGTGTGGCAGCGCCAAGTTCTGCTCCCACGTATCATTCACGTGACTCATTTGGATTCAATTAAGAGAAAACGGTCGTTACTTGGAAGTTATTCGTGAGTTAATTAAGCGATCAGTTGCGTCGGAGTTTCCCGAAAGGAGGGAGAAAACCAGCGGAGGTGGGTTCTGTCGACGTGTCGGTTCTCGAGAATGATGGGTGGAGGGGAATCACCTCAGTGCAGGTCCCTAATGAGAAGTACAAGCTGATCAGGAGGGAGAAAACGAGTCCAATATACGAACCCGGCTTTATCAAGATCTCAAAAGCCAACTAGAAAATGGTCGGGAGAGAAGGCATTTCTCGGGGTCCGCCAGCCTTCTTCGGCCCACGCAGAGCGGCATGTTCTCCCGAGTCCATAAAACCCAGTTCGTCCATTAGAATCTGAACGCCGAGATCGTCTCTAGTCGAAAGATGTGAACACCCACGCACTCTGGGTTACCCATAAATGGTGGTGGAAAACATAACAAATACGTATCTTCTAAAATCGCAATATTCTACCACAACAGATAATACTTAGGTCTGATCAAGTTAAGTTTGGATTTATTTGACTGAGCGCTAATAATATTTGAAATTAAGAGGGATACAAAACCTGATGAGCCACTCATTGGACTCAGAATTATATTACAATTCTGAGTCGAATAAGATCGACTTTTGCTACCTGAACATTCATTATTGTAGGTATTAAAATACAATTATTGCCAACGAACCTTATTGGAGAGTGCATCATAACCAGCAAGCCAAATACAGGAGGCGAGAGAGGCTCATCAGGATGTCGAGAGAGTATCAAAGTCAGGCCTACCGAAGATCTCCTTACAACAAAAGAGCTCGCGTCCTGTACTCGATTTGCTGGTTATGACGGATTCTCCAATAAGGTACAGTGACAATCATTATTGCATCCATTAATCTGTATTCCACATTTATAGATTGGTTGATTCAATAAAAGTTGTAGAACATATTATGTAGTACCATGGTATTATGGTACCCATAGTACCATTTGTGATAGGAAAAAATGGACAACTTCCAGGAGTTCAGAAACCCAAAAAGACTATCACTTAGATTCCATCTTAATCTCGAATCATATTATACAAATGCATAGATTGCGAAAAGACCATCACAGTTTAAAGAATCTGAAGAGTCAATATTGGGAATCTGAAACCTTTCAAAAACCAACCTGGTTTGCAAAGTTCGGGAGCATTATTGTTTACTACACGAAAGCTTTGTTATGAAACTACAATATTCCAGATTGGACGCCTCCGTTTTGTGGTGTTACGACCGCTTTCCCTGCAATTTGAATTAATTATTGGGTGTTGGGATTTTCTAATAAATCGTTGTCTGCATTATTTGCATACTACTTTGTTATGCAATTAGCGATCAAGATAATTCATCGTTCTTTGCATATTATTACCCTGGACGGTACAGCTTGCATAATATTCGGTGGCTTAGAGAAAACATTGCATCAGATAAAGAGAAAAATAATTTACGATCATCATGCGCGTTCAATTTTAAGCGCATTGTTATTTATTTATTTAAAAGTAGGTAAATCAGGTGTAGCGAAGTGAGACATGTCCTGTTGAAACTATCAAGTATTACCATATAAATTAATCCGTGAAATAATTTATTGTAATGAAGTGTAAGTGCATAGTTAATTACTAGCGGCAATGAATATCAATATTGTCATATGGTGAGAAAAAATTAATATCAGAGAGGTTCAGCGCAATAACGGGCGATTATCCGAAAGAATCTGACGGCATCTACGAGTATACAATAATGCAGACCAATCCTGCCATATTAATGTTAAATGTAGATACCAACCCCCTCCCCCACCATAAAAAAGTATAAGTACAATATGTTTTTTTTTATAGGAAATCTCAGAATCCCAACGCCGTTTATCAGACACCCTCCCTCACCGCACAATAATTCTGGAGAACACAATGCACCAGATCTACAAATGATAAAATAAGAGAGGATGAACGGGCGGAAAAATAAGATGTACGTTGTTAAAATGTGCATTTGTTGAATGACACCTGTCTAGTGAAATTTTGAGACCGCATATTTAAATTACCATCCAGAAATTCGGGATCAGTAAGATTGTCGAAAATGGACGAATCAGGATTTGACTCAATTTCTGTTTACAGATACCGAAATACTCGTAGTTGTCGAAGGTTCATCCCGGAACAAATTCCTTTTATGAAATTTTCTTAATTTAAATAAATTTTTAAGAGGATTTGGCTAATGTAACTAAACATTTGTGTTGAATTCCACCGTTATCAATAGATAAAAAGTTGACTGACATCAAAATGCTGACAGAAAAGTAAGGTGCAAGGAGTAATCTCCACTAGTACCTACAATACAAGGAACTATTTCATGAAAGAGAACACTAGAACTAGAAGAATTCAGAGTTCAATAATTTCAAGCACAGAATTGGACACGTCGTAAGTATACAATGTATGTGTATGACCGAGTGTGACTAAAAGATTCAGGTGAAAGTTCATGTGAAGTGGAGCTGAGTCCACTAACTGAACCCTCCAACCTCAATCCCTTTTTTGTATAGTTTTATTAACATTCAGCCATAACACATGTTCAATAAACGTTACATTTTTACATGAATAATACCACAATCAGTTCCCAAGAAATGATTTTTCAGTGATTTTTCTTCGAAAAAACCATGTTATCCCCATAAAAACCTATGGCGAACCATACTGAATATTCATAATGCACTCTATAAACGCTAATAAACGCTCGAAAAACAAGCAGAACAAGCTTCACCCTCATAAGGACAGAGAGGAGACACCTCCTGAGTGGCACTCGGATTCCACCTCGATGTCCTTCCCTTATAAAGACACGTTCTGGCCCATGAAGGGCACTAGCTTTGGGCCAACTAAACTTTTCTCTCTTGATCTATCATGGTTCAGATAGTGGCAAGTACTTTCATCTGAATTTTTTTGAATAACTATGGATAATAATGATAGAAATTATGGAGTGCGAAATGAGCGTTAACATTACAAGATCGGAACTGATTTTATTGGACAGTAAGTAGACAGTGTTGCCAATATTAGGACTAAATAAATACTAAATACTAAAAAAAATTAATGTTATATAACATTTCCATCCCTAAAAAAATATAAATAAATCATCCTTCACGGTACACAATTCTATTGAAAAAACCTTTGTTTGCTGTTGCGGACAAAGATAGCTGATGTGGATAGTCAAACAACAACAGCAACATTTTATAGCGTCCATTCTTTGAGGAAACCGCCAGGTTATAAACATTACCTAGTTTCATAAAAAGAGGGGAAGTTTCATAAAATTTGTAAAATCACTAAGTTTTCCGTCTAAATGTAGTTGAATATAGTGTGCAATAGGTAAATCGCAATGGGTTTGCGATTTTCTCCACCCTAATACTCGATAAACTGTAGATACCACTCAAGTTGGTGGAACCCGTAGACAATTATAACTTGCGATTTCGATGATCAATAAACTGGCAGATGTATTGACAATTAGGACGTGGGTTATAAACCGTAAAATAATCCGAACCAACACGCACCTGTCGTGTCTCTTTTTGTCTGGAAAACAGCAATTTTACTCTCGAGACTCCCAACTTACTGATACCTGCGGTTGTTTCCCTTCAAAATTACAAGTTATCGAAAAACTGGGGAGACGCAGTCCAAAGTCTTCAAAACCACGGAGGGGGAAAAAAACTGGGCCAACATCTTCGAAACACGATACTAATTCACCGACAAAAGAATGTCAGGCCGCCCCATTTAAGATGTAAAGATAGCGGGGGAAAGGGCACAGGTGCAGTCTCTACCTGGAGTATCCAGTTTTTGAGGGAGTATCGATAACAAGGGCTTCTTCGTCTGTCGGTTCTTAACACAATGTCACTCATAATCGTTGGGGCACAAATACACGAGATGCGATAAAAAGGAGTTTTTGTCTAGCGTGGTCCCCTCTGAAAAACCGGTCTCCAGCTAAAACGCAGCCATAAATTATTCAGCAGGAATGCACACTACATGATGACAAGACGGAGTAGTTCTTAATCTAATCGGGGAAGATTTTTCACAGTCATGTTTCAGTCACCTCAACTATTGAAAACGACAGTGGAAAATACTAGAAGATTATGATGTCAAAAATTTGTCATTCTGGATTGCACCCAAAGTATCTAAACCTTCTTAGGAGTTTCTAATTCATTCGAAAATCTTTCAAAACATACCTACTGGCATATTAAGTACAACATGAGTACTGAAGGATAACCTGTTATTTAGTAACCTCCTCATAAACTCATGAATGGTCTACACTGGATGTCAAGAAAATATAATAGTATTTTTACCTCTTATACTTTCAATTGAAACTTTTTGACTCATGAATTAAAACTTTTTTCAATGTCAGGTCATAATTCAAGTCCCAGAAGATTAACGCCTCACCCATGCGCGCTCGCAAAAAAAAACTCCTTTTGGCATAAATCACTTTGAATTTTCGGCAAATTTTTGGCATACCAATTTGAACTTTTGGCAAATCCCTTACGTTTCGACAACTACTTGAGTCCTTTTCCAACATTTTTACTTCTAAAATGTTCAATAAAGTGTTTTTCCTCTCAAAAAAAAAAATCAAAGTAAAAATAAGGGTTTAATTCGAAGTCAAAAGGGTTTAATTCGAAGTCAATGAGGTTCAACTCAAAGTGAAAAATGTTAATTCAAAGAGAAAAAGGTTTGATTAAAAGGTAAAATGCTATAACATGTAATTATATAATAATTACCATAATATATAATATTACCTACTACCTATGAAGCAGGGTGCAATTTGAGTCAATATCCCGCTCTTTAATTTTCCCTTACTGGGCCGCCACGGCTTTCTAACTTTAATTCGTTTCTGCGGTTGTTCCCTCGAAATAATCAAATTACTATTGATTGTATAAATTACTATATTAAGTGTAAATTAAGTGTAAATGATGACGAAAAAATAGCGCCTAGTTGCTTATACTTTTTGGATCTGTCCGATTTTGGTTTATTGTTTTTGTCATTCAACTGAATACTACACTAATAGTTTTAACTACTATTATTCAGATTCAACCAGTGGAATAGGACTACGAAAAAATTTCAACTCTCTCCCCTCCTTCACTTTTTGGTAATTTATTTTAAATAAGTTTCAGAATACTCATGTCGATTCCGAATTACTAGTTATTTATACAAAAAAGCAAAGTTTTTCATTTGAATTCATGATCGTTTTTCTAATCTTAATTGTTTACAAAAATTGAAGAAAATATTCAAATAAATAAAGAATCAAATTTTACAAATAATTTTCAAAACTCTCCAATATTTGTCCAGTGGGATTTGTAAAATTTTGTTTTTTCTACACATTTTGTCAGTTCAGTTTGGTAGAGTGAATTATTATTGGATTATGTACGTTGTAAACAATACATCACCACTTGGCAGACTTTGTTTTCATATTTTTGGCAGATTTTTTCAAGCGAATTTGTAAGAAAAATGAAACTCTGGCGATAATGGCGATGAACTCAAAATTTTTAGCATGGAGTTTTTTTCCTCAAAGCCGTTTTGAAACATCCTAAAACGGTTCCTAAAGTGTTTCCAAAAATCATTATCATTTATAACGATGTAGCGACATATATGTGTCATTCTCGACGATAATTTGAGTACTTCATTCTGTAGTAAAAAATGTCAAGTTTTTAGCCAAAATGTACTTAATAACAAAAACAATGAAAAGACTACTTCAATAGCCATGAAATTTGGACAGCTTTAAGGAGTCCAAATTTCAAAAAATAGGTCAAAAACGTGTTTTTAAGGTTTTTTGTGGATATTAGTATCGTAATCAGAGTGATATTATGGTAAATTCTGATTCAGCACAAAATTTCTGATATAAGTACATTTTCAGGATTTAAAATTGTCAAAAAACAGTAAGTGTGTTTATAAACAATTTATATATTCGACAACTACTGGAGTCCTTGTCCACCTTCATTCCTTCTACAATGTTCAATAAAGTGTTTTTTATCTCTCTCATTTATATATGCGTATATTCGCTGTACCCAAAAATACAATAGCCGAGTGGAGGCGAGTAGAAAATGAATATGGACTGGTATGGTACTGGTATGGAGGTTGGTATGGTACACTGCAAATCGAAAGTGTAAAAAAAACGTGTGCGTACTTAATAAGTTCGGAGTGACAAAAAGACCATTTTTTGAGTTTGTTTACAATTTTATCCAAGATGTTGAATGTATAATTTTAACGATTCGTAATATATGCCACACCCGCAATGCTGACAACTCTTTCATATAGCTAATACTTCGATTTTCTTAACCATAGCTTTAAAATTTATTTGAAAATTCGGTCATTAGGTAACTCACGCTGCATGAATAGGCTTTTTGTTTAAGTCGTAGATGTTCTTGAGAGTTACATAATGAAGGGTGTGTTCATGGCCGGCAAAGTGATCAGAAACCTTTGAAAAATGAACGCCAAATGCGGTGATCTAGCCGTAGTGATAATGTTCATTAGTGGATTGTTTTCCGCTTGTGCCAAACCCTCAAGCCGAGCGATTATCCGCGATGCCTTTCATCTGTCACCCCGCCAGAACCGCTTAGCAATTAAAACGGTTCCCGACGAGCCCCGGAGTTATTGCTTTCGAATCGCCGTTTTTAAACAACCAATTCGTATTATTACCCGGTCTCAGCCTCTGATTGGGAAGGCCTAGGACAATATGCATATATATTGGATCCGGAATATTTACGACTGCATATATTGTCATCGTTATAGGACAAAGCATTAGCGTCAAGTAACGAGGCATTAACTAGCTGGGGCCGCAATTTAAATAGAATGAGACCACGTGGTCATTGTTACTCGAGTAATATACGACCGGAAACGACAGACAAATTGGAGCCTCGGGTCGTGGAGAGGTGTAACAGATGTTGGAGCCGAGCGATTGTGAGCCAGGTGCTTTTTTTCGTTGACTGACAAGCCCCCCTCTCCCGGTCACTTGTGGTGTTTTTAACCGGACAATTGATAAAACTCGTTTCATGAGTTCCAGGTTTTTGCGCTGCCTTGGGATACTGAGGTAATAAACCTTATTACACAGTATTAACTACTTTTTTGTCTACGTTGCTCATAACTTCCTCTGGAATTACCTCTTAGATGGCTGAGAGTAAATTCTACTCGGATGAATTATCTGATAATATTGAAAAAAATGTGACACAGTGCCATACATACAATTGTAGCTAACGATACAGTTTTGAAACCATAATTTTAATTTATTATATATGAATTATATAAATGATCGATGTTTAAAAAATCGAGAGTTTGCAATTATTGTGCTAGAAATTTCATCATTATTGGATCTTTTTTGTAATATTTCCCCGGACAAGAGGTAACATATTGTTCAATAATGAAAGCAATCGAAGAGACGTCTCATTGGCTAATGATTAGTTCAATTTCAACCAGTAAGAGATAAAACTTACATTTATATTCACTTATCTACTGCACAAAACGGTTTTACCCAATGTAATTTAATTAGTAGGTACTATAGGGAAAACAATAGCATTTTTAGCGTTATAGGACCCCCAACATGTATCTACCCTTAACATGTCCCCCAACCCCCATCCTTAGACACCATAACATTTCTAGCGACGTTCGAGCCTCGAATTCGAACAGCATTTCGAAATCCATGATCTACGATACCCTACTGGCAAATTCGAGTCCACCATCCACCCCACCCAGATGTAATACTTCGTGACCTTGTACTTTAATCTGTAGGTTTTAGTAAATACTCCGAAGAAGAGAACATCTGCATTCAAAGTGAAACACTCGAAGGCCCACGCGGTTTCAGGTGTCCTGGCACCATGGTGACACAATAATTGTGTAATAAGCATAATATAAATATAGTATAATAAGTATATAGTACAATAAGCAATTATTGCTTTGTGCCTCGGTAGCAGTTCATAAAAATCTAAAGGTATATTGATTATGTTCTCTGAATTTCATTCTTGAATACCACTAGTCAGCCTAGATAGGAACCTAAATATTGTATTTTTTGTGAACATTTCCTCATTCTCCCCTCTCCATGCTGATTTTGATACTCTGGTGAAGTTATGTGCAAAACTAGGACTAGGGCAATAATCTCAAAACTTCAGTTTGCAAGTGTCTACAAAATTTGAATATCTTGACGATGACATCTACAAGGAATCATCTTGAGTGAACTTCACAACCCTTGGAAATCCCATCGTAACCAAAGGGAAATTTTATTATTAGGTATATTATTTTATCATTATTTGTTATTATTAGGTTTTGTTAAAATATTTAGGTTTATTTATTATTAAGTTTATGCTTATTAGGGATTTCTTGTTGCGTCTGCTAAGTATCTACCAATGAATTGATCTAGATGGGTTTCTTAGGGAGCCATCTATAGTTTCATCCGTACAAATCTTGAAAATGACATCGGTTTCGGGTGGAAAATGTGGACTTTATGACTGTTACAAGAGTTTTACGTTTCCGGATTCACGGTGGCTAATATCAATCTAGGGACGAAGATTTTCATGGAAGACATCCACAATCCAACCTTCACAACCCCTGAACAATTCATACAATTCGGATGGAAACGTGGAAGTTATGGCTGTTACAAGGATTTTAATTGTGCACATGCGCAGAGGCTACTATGAACCAGGGTGCTATGATTTTGATAGGAGACCATCTAAACGCCAACCTGAACATCAATGTTGAACACTAACTTCTGAAAGTTTTGACTGTTACAAGGACTTCGGGGCACACAGACCGATTGACACGACAGAATAATACCAAAATTGTTCAGGAAAGTCTAAAACGTAAAACGCATGTGGAAATTTTGATTTTGGATTTTTGGTTTATTATTTTCAATAATGAACCGTAGGAATCGAGCAAGAAAAAAAGTGTAACCCCTCAAAATTTGGTGTATTACGTTTCAAGGTACGTGGAATTGCCAAAGGTTTATTATTTTTTGTATAGATCACTGGTTCTCCATCAATAGCACCAACCACCATCTGTATTCTCCCTTGACCCTCCCTTTCAAATTTCAGCTTCCTGCGTTCAATAGGATTGAACATGGCTTCGGAGCTCGAATGCTAAAGACGACTGGGAGATAACTGATCAGCTGAGTGAGCTCCGAAGCCATTTTCAATCCCACTGAAATTTTTTGAGAATACAGATGTTGGTTGGTGCTATAGATGGAAAACCATTGATCTATACAGAAGGGTGATCTATACAGAAAAAAATAAACCTCAGGGCAATAATTTGCAGCGTTTTTCATTCTTGAAAAGGGAAAAAAGTTCTTCCGCTACCTTGGTAGACTCGGTAGCAATTGAAGTTTTTCTGCTGTTCCAAATGTGGAGACATTTATGGGAAATCGAGGAGCCTAAACGTCAGAATCTTCCAAATTTGGAAACCGAAGATTCATTGGTCTAACCAAACGAAACCCATCGTCAGTCCAGAGAATAACCCGCACATTTCCTGAAAATTCCATAAATGCCGCACATAAAATTTTGTTGCACGATTTTTCCCCAAAATGACAGACATAATTTTGATTTCGGAGGACCCAAACTGGGTGCTAAGCTTTTTCACAATCAAAGTGAGAAAAATTTTAACATTCTCCCGATGTTCAACTGGATAAAGTGTTTGATTCTGATGTAGGTCAAATTTCAAATCATGAGATGGTCTGAACAAAAATGTGTTGACGTAGTGGCTCAGGGTATTTGGAATATTTTTGTGACGCGCTGCATTATGTGCACTTTAGTTTGCAGAGAAAATAAAGCGCGATCGTCATCGATTTTCACGCACAAACCGCTCTTTTGATTCTTGGCATAAGAACACCATCTCCTGTGCTGCCATCCCTGACGGGGATTTTAAAACGGAATCAAAAACCACAACAGAGCACTCGGGTGCAATCAAGATCGTTCCCATTGATTGCTTCACAGCTCCATTCGCCTATCGTCAGAGTAAATGAAAATCGTGATGGAAAGTATACAGCTTCTGTATGCATTAGAGTAATTAATAACCACTTCAACTGACTGACGTGTGCATGGGCTGGCATGCAGAATGAACTGCGCCGAGGATCTTCCAGAGTCCACAAACCCTCGAAGAATGGGTTAATCATCAATTTATATTCTGACAATAATCACAGACGAGAAAGATAACCTTGAAATTAAACAGATTATTCCCATCGATTGCGATCTTTTCGAGAAGATGTGGGGGGGGGGGTATTACAACGCACTGCAATCATAAGACGCCGTCATCCCGCTTTGGTACGAAAAATAGAAGTAATTGAATTCGTGGTGAAGGGATAACCACGCTCTAGATGGTTTTCTCGATGAGTTCATGAGTCGGTGGGCTCGACTAATGAAGTTCCTAAAGATATTGAATTTATATTGGTTTAATTTTTTCCCCTTGAAGGGTACTTAAACTGGTCCCAAATAGTGACTCTCCGGGCCTCCAAAAGCCCGCGTGACACTTCAGCGTGACGTTTTTCGGGTAGTTACCCTAGGGCTAAAACATGTTCCATGTTAAAAGTCAACTCAATCAAAAGGCTTGTAAATCGTGTTGCTGTTTATCACCATATAAAACCATCGACATGAACATGAAAATCCAGTTCTATAAGAGGGAATTTATTTGTGAAAGTCTAATTCACAATACTAACATAATGTCATGGAACTACCACATAGGTACTGTTATGGTACTTCCACATACTGTCATGTACTACCACACACTGTCATAGTAGGTACTAACACACTCTGTCATAGTAAGACCACGCACTGTCATAATTGTACAAGACTCTGTAATGTTTGTCTCTGACCACAACTTTCATGGTACTACCACATACTATTATAGAACTATCACACACTCTCATAGTAGTACTACATACTGTCAGGGAATACCATACTGTCATACTAGAACCAAACACTGTCATAGCAGAGGTGTGTAAGACAAGGTCATTTGGCGGATTCGAATCCCAAACGGTCACTCATTACAGAGACCAGGTCTTTTGAATCCTTTCAGCCGTTCATTACGTTAACACAAGACAAACAACCAACCGGTCAGAAGTCACAAAAACGAGCGAGTCGGTAAACCGAACGAGTCGGAACGTTGGAACCAAACAAACAACGTCCATAAGGATCCAAATCGAGACTTGAAAAACAGCTGAGTTAAAAAACGAACGAGTTGGAATTGGTTACAATGAGTTCATGCAATAGAGGCAATTTGAATGAATCGAATGAGCTAAAAGACAGAAACGAATGAAAGATCGATTCGAATCGTATGAATCAGTCTTTGAGTGTTTTTGATCTTTCAGTTTTGTCTGTTTAGTCCACAGTTCATTCGAACGCAATTCTTCATTGGATGATGGAATGTTTTCCTTAGATAACTACTTCCATCTACATCTTCTTTCTGTCGATACATCCACGTCATTTTCGCACATTCATGATCTATGCAAAAATGGATGTGTACAAATACATTGTAAGTACATCCATGTTGTGTGGGCATTGTTAGGCGTTGTTCTCGGAAGTTTTCCGGAAATCTCGATTGGTGGGTTGATGAACGAATGACCGTGTTCATTTTGACTACCCGTTCAGTTCAGACAAGGTCGTTTTGAAGATAAGGTCTTTTCAATACGTTCACTCCTCACCGACACACCTCTATGTCATAGTAGTACCACTCATTGTCCTGTTACTACCACAGACTGTCATAGTAGTACCGCACACTGTCCTGTTACTACCACAGACTGTCATAGTAGTACCACTCACTGTCCTGTTACTACCACAGACTGTCATAGTAGTACCACCCACTGTCCTGTTACTACCACAGACTGTCATAGTAGTACCACTCACTGTCCTGTTACTACCACAGACTGTCATAGTAGTACCACTCACTGTCCTGTTACTACCACAGACTGTCATAGTAGTACCACACACTGTCCTGTTACTACCACAGACTGTCATAGTAGTACCACACACTGTCCTGTTACTACCACAGACTGTCATAGTAGTACCACTCACTGTCCTGTTACCTACTACCGCAGACTGTCATAGTAGTACCACTCACTGTCCTGTTACTACCACAGACTGTCATAGTAGTACCACTCACTGTCCTGTTACTACCACAGACTGTCATAGTAGTACCACTCACTGTCTTGTTACTACCACAGACTGTCATAGTAGTACCACTCACTGTCCTGTTACTACCACAGACTGTCATAGTAGTACCACTCACTGTCCTGTTACTACCACAGACTGTCATAGTAGTACCACTCACTGTCCTGTTACTACCACAGACTGTCATAGTAGTACCACCCACTGTCCTGTTACTACCACAGACTGTCATAGTAGTACCACTCACTGTCCTGTTACTACCACAGACTGTCATAGTAGTACCACTCACTGTCCTGTTACTACCACAGACTGTCATAGTAGTACCACACACTGTCCTGTTACTACCACAGACTGTCATAGTAGTACCACACACTGTCCTGTTACTACCACAGACTGTCATAGTAGTACCACTCACTGTCCTGTTACTATCGCAGACTGTCATAGTAGTACCACTCACTGTCCTGTTACTACCGCAGACTGTCATAGTAGTACCACTCACTGTCCTGTTACTACCACAGACTGTCATAGTAGTACCACTCACTGTCTTGTTACTACCACAGACTGTCATAGTAGTACCACTCAGTGTCCTGTTACTACCACAGACTGTCATAGTAGTACCACTCACTGTCCTGTTACTACCACAGACTGTCATAGTAGTACCACTCACTGTCCTGTTACTTCCGCAGACTGTCATAGTAGTACCACTCACTGTCCTGTTACTACCACAGACTGTCATAGTAGTACCACTCACTGTCCTGTTACTACCGCAGACTGTCATAGTAGTACCACTCACTGTCCTGTTACTACCACAGACTGTCATAGTAGTACCACACACTGTCGTGGTACTTCCACATACTGTTATAGAACTACCACACACTCTCATACCTAGTACCACTACTTACTGTCATGGAATTACCACACTGTCAGAGTACTATACACACTGTCATACTAGAAGCACACTGTCATGGTTCTACCACGTACTCTCAGGGATCTACCACGTACTCTCAGGGATCTACCACACACTCTCATAGTATTACCACTCACTGTCATGGCAGTAACACACTGTCATACCCTAGTATGACAGTCATGGCACACTGTCATGGTTCTACCACGTACTCTCAGGGAACAACCACACACTGCCATGCTACCAACCAACTAACCTTCATTAGAGACACCAAAATGCACAATTCGACACGACAGCGAAGCGAAACCGAATCCGAGGGCCAAACCCGGAAAACCTCTCTCATTCGCTTGCTCAAAATCCGAGATAAACGAAACGGAAAAATTGATGGGAGTGACAATGACGAAGCGCGATTTGACTCGGACGACGGGGAAGCGAGTTGGCAGACGTCCAGCACAGATCCGAGCTTCACTTGAAAGAAAATAGTCGTATCTTCGACGGAGTCTCTCAAAAGGGGATCGATCCCCGTCTGCCTTTTTAAGAGGTTTCGACGGATAATCATCGCCAGCTAATGCGATTGCACTCTAGATACTCGCTCCTAGCCTTCATTTTCCCGAACACAACTCACTAGAAGTAACCAGCGAAGCTTGTTTGAGCGGAAATAGACGTTTATATGAATTTTATTGTGAAAACGGAAGTTGATTAGAGGAGGTGAGCTGCAAAAGTTGCTCGTTCGATGCGAATGCAATAATTTTCATTAAACACGAAAAACTTGCTGCATCCTCATTATTGACGGGATTTAAATTATTTTAATTTGCCTTCTCATGGGTCTACAGTCAAAACAAAATTCACATGGAATTCGATAATGGAAAAAATAATTAATAAAGTTTGTAGTTGCAACACAAGGTAGGAATGAATTTTAATTGATACTCAGCTGATAGTACACACGTATTTTCAAAGCGTTATCAAACGAGTTTTGACAAGAAAAAAAGTTTTTCCACGAACTAATATTTCAATGCCAATTATCTAATATTTTCTCCATCCTATTGCTACATCAGGAAAGAACTTTCAAAAATATGATTGGGGAATTTGCGTCACAATTTTTTAATTTTTTTTTCGAAAGAGGGTTCACCGATATGAAAGAAAACCATAGACTGCTGCTCGAAAAAACATCCAAAAAAATTTAGAGAATTTGAGGAAGATGGACATTTTAAATGTAGCGGCAATCTGTTATATGCGGGGAGCCATGTACGACAGCAGAGCTACCTCTGGAAGCGTACATGAATTAGCTTACATGATCGAACACAGGAGTGCGCTGCAAACTGGCATAAAGAAGCAGACGCAAAAGTGATCAAAAGAAGCAATTTAACTCACTCTTTTATACAATACGAGTATACCTGTTAGTTTATCAAGCTGTAGTCTTCTTCTTCTGTTATTTAGTTTCTATATTAGTTAGTTTCAATATTTTGATCACATTATTTGAGTGGATCGTTTCATGTGGATTTTCGCAATGTTTTTTTGACAGAGGCTTCACTTGTTTAGGCATTTTCTTGTACTGTAATTTTTTCCCCTTGGGTATTACTGGTGTTCGTTCCTCGTTCCGGGCTAGTATTTCCCTCAAGAGACGGCGCTCAAAGCTACCTAACCGAATAAACGGGTTTTCCCATTTTCGCCGGCAATTATTGTTCGATTTTGATGATTCCAGCGGCAATGTTTTAGTTTTTTAATTCCCCAGGTAGATGCACTAATGAATTTCGAAAATCTAGACAGAAATACCAACCTGGAACGAACGGTGACCGACAGAGGGCCCCTTAATTTTCTTCAGAAATATACTTTTCCACATGGGAATATAAAAAGTTTAATTCAAGGTTTAATTCAAAGCCAAAAATGTTTAATTCCAAGTCAAGAAGGGTTAAATAAAATTTAAGACGATTTAATTAAAAGTCAAAAAGAATATATCGTTTTCAAAAATATACTTTTCTACGTGGCAATATAAAAATGTTAATTCAAGGTTTAAATAATATTGAAAAAGTTTTAATTCTAAGTAAAAAAAATAATGTTTTTTTCAGAAAAATAGTATTTCGCATGGGAATACGAAAATTTTAATTCAAGGTTTAAATGAAATTTAAGACGGTTTAATTCAAAGTCAAAATGAGTTAATTTTCTTCAAAAATATTATTTTCTATGTGGGAATATAAAAATTGTAATTCAAGGTTAAATGGAAATTTAAAAAAATTTAATTAATTCAAAGTCAAAAAAATTCATTTTTTTTTCAGAAATATACATGGGAACACAAAAATTTACTTCAAGGTTTAAATGAAAGTTAAAAAGGTTTAATAAAATTGAAAATAATACTTTTATTATGCGCTACCGTAAAACCGTCAAACTTTACCCCACCAGGGGTAACTTTACCCCAAAAAGTGAGAATCTTCAATTGTGACGTAAACGTGGTGGGACTTAGATAAAAGTTAGTTATTGTGTTTTCGTTATTCTCCACATCCCAGAGAATCGATGCGGCTTGCGATAGCGCCTTTACCCATGTCATCAGCTGTTATCAGTCATAGTTTCCTGTTCAGCTGTTTTTGTCCTGTTTCTTGTGCTCCAAAATTTCTTCCATATCAGGTGTTTGGAGTGGATTTACCAGGCAAGCCCTCATCATATCACTTTCAATATCTTATTCTGAACAAAATACACTAATCAAATTATCAAAAAAGTGTTTTCTTAGTTATGCATTTGTTTACCAAAAATTTGATGGTAACTTTACTCCAAAAACCGGGTATCTTTACTCCACTATAAAGGTTGGGATAAAGGTAGCCTCACTCATATTTTTCTAATTTAATCTCGAGAAATATTTGAGTTTTATAATTTTCGCAGTGTTGAATGTAAGGTTTCTAGTGTTTCTCATGTCAGAAGTTGGAGATGGGGAGAAGAAATGAGAAAAAGCTTGGTACGCGCCCCTACCGCAACTTTACAACTGAACACCTGCATTATGATATGAACATAAACGTGCTTTGGTCTCATAAGTAGTGATTTACCATATTATTTACTCGTGGGTTAACTTTGAAATTTACCATTGCAGTTCATTCGAAAGTTATCGAATGTGAAACAGACTTTTTCTGTGATTTTGTTAAGTCATTCGTTTATCGTTTATTGTCCTTCAATATTTCTTTACTTGTAGAAAGTTTTGCTCTTGATCAAAGCAAAACTACATAAGTCTTTTTATACTGGAAGACTGAAATTGTGATATCTTAACCAGAAATATTGCATTTCAAGCAAATTCGTTGAAATAAATGATGAATAAATGATCGTTGGAATTTATACTTTTCTTAGGTATAACTTGTATTTTTCAAACTAAAAAGTTCAATTTTTCAGAATATATTTTATAGTAATATTATAAATACTTGATATTATCAAGTATTTCTGGGGTAATGAATTCAATCCCGACTAGTAACATTGCACCACTGCCAGTTTCTGTAGCGATAACCGTGAGTTTTTCAGAGTGGAGTAAAGATAGACGCACTCGTAGGTAACTTCACTCCAACATTTAAACAATTAAATAGGGGGGTTACAATTATCTGATCAATGAGCTCGAACACTCAAAATGTTCAGGAAGCCCTGAAGATCAATTCACTTATTAAAAAAATCAATTTAACTCATTTTGAGTGGGGAGAAATTGTATTTGGAAATGTTTCGGAGTAAATCTTGGGGTAAAGTTTGACGGTTTTACGGTATCCGACACTTTCAAGTTGAACAAATTGCATGAGAAGAGTGGATTCTGGAGACACCATCAGGTAGGAATCTTTGCACAGAATCTGGTCGAGCAACAAAGGAGCATTTCACCCTCCACCTCCGCCTCCGCCTCCTCCTTTCCACCGTTGTTGCCTACAGAAGTATCTTCTATAGAGGTCAATCCTGACAAATGGGCCCCCCTCACGCGTCTCATCAAGAATTCAAATCCGAATTAAGCCAAGTCTTGTCGAGTGTCGGTCTCAAGACCGGGGGGAGAGGTCGGAGGAGGCGGGGTAATTTATCGAGCGTCGAGATTTGGAGAACGACGGGCGGATTTGGAGAAGAAGGAGGAGGAGGTGGAGGTTTTGTGTAGCCGCAGAAAGGCGGTCGGGAAGCTATTTCCAGAAAGGGCTCGTCTCTTGTCGCGGAGGCGCTCACCCCTGGCCGTCGCGACGTCCTAATAGGCCTGCGATAATCTGCCACCTCATAGCCACCACCCTCCAACCCTTCCTCCTTTCTCTCCGCTCTCCTCTTGAAGGAAAGCTTTCCAACATAAAATGGTCAGTGGAAAGTGCTGTTAAGTACAATGAGATCCTAAAATGCGTTTTATAAATCACTACTTGATTGGAACTTGTTTTGCTCAGCCTGCAGACACTAATCAAAATAGTTGCTGTGAAATTGTCGGAATTCTGGATATCAGAAAACCAAGGGTTGGTTTGGTTTTTTGTTCATCATAAGGACGATTACATTTTTTTAAATCCCCTACGCTATTCCCACGATGGGAATTTTTCCAAAAACCATGTAAATTATTACATAAAGGCATCTAGAACACGGGCCGCAGGGGTTGCGCGCGCTTCCTAGCGACACTGCAGCAAACTGCTTTTTTCGTGTAATCGACTTGACTAAACTAAAATGGCCGTAACTTCCTTAAATTACACGCCAATTCAAATCTTATTGCACCGTTAAAAAAAGCGTTAAATTTCCAATTTCATTATTTCATTTTCATTATTTGTTTTTCATTATTTCATTTCATTTCACTATTAGTTCGTCTCTGTTTTTCATTATCTTTGTTCCAATTATCGGTAACATCGGTCATCCCAATTATCCTGCGCTCCTCGTGGGGCCAGGGAGAACTAGCTCCGGTATGACACCTACGTCTTGTCATCAGAGAGCATTAATTAGATAATTGAGAGATTCGCCGTAGTGTCGCTAGGAAGCGCGTGCAGCACCTGCGGGCCGCGTTCTAGATGCTCCTACAATTTTGGCCTCTTTTGCGATTAACACTCGTATTTCTGATTAATCGTAAGTCTAAACGTTACGTTAAGGAGGTTTCAGTCAGAATGCCATTCATTCCTCGTTCCTGGTTAGTATTTCCCTAAACTACGGGCGCTCAACCCCAAACTGAATAAACGGTATTAACCATTTTTCACTGGCAATTATTGTTCCAGCGGCAATAATTTAGTTTTTTCAATTCCCAAGGCAGATGCACAAATGAATTTAAAAAATCCTTTAAAATTTATAATCAGGTACAATTTTTAAAGTTTCGACCGACTGAGACCTGTTGGTCCTACAGAGCTCTGGGTGGTCTCTTTCGATTCTAAAAATTCAATAGGTAGGTACTATTTTAAACTGTGGAAAAAACAATACCTTTACATTGGAAGTTTTGGAAATTTCAGCCCTTATTTTTCAACTCTTAGAAGTGACTGACATCAAACAAAAGATTCGCGGCACAACTAGACCCCAAATGGAGCCTACATACCAAATTTCATCAAAATCGGTCAATGCTAAAAGGCAAAAGTGCCGCGTACGGCGGACGGACGGCCAAATTTTTATTCGATTTTTGGATTTTACGCACCTCGAAACGTAAACCAACAAGTTTTGAGGGGGTGTTTAAGAAAAATTTCTTGGTCGGTTCCAAAGGTTCATTACTGAAAATAATAAACCGAAAATTGACGATGGCAAAGCTGTGTTCCTTGCTGGGAAGTGATCTACACATACAAATAACAAACCTTTGTGTAATAATTTGTTGACTTTTTATTCGATTTTCGGATTCTACATACTATGGAATGTAAACCAACAGGGAGAGAAAAATTTCGTGACTCCTCTGCTAATAAAATTTCTCTTTATTGGAGACCGGTTTCGGGTCATAACCCCATCATCAGTCCAGAGACTACAACGTTCAAACAGAACCGCCGCATTCAGAAGCTGAATTTTTCTCTCCTTGATAAATCACCTCTGCACCATCGGCAAAAATCAAAAATCGATTACTAAGAGACAATATGCGATATGAAAAACGCTACAAATTATTACACAATGGTTTATTATTTTTCTATATAGATCACAAGTATGCAAAGCCACCAATCATCCAACATGAAGAAAAACATCGATCGTATTTCGGTCAGCTATAATTTGAACGGAGATTAGGCCTCTTTCGCGATTCACACTCGTGTTTCTGATTTATCGTACGTCCAAACTATAAATTCTAGTAGAGAGCGAACGGTTTGTCCTACAGAGCTCCGCGAGGTCTCAAAAAATTCTAAATATTCTATATAATCTTAAATTGAAGGAAAAACAATACCTTTATATCACAATTTTTTGAGTTAGGGCGTTTTCAAAATTTCAAAATTGATTTTGGAACCCTTAGAAGTGACTTACATCAACCAAAATCTTTGGGGCACAACTAGACCCCAAATGGAGCCTACATACCAAATTTCATCAAAATCGGTCAATGCTAAGTGGCAAAAGTGCCGCGTACGGCGGACGGACGGCCAAATTTGTATTCGTTTTTTGGATTCTACGTATCTTGAAACGTAAACCATCAAATTTTGAGGGGGTATTAAAAATTTTTTTTTTCTTGGTCGATTCCAAAGGTTCATTATTGAAAATAATAAACCAAAATGAGAATCTAGCGCTATGGTTCTCTTTTTGGTTTATTATTTTCAATAATGAACCTTTGGAATCGACCAAGAAAAAAAAATTTTAACACCCCCTCAAAATTTGATGGTTTAGGTACGTTTCAAGGTACGTAGAATCCAAAAATCGAATAAAAATTTGGCCGTCCGTCCGCCGTACGCTGCACTCTTGCCACTTACCATTGACCGATTTTGATGAAATTTGGTATGTAGGCTCCATTTTGGGTCTAGTTGTGCCCCGAAGCTTTTGGTTGATGTAGGTCACTCCTAAGGGTTCCAAAATCAAATTTGAAATTTTGAAAACGCCCTAACTCAAAAAATTTCGATATAAAGGTATTGTTTTTCCTTCGATTTAAGATTCTATGGAATTTTTAGAATTTTTTGAGACCACGCGGAGCTCTGTAGGACAAACCGTTCGCTCACTACGAAAATTTAAGGGTTTATATTGAAATATATATATATATAAACCAAAACACGAGTGTGAATCGCAAAAGAGGCCTAATCTCCGTTCAATTTCAGCCGACCAAAATGCGATCGATGGTTGGTGATTTTGATTTTTTTTTTGATTTTGGAAAAATTTTTTTTTGATTTTTTTCGATTTTTTTTTTCCTCATATTGGATGGTTGGTGATTTTGTAGACGAGTGATCTATATAAAAATAATAAACCGTTGTGTAATAATTTGCAGCGTTTTTGTTCGAACCACTGGAAATTTTTATTATCAAGTTGAGCAACACTTGTTATGAACAACAGTTGAGACAACAAGTGATATCAACAGTTTAGCAACCTTTTATACAGATCCGAAGCAAAGGAAATAGTAGAGTTTTTTTCTTCTTTTTTTCGAAATTAGGAAACCAAAAAAATTGAGGGGGTTTCAAAGGTTCGTAATTGAAAATAGTAAACAATAAACCAAAACACAAACCAAACTGCGAATTATTCTGTACTAGATATTTTTCATGTAACCGATAGTATTATTACCTGGGATGATCCTCGGGTTGTAATCCTAGGAGGACCAAAAAAATCCCTGACCGCGGACAAATAGCGGCCCAAGGATGATGGGTGAGGGTGATGAAGTAAACATTTAGAGCCCAACAGCGTGGACGAAGGAGGTGGAGGTGGAGATACGCTCTTTTTGTTGGTCTATTCATTATGTCGAGAGAGGGAAGAGGTTTAAATTGGTCAATTACGGAGTGGGAGAGAAAGGCTCTCCCAGGTATTAGATCAAACTCCCGGACTCGTTTGGGGAAGGATGATGGATGCCACGGGCCTCGGTTTTAGCGGTTCGGTCGTTGAATGTCCTTTCGAACCGTCGAGGTGAACGCAATCACCGGGAGATCGGAATGTAGATCTCAGTCCTCTTTGACGTTTTCTCCGTGCGAACATCGCTCGACGGGAATAACGGCGAATTTCCTGAAATAGTGTGCCTTCCTGAAATGATGAACGATGAGACGACTTTCATTCTCCTGCAAGCAACGGGCAACCATACAGGGTGATCCCTCTCCTACCAGCAATACTTCAGGAATCGATTCTACAACTATTTAATTGTTTATTATAACATTGTCGCCTTTCTCAGCCTAAAAAAAATTGGATGAATTACTTATAGGTAAAATACATTAAGATAAAATGAAATAATATAAATATAAATAAAATTATGTACATGTATAATCTAATTCTAAACTGCATACCTAGCAGTTTTGTCGATGTTTCAATATTTATTCCTTTCGATTGACCTTCGAAAATTGGTCTGGAGACCATCATATGTGCCGTTGCACCTATACAGGGTGTCCCATAAGTTATCCACCAAACTTCGGGAGTAGTTTCTACAACTAATTTGCAACAAAAAATGTCTCTTAGCAATTTTCTTTTAACCCCCTTAAAATCCGGCTTTTTTGACTTTCAAGATTTTTTTCGTGTTTTTGGCCTTACACCATTAAAACAGTCATAACTCCCTTCAATTACACTCAAAAATTACAAATAAGGATACCGTTGGAAAGAGCATGAAATTTCTCAATAGATGAGCCGTTGATCAGTCGAGAAAAACTGAACGCTAGAGCAGCATTTTTACCTTAAACTTAGAAATTAGTCAATTTCTGTTTTTTTTTTAAATATTGATGATTTTTCCTCATTAAAACAAGGTATTTGAAAGAGGGGCTCAAAAGCTTAAAAACTGCGCCATTTCATTAGCTAATAACTTTAGGTAAACCTAATGGTATTGTTTTTTCTTCAATTTGAAATAGTATTGAAATTTTAGATTCGAATGAGACCACTCAGAGCACTGTAGGGCCAACAGTTCGCTCCCTATGAAAACTTAAGGGTTGGACTTAAGATAAATTAGAAACACGACGACAAGAGTCACAATCTCCGTTTAAATTTTACCTGACTAAAATACGATCGCTGTTCATTTCTTCGAGTTTCAGCCAGCAACTAGTAATCAAATTTCCTAATGACCCTCGGCCCTCTATTTTTTTCGAATCTAGGTGAAGCGTTTATTTCTATAAAATAAACTTGATTGTGAAGCGAAAATATGGTTGGAAGCTAATGGCAATGGCAAATTGGCGGTCTATAAAGAAAAACCCTTGAGTAAACAAATTTCAGTCATATTCCAAATTTCATCGGTCCACGATTATTTCGGATTGTACGTACCTTGAAACGTAAACCGTCAAATTACATAATTTTCCAAAGCTTTATAATTGAAAGCAATAAATCAAAAAGTTGTTATCAAAGCGTTTTTTTTTTTGTGTGGAAATTTTGGAAAAACAGGATGGGGCGAAAAACGATTGCATTTAGTAGCGATGTGGTTTTAAAACTTTTTAGGCACTTTTTGAGACTTTACTTACGCCTAGGGTCGTGGAAAAACCACATTTTGAAAGATTGGATTGATTATAACTTTTTGTTTTTCGTCTACAGGATCAATGCCCCGTTCGAAAACGAGTCCGTTGAATGCTTTTCACCATTGATGAATTTTTCAGTCGATGCAGATGCAGTACAGAGAAGTTGATCTGATTAGTTCTCAAGTCTGAGTTCCAGTTAGCCCTGGAAAATCGACCGAAAACAACCGACTCAACCCTTTGGCCGCTCGTTTAATTAAACGAATAAACTCCTGCTCTAATAAAACGCTGGTTATTAAGACAACCGGAGGATCTTCGTGTATGAGGATAGCAGTGTAGGAAGGAGATACCCCTACCCCCTCCACCACGTATCCCCACGGAAGGCTTGAAGGTTCTTCGTAGGTTAATCCGAAACTGTTGGAAGGAGGCGGGAAAGAGAAAGAGCGGTATCTTGTTGTGTTCTTAGGGTTTATCTATGCTCGAGGGTATATAAGAGGTAATTAAAAACAGTGGTAAACTCCATCTCTTAATTAAGGACCTGTTTGGTATTCCGGGTTGTTCCCGCCCCCACCGTTCCTTCCTCCACCCGAAGGGATCCTTCCCCGAGCTTTGATAAGAAACTGCGGTCGCTAAAAGCGGCGACTTTGATGGCCCTTCCCGGCTTTCTGCGATTTTCTTCAGGCATTTAACTCTGAATACAAATGCCGTCCCGACTGTATCCCCTGCAGAGCATAATCGCGCTCCGCCTCGTCTCGCCATTACAGTTATCATTACCACCACCTTCGGCTTTCATTTGCGAATTCCGTCGCCGAATGCTGACAATTCGATTCTACTGGAAGTGGAATCTTAAATGTAAACCCAAATTAGCGTCAATGACTACCGAAGATTACTAAAACGCAGTTAAATGTTCAATTAGGTGAACTGAGTCCCAGTTAACTCTATTCATGGCAAAATGACATATCGTAACCCCAGTGCAAAAGGGTCCCATATCGAAATGAGACGGTTTTTAGGACGTCCAACAGTAAGACATGGGCGTCCCTATACCACTGATCAGGGGTAAAGTTCGACAACACCCAATGAAAACGTGGCACATAGCTTCCTCGTATCCATAATCCGACTGTGTAGATGATCCGATGCATAGTAGGTAATCTCAAAACATAAATCTCTAAGTACCATGCACTACCCTAATAGGGGACCATCTACACATCTCTGAATATTGTTGGAAAATGAAGAAGTTATGGCTATAATATGTAGATATATGGCAATTATGGTAGATGTGTGGCAAGGATTTTACGTTTGCGGCTACTATCAGTCCGGGGGTGGTGATTTTCAAAGAGAACCGTCTACACGTCAACCCGCACAATCCCTGAAAATGTCATCGAAATCGGACGAGGATTGTAGAAGTTATGGATGTGGCAAGGGTTTCATGACAGTCAGACAGACAGAAACGGTAGCAAAATTGTTCAGGAAGGTCTGAAACGTAAAATACGAGTGGAAATTTTGATTTTGGAGAACTTTTTTTTATACCTTGAAAAGGGGAAACAAAGCTTCCGCTCCCTTGGTAGACTCGGAAGCAGAATAATAATAACCACGTATAATCCGTTGTACTAATCCGTTGTAGACCATTATGAATCCAAATCCACGGAAAAAAACCCATAGGTTTTTGAAACGGATAGGTTGAAAAAACCCATTAGTGAATGTGTATGACAAAATCTTGTGTACTCTGCCCAGGTCTCAATTTCCAACAGATTTTCAAGTTTACACCGCCGGAATTTTGGTTTTGCCTTTCACCCTTCAGTAGTCGCGGCACTCAGGGTCATATATCTTTAAGGGTCATATTTGTCGCGGCGATCTGACAGATTAAATTTGTGGCAACTAACATTTTTGTTAAATTTGAGTTAAACCAACTGACACTAAGTGCATACATGATTTTAGAGGCAGATAGTGGCAGAAAACAATCTAAGAAATTAATTTATGGCTAATTTTAAGTGTAAAACCAAGAGGAACCAGGACCTTTCTTTCATCTTCATAATTTACATTTTTTTCTTTCTTGGCATTTTTCTTTTTGGTATTCAACTCTTAAAACATAACTAGATATACCACGATGGTTTCACTATAAAATCAGACTTGAATAGCAATCACATACACATTTTGTATGTGCGCCACAGAGCACGACACAACACAAAACCATGGAATACTTGTTTCATAACTAAACCCTCTCCCTTCGTCCTTCAGGTAGCTACTGAGAAGGACAGCGCAGGTCCGCCAACCTTATCTGTGGAGGAACAAAAAAACGCCTGCCAAGTGGGTGTGGCACATAGCTTCCTCGTACCTATAACCCGATTATATAGATGGTCCGATGCATAGTAGTTAATCTCAAAGCACCAATCTCTAAGTACCTTTCACTACCCTCATAGGGGACCATCTACACGCTAATCTGGACAATCCTAGAAAATTTCATCAAATTCGGATGAAAAATGTAAATGTTATGGCTGTTCCAAGGATTTTACGTATGCGCATGCGCAGTGGCTACTATCAGTCCGAAGGTGATGATTTTCATAGGGGACCATCTAAATACTAATCTGTAACATCCCTGAAAATTTCATCGAAATCGGATGGAAAATGTAGAAGTTATGGCCGTTACAAGGAATTCACGTTTGCGCATGCGCAGCAGCTACTATCAGTCCGGGGGTGATGATCTTCATTGGAGACCATCTACAACCTAATCCGCATAATCCCTGAAAATTTCATCGAAATCGCGTAGAAAATGTGGAAGTTAAGGCCGTTACAAGGAATTCACGTTTGCGCATGCGCAGTCGCTTCTATCAGTCCGAGGATGATGATTTTCATAGGGGACCGTCTACACACCAACCCGCACAATCTCTGAAAATTTCATCGAAATCGGACAATAACTTCGTATAGTTATGCGCGTTACAAGGAATTCATGACAGACGGACAGACACACAGACAGACAGACACACAGACACGGAACCAAAATTGTTCAGAAAGGTATAAAACGCAAAACGCGAGTGAAAATTTTGATTTTGGAGAAAGTGAAAACAAAGCTTCCGCTACCTTGGTAGACTCGGAAGCAATACTTTCGCGCGATCTGTCATATCGGCCGCGACTACTGAAGGGTTAAGGGGGAAAACGGGGGTTAATGCTTAAAAACAGTGTTTTCAGAGGTGAATTAATAACATCGTATGAACCTAAAAAAAATGTTTATAAGCCAGTTTTATACGGATGCAACATCAGATCACAAAGCACAACCAACTCAGTTTAGATTCATGGTGAAACCGTGAGTGTTTGGGCGTCTAGACCGACCGATTCTTCGTTCTCCTTTTCTGTACTTCTTCGGAATGAAGGACTGCCGCTCAAAATAATGAAGTATTTGACTCAAAACGGGTTTTTTTGCCAAGTCTGCCATCTCCTGGCCGTTCAAGGGAAGTGGAGGGGTCTGAATCCCGAATCGAGGACGACCGTCTCTATGGAGATCCCCAACAGCCTAATATTTTTTCATTAGCGACCGGTTTCACCGCCTCCCCTTGTTTGTTCTCCGCATGCAGGATTCCCCATATACCCCTACACCCCCTTCACCCGTCAATCCCCACCAGTCCTTTGGCAGTTTCAAGACTCGCGCGGCAGAAAAAATTAAAGCATTGTTTTTAAAGTGTCGTTTATTACGAGGGGAATTGAAATTAATTCAGGTCTGCGATCCCAATTCGACGAACAGCATCCAAATCGGTCTGTTATGCCTTGAAAGGTCTATACTTGGTGAAAGAGCGATTAAAGTTGACTTCTTTACAACTTTCGGCGAGTGTTTGTACTGTGAGTAACACGGAGGGCTTGGATGTGGCCTTTTAGGGTCGGAGGACGTCATTTCTGAGCGGGAAGTGCAGACAGCTAATTAACAGAGTTCATTAGTGAGGTTTTTAACTATTGAGAAGAGAGAAAACGACGCGCTTAATTCCATTTCCTAAGGAACAGGATGAGTGGCGTAACGGAAGAATGTTGAAGTGGTGGGGGGGGAGGTTAATACTAGGAATTCCGTGAGTAAGATCAAATTTCCCCCCACAACCTCAAAATTCCTGATGAGCATTTCCACGTTACATAATATGTAACGTATTATAAACATATTATGTTTAACATTCTCTAGTCGTTTTTCATTTATTCGAAAATACAAGTTTCAAATTTGAGCACACAAGTTCAACATCACAATTCTCACAATGTGCCACCAGATACAAGCCATACTTATATGAAATTTGAATATGGCACAGTGAAGGCTGAATAGATAACTACCAAGTTAACTGATTACACCTCATAATCAACAATTAATTATTACAAACATCTAAATTTCTACCGATAACACGCAAAAAAATCATGGCATGAATGAGTCAATGGGATTTCCAATAAATCTTTCAAGAGACAGATACGACAATAACGGGTGAGAACGTACCGGCTAATGAGTACTGAAATATGAAACATATTCCCGAGTCTGCACGTATTCAACGTTTCGAGTAAATACTCCATCTACTCGTATCCACGTATTCTCTTTTATGCAAAGAAAAACTTTACACAAGGGTATTCTTCCCACATCAACCATAAAAATCTTTCAATTTCTCGTTTTTTCAAACATTTAGGTGATTTTTGGTTTAGTATTTTCAATAATGAACCTTTGAATTCGACGAAGAAAAAATTTAACCCCCATCAAAATTTGTTGGTTTACGTTTCAAGGTACGTAGAATCCGAAAATCGAAAAAAAAAATTCCGTCTGTCCGCCGTAGGTACGCGGCTCTTTTTCTAGTTACCAGGGGCGCATTTTGATGAAATTTGGTAGGTATATGGGCTCCATTTGGCGTCTAGTTGTGCCCCGAAGCTTCTGGTTCTTGTCAGTCACTTCTAAGGGTTGGAAAATGAGGGATGAAATTTTGAAAATGCCCTAACTCAAAAACTTTTCATACAACGGTACTGTTTTATCGTTTGTTTAAAATAGTATTGAATTTTTAGAATCGAATGAGGACAATCTGAGCTCTACAGGGTGTTTCACGAAAAGGTTACACCCCCCTTCATTTCCGCAAAATACAACGTAAAAAATTCCGACCAACGAAATTCTTCATGATTTTTTATGAGGATCTCAGGAAAAATACTTTTGCGCAAAAAAGTTGCGCGCAACCGTGCGCAATTGACACTAACTTCATTTTTTCAAATGGAACACCCCCTTTTTCATTACAAATTCGGATTCTATGTCAAATTTCATGAGAAATTCATACCCACATCAATTTGTTTTATTGCGCGCAACCTGGCTTTTTGAACGCTCTAAGTTGCGCAACTCCACAATTGCGCAAGAATTAGGTTTTGGAGAACCCTAAGTGTGGCACATGTTGATTCATAATTTTTTAATGCTGAATCACAGGGTGTCATCCGTTTTGAGAAAAACCAAGATTTAAGAGGAAAGATTAACATTTCTTTCGCGAAAACATCAGTTTTGAGGTCGAAATCATGTTTTTTTTTTTTCTCACCTCCTTTTGAACCACGGGCTTGGGGCCGTCTACGGTGGAGTTGAAAATAAAAACTGACAGCATGAGCATGCTTGAACTGAATAAAATTACCTAAAAACTCATAACAATTTTAAAAAAGCGATTTTTTCACTAAAAACAACCGAATTTTTGGCCGCTATTTTGAAAAATTCCGGTCAAATTGAAAAACGGATGTCACCATGTGATTTAGCGTTAAAAAATGATGAAAAAACATGTGCCACACTTAGGGTTCTCCAAAATCTAATTTTTGCGCAATTGTGGAGTTGCGCAACTTAGAGCGTTCAAAAAGCCAGGTTGCGCGCAATAAAACAAATCGATGTTGGTATGAATTTCTCATGAAATTTGACGTAGAATCCGAATCTGTAATAAAAAAGGGGGGTTCCATTTGAAAAAATGAAGTTAGTGTCAATTGCGCACGGTTGCGCGCAACTTTTTTGCGCAAAAGTATTTTTCCTGAGATCCTCACAAAAAATCATGAAGAATTGCGTTGGTCAGAATTTTTTACGCTGTATTTTGCGAAAATGAAGGGGGGTTTAACCTTTTCGTGAAACACCCTGTATACGACCAACCGCTTGCTTCCCATGAGTACTTACTTTTTATCGTTGGACTAACGATAAATCAGAAACACGAATGTTAATCGCAAAAGTGGCCTAATTTACGTTCAAATCTTAGGAGACCAAAATGCGATCATTGTTCGTTTCTTCGAGTTGCCCTGAGTTTTTTGTCCTTAGCAACCAGTAATCAAAATTCCTAATGAAGGCTCCTTAACTCCAAATTTCCAAATTAACTTGATTGTGAAGTAGGTAGGTACCTACTTAAGGTTGGTAGGTGGTGACAATGGCAAACCCGTGTTCTTTGCAGACGAGTGATCTATACAGAAATAATAAACCTTTGTGTAATAATTTGCAGCGCTTTCCTTCCAAAATGAGGCCTTTCCCGAAATCAGCGGGCATGAATAAAGATGGCCAGGGTGTGACGTTAATCAGATTGCAGTCAAACCTGATAATTTCATGTATTTTTTCAGTCATCATCGAAAGGAGCGATTGTAGGGGAAAAGTTCAAGTTCAGCCCCGTGGGTAACGTATCGTGATGTACAAAGATGATGCGGGATTTCAGCGAGAGACCTTCGAGATATCTCATTACAAGTGTTGAACAACGGTACTTCCGAGGCTAGACGATGGTAAAGAACAGAATGCAAATAGGTCAAGAAAAGTATTCATGTCTGCGCTTGTTACTTTACCGGCGGAAAGACTGGAATGTCAAAATGACTAATCAACCAACTTAATGCGGAATGTATTATTTTATTGATGTAGATCAGCGGTTCCCAACTGGTGGTCCGCGGACCCCCAGGGGTCCGCGAGGTATGGCTGAGGGGTCCTTAGGACATACAAATTAAATATATATTTGCAGCTTCTGAACGTTGACTTCTGCGTCTGGCTTCATATGACAACTAACGCTAGCACACTCTAGTTTGGCTTTATGTATTTCAGAGATGTCATTTATTGCTATATTGTTAGTTATTTATTGCTAGTGCTCACAGAGGACTGGAGACAAGTTAGTGCTAGTGGAGTTTGCTAGTGCTAGTGCGGTCCCTGACCGAGTTGTTTACATGTGGGATTTTGTGCAACATTTTAGTGATGGAAAAGCTTGGTTAAAATTTGGATCGTTAAAACGGCCTAGGCATACAGACGAAGAACGAGAAAATGCTTTCGATGTTAAAGTTAATAAGTCAGTGAATCTCGAACCGAACTTGCTAGTATCTCTTGAACCCAACTCGTCGGCGTCTCTTGAACCTTGAAAAATCTCTGTATTTTCACGAATAAAACCTAAGTTTTATAGCATCAGTTCGATTTATTTTTTCACATATTTTGGTTCTTTTTGGTAACTTTAGATAGTGGGGGTCCTCGTCATTGATGAAGGGGTCCTTGGAAAAATTTAGTTGGGAACCGCTGATGTAGATAATAACGAGTTACCTGCTAGAAACATTCTTAAAACGTACCACTTTTATTTATGAGCCAGTAAAACAAAATATAAACCGGCAATTAGCCATGTGCATTTCTCAGACAAATGAGCTATAAAATCAAAACGATAATGTCCTCGATAATGAATTTACGGGGAGAGCGCGTTCAAATCAACATCTGCAAATTGATAATTACGTTCCATACTATAACCCCTCCGAGCTAGGAAAGTAGTTGAAAATCTATTAGATACCTAATATGAATAACCAGATAATATCTAAAGTAGATAAATTCTAGGTACCTACATAAATTATTGTTCACAATATTTTTCAGAAAGGGCTTAAAGATTTATTGTAATATGCGGAATCGGGAAAAATCTCATTCAAACGGATCATAAAATCAGTTTCTTTCTCAACGTTTCAAAAATGTTTGAATCGAGTCGAAATAACCCCCCCCCCCCACCGGAGGAGAAATATCAAAAGACCCGTATTATCTACGTTCTTGACAATGAAATAACTTAACAGATATCACTTGTTCAAGGTTTTTCATGACAATTCGACGAATTTTAGCTAGTATTGGTAGGAACTGAAAAATTTTCAGTATTTAATATAATTAGAAATTGGACTATTATTTATACTGGTATATTGAAGATGAGTGTGTTGAACATTTTCGGGTATATTGGAGGTAGTAGATTTTATGGTATAGAAGAAGATTTGCTGGTATATTGAGGATGGTAGATATCTGATTCAGGATAATATTTTCTGGTATATTGAAGATGGTAGATTTTCTGGTAAAGAGGATGATTTGCTGGTATATTGAAGATGGTAGATTTGTGGTATAGGAGAATATTTTCTGGTACATTGAAGATGGTAGATTTCTGGTATATTTAAGATGGGGTGAAATGGTGACAAAACACACTTTCGATCTTCCTTAGATTATTTTGTTGAATTGCTTAAATGATTCCTCAAAATAGGGAAATTCCCACTGTAATATCGTCTAGTGAGGAGATTTTTAGTTCAGTTAAAAGTTTGTGTAGGAAAGCTGAAATTCTGGAAAAGATTCATATCTACGACGTTTCTATACTGTAGGCTGAATTCCGACGAATCAAGTTGACATACTTGATTAATCTGAGTAGAAGGTACAATCGAATTTACAAGAAAAGTTTTATCATCTAAGCATGTATTCATAAATTTGTGAAAAATGAAGATTGGTGGGGCGATTCAGTTTTCGAAAATAATGAAATTAAATTTCAACCATGTTTCCTGGCATTCAAGTAGGTCTTATTTCTTGATGCTGATGGTTTTAAGTACTTTGATTTCAAGTTGGTCCAGTAGTCCACTAAATTAAACAATTTGGTTTATTATTTTCAATAATGAAACTTTGGAATTGACCAAGAAAAAAATTAACCCCCCCCCCCCCCCATTTGTTGGTTTACGTTTCAAGGTACGGAGAAAATTGTCCATTCGTCCGCCGTTTTGGGTCCCAACGTCTGTTTTCCTCCGTAGAATTTTTTGGTCTACAAGTTTTGAAGGTTAAAATTAAGTAGTATTAAATCACTTATAATGGTCATGAGCGACTAAAGACGATGCTGCACTCAAAAGATCCCACTTCATGGTCAGATGAGAAACCATAGAGATGTGAGTAACTTTTCTTGAGACTAACTTAGTGAAACCAAATTGTCGTTAATGCAAACTAGAGATTAGAGGTTTTGTAAAGATATTGATAGTTCATACACAATCTAAAGATCTGAAAAATGGGAAAAACCCAAATTCTGTACTTAAGTTTACGGCAGTTGTTTAGCGGAGGGACAATAAATTCGAGATTGAATTGAATTGTTTTTCAAAAAAAATTAAAAAAACATTTCCTGTTTAATTCGCCTCGCTATTTTCCAACCGAAACCATTCTTTCGAGTTCCCTCATCAATATTCACACTTACCAACGTGATTACTTGATCTTCCGTATCGATAATCATCTCGCCTCTGGATATTTTTCGCATCAGAAGCTCCTCTCTTGAACCGATGAATATTTCGCTACCCTCCTCTGATGAATACGGAACAAATAGGAAAAAAATACGGCCACGCGATTCCCTTTTTCCCAAGTTTTTTCACGGTAAATTACTCGCATCTCTTGCCTACAGTGTTTTCTTCTACCGGATTGTTTACTTTTTTTTCAAGTTACGACCTACGTATTTCAATATCTTATTATTTGGTAAGAGGTTTACCATATATCTCCAGCTCAGGGGGAAGCAGCACTACGACGTTTTAGAGTTCCTTTGTCTTATCGAACTGAAAAATGGTTAATAGTTATGTATAAATAAGCAATACACCTATTTGATAACACAATCCTTGTCATTCTTTGTGAATTTAGGAAGATTTTTTAAATTTTTTTTATTAATTTTTTTTTATTATTATTTTTAGTATTTATTACCGTAGAAACATGCCACTGCCAAAATTGTTGCTTCAAAGATTGATAATTTGTGGCAAGAAACGAAAAAAAATATGTCGAAAAAACTATCGGAAGTTTTCCATTTTTTCTTCTATATATCCCCCAAAACAATTCTTCCGCAATGGACTAGAAATCAATAAGAAATCTGTTTGTTTTTATTATTATTTTTTTTTTTCGAAGAGTAGGTATCTAAATCATTGAAATTGTAGGTATGTTCAGTAATGATTAGATGGCAAATGTGTGGCACATAGTTTTCCATAATCGTATTATACAGATGATCCGATGCATATTAGCTTGTCTCAAAATACTTATCTCCAAGTACCCTGAACTACTCTCATAGGGGATCATCTACACGGCACTCACACAATCCCTGAAAATTTCATCGAAATCGGACAATAACTTTGTGCAGTTACCCATTAAAAGGATTTCATGACAGACAGACAAATATTGATTTTGGAGAACATTCTGTATGAACCTTGAAAATTGAAAACATTGCTCCCGCAACCTAGGTAGTCTCGGAAGCAATATGAGCTATACGATGTAATTGTTAGTTTGGCACCTTTATAACCGACCACCCTGTAAATTTTTCAAAATATGTGACGTAGATTTTCAACTACATGATTTCAAAATAAGCTATGATTCCTACTGATCGGATTGCCATTAAATTCATCAGCGATTATGTCTGACCAAACATCCAACTATTGAAAATTCCATCAAGATGTTTTGACCAAAAAGGAGTGGTTTTGACTTGGGCAGAGACATGGAATCAAATTGTTCACCATGTTCAGAAAAGCAAAATGAAAGTGAAAATTAGGATTTATGAAGACCGAAATTTTTACATCGGTCGCACGAAACCAAAGCTCTCCTACCGTTGATAGACAAGAACATAATAAATTCACTGAACATGAGAGATAGCAAAAACCCTAAAATCTCTTGTAACTGATTCAGGGTTATAACATTGCAAAATATCAATCGTAATTATCAACAGACTAAGAATAATAACTCCACTTTTCACTATTCTTATCAACGTACGAATTTACATACTTAAATATATAAGAATTTCCATGAACAGTGATGAAGAGCGTATGAGGTTGATTTCATAAGGAGCAAGTAGGTGGTTATTGCGAGAGTATTGCAATAATGTGTCTCCTACGGTCCCCCCCGAACACGACTGTGTAATCTCAAGCTCTCTTGGGCCGAAACGATAATTGATTTATAAGGCAATAACCCGAGGGGCTACGACTGACATAAAACTTCTTTCAACACAATATCGGGAGAAAAAAAGAAAATTTGATCGCATAAAACGAAAGTGGGGCAATAAATTTTAATACAAAAAAATTGATATAAGAAAACCGTTGGAGGGGCGAAAGGCGTATTGAGAAGGAAAGGAAGCGATTGGGATGAAGACTTTTGATGAAAACTCTGATTACGGTCGTAGATCATGGGGAAGGACTGACTAAACCGCTCTGCGAGGGGGGACCTCCCCTTCGTGAGGAGGAGGGAATTGTAGCATTTATTGCATTTCATCGAGGAAAACCTCCTCCTCCTCATCCTCCACCACTTCTCCCTCCACCTCATCTAGAGAAGGAAGGCGGCAGATGTGGGAAATCTTAAACTACGCCAATCTCGTACCTGAGAAAACGATCGTCTGTCGACATATTGAACTCTCCCTGTGACTCCACTGAACAAGAAGTAGGAGTCGGTGAAGACGTAAAGACGCTTTATTTTCTAATGAGTTTATAACAACAAACAAATTGTTGTAACTTCCTGTAATCTCCACCCAAAAAACCCCGAAGAGTAAATTGAATAAATTTATTTGAAGAATAAATTTATTTGGCGTTAAGTGTTTGATTATAGTAATAACCACCGATAAATTCTCAATTAAATAATGTTAGCAAGTTTTCTATTACAGTGGTAACAAAATTGAACATTATTTTCATGAAAATAAGTTTTAAACATTAAGACACGATTTCTAAAGTTCAACACTTGACTTGTTTTATAAAAGTATGAGGTCAAAGGCACGACTATTGAATGGAGAGGTAAAAGTCCCACGGAGTTACTCGAGGTGGGGATCTCGGGGGCAGTGATCTGTGGTACCACCACCCGCAACCTCTGTTGGTCATTCTACAGGGGCACTTTCATTGATTTTCCCCTCAAAGGTACAACCACAACTTTTCTCAACTTTCAAAATGCCCAGACATGCCCTTTAATTATGTAGAATAACTACATTATCTTGTTCTTTGCTTATGGTGTGCACCCTCTTTCTGTAAGAGGAGTTTGAGTTTGAAAACAATGTATGTTTCTCTGTGTCACTCCGGATGATAACTAATAGTGAAAAATGGATAAAAATCCCAAAATTTCACAAATATAAAAAGAAAAGCCCTTTCGTTGGTTATCTCCAAGGGGTATAATTTTTTTCTCTTTCTATAAAGTCTCACATTTGCTACGTTGCTAATTATAACACAAGGGTTTATTATTTCACTGTATTTTCCATTAATACTACCTACTAGTAATATCATCGCAACCAGAGAGCTCTGGGTGCATCCATTACGAAATTTGGTCCTTGGTTGCTGAGGAAGCCTAAAATTCAAAGAAGCAACCCGGTTCCAACCGACCAATACTATTCAAAGAATTATTTGATCAACTTAAAAATTGAACGGACATTCGGCCAATTTTACTCAGTGAACAATAGTTTGCAAATCACAATCGTGTTCTTGATTTTTGTAAGTCCTCGTGGGGAGTGAACGGTTTGTCCTGCGGTTGTCTGGTCTCATTCGATTCTGAAAATTCAATTCTATTTTCAATGAAAATTCTATTTTAAATTGATGAAAAAACAATGACTTTGAATAAGAGTTTTCAAGCTAGGGCGATTTGAAAATGTCAACCTCTATTTTTCATCCCTTAGAAGTGACTGTGACTAACCAAAACTTCGCGGCACGTCTAGAACTCCAAATGTAGCCCAAATACAAAATTTCATTAAAATCGGTCACGGTAACTAAGGAAAGTAAGGCGGACGGTCGGATTTTATAAAATTCAATTTTAGGTTTCAACGTACGTAACGTTTATCAAATTTTGAGGGCGGTTAAATTATTTTCTTGCCCATATCCAAAGGTTAATTACTTATTGAAAATAATAAACCGAAAAATTGGTTTTGAGGTTTTTAGAACAAATTAATACCATAAATTGATATGAATGAAATCACTCGCGATGAGATTGTGGAAAGCCATTTTAATAAAAAACGGGGTTGAGTAGAACGTAGTCTATTTCCACGAAAATAATGAGTTACAAGTTAAATCGATTTCGATGGTTAGGTCATCATCAGTAACAAACAATAACTATTGTATTGTTTGTTACTGACGATGACCTAACCGTCGAAATCGATTTAAATTGTAACCCATTATTTTCGTGGACATAGACAACGTTCTTCTCCACTCCCTTTTTTAATAAATTGATATGCTCGGAATTGGCGTAAAATTTTATATTAGTATCCAATCAGACGTACAAAATGCCATACCTCAAAAACGGCTAAAAAGAAATAAGCCGATTTATTCTCAAATTTGCTCATTCACTCATGCTGCAAAATTTGACTTATCACGATTGAAGAAGAAGCGTGATAAACACTTATGAAGATGAGTACTTATGAGCACGATGAAGAAGAAGCGCATTGTTGCATTTCTATAGAATTTCAAAGGGGGAACTCTCCACTATCATCACAATTTTCGTACTTCTCAATTCAATCATGAAAATGAAAATGAAAACCAATAACATTAATTTATAGTTATAGCAGCCATCGATAAGCAGTGTATTTTTGGGAAGAGTGGTTTAGTTTCATAAGAAGAAGAAAAGTCTTTGTCTATGCCGGTCGATCTGAGGACTTTACCTGAAGTTGTCTTTCAAGCAGGTGAACTACGAGTGTTCAAAAACAACTGTTTAGAACTTAGAACCCAACCCCAAAATATACGATAGATGTGGTCGTACTAAACAATAAACAAGCTAAAGGTGCTCGAATAGCAAATTTTGGATTAGTTTCCCATTTTCTTACATTTAAAATTCTCCAAAAAGTCTGTCATCTTCTCCAGGAGTAGCCAAACACAAATATTACAGTCAAAGGCCGAACAATATCACAATATCAGAAATTGTATACCGGTGAAGAACGCTTATGGAATAATCAACCGTAGGATGGAGAATCGGAGGCGAACGAGCTGCCTGTTTTTTGACTAAAGTAAAAATGTTATCAGTCTGAACGCTGATTACACTTACTGATTTTTGATTGTCTGCTCTCAAATCCACCATACCTGGAATAAAAATACCAAAATTAGATCAAATAGGAAAACTGGCAGTATTATCAGATTCAAATAGGTACTGTAATGTGAAACAATAGCGGAATATTGCATGAAGACCAACGGTAACATGAAGGCGCTTCAACATAACAAGGAATCAATTCGAAGCGGTTAAATTCAAGCGTGGGAATTAAAAAATCGTTTTATGGAACCAGATTTAACCAATTTGTTCACTGAAAAAAATAGAAATAAACTTTGCTATTGAGCAAGTAAATCGTACAAGTTTCCATAATTTATTTTATTAAATAAATTAAGTCAAATTTTGACTTAATTTCATCTTTGGAAGGATTGGCCCCGTTAGAATCAAAGTTTTCAGTCATGAGATTATTAATTTTACGATTCAGTCATGAGGTTATTAATTTTACTACAAAACACACCCCCTTCAAATTAGTAAAAACGCAAAGAAAAAAATTTAGTTTCATTTTTGTTCCAAAATTACGAATAAAAGATGAAACTACTTCAGTTTTTATTCGCAACTTCGAAATTAACTTTTGGAACTAAATTAGTTTTAATTTCAACAGTTGAAACTAAAACTAATTTAGTTTCAAAAGCTAGTTTAGAAAGTCGAACTAAACACTAAAAGTTTTTAATTTCAATTTCAAAACTAAAAACTAATTAATTTTTAGTTTCAACTTTAGTTCAACTAAATTTTTCTTCGAATAATCCCAACTCTGGTCACAGGGAGGATTTCTCGCCAGGAGGGAGAAAATAGACGGGTTTTTCGGTCCAATTTTGATGATTTTTTGAGCTGTTGCTTTCTTCAAAGGACAGCCTCCACAATCTTCAGTGGTGTTTCCTTTTTCCACGGGTTCAAGTCATGAATTTTTCGAAATGTTTTCTCAACCCTTCAATATCAATTAATTACATTCAATCAATAGTAGTTAAAATTTTATTTCAGGAAGATTCAGGGATATTCAAACTACTACACGGATTTAAAAACGGGGTTTTTGCGAAGATTTCGGGATAGCACGGAGAGGGTTGTAAGCTATTAGAATTTCTGGTCAAAACGGAAGTCCTTCAAGACAGTAACTAAAGAAATTGTGTACATTATCTAATCACGACCACCTCATTGTTTCTAGTGAGATACCTGAGTGAATCACGTGCTCTGCACGGATGAAATGGCTAGCGTCTAATTCTTGAAGAGGAAATTCCAGAGATACCGAGATATAAACACAACTAAGAAAGACATCGAGATCCGCCAGAGAGCTACTCAAGCCTGGGGGGATCTCATCAGAACCTAAATAGAAAATCCTTCAATATTTATGTTTTAATGTTTTCTCATTCCCAAATACCTGCACACCTACAACGCTTTTCCGAATATTTTCAATTAGGTCTCCCAAAACAATTGTGTTTGTCGTTTAAATACAGACAAGATAACATGCTTATTTTAGGCGCTTCGTCGAAAAATCCTATATTTTACCATAATCTCACAATTTCGGTACTGAAAAAAAATAAGTAAAGTAAACAACCATTTCAGGTTGGATTTTCGTCCGACTGCCATTCCTGGCGTCGCGGACGTCATCAGCTGCCTTCCTAAGGGAAGATCAGAATTTGTTCTGATGATTTCGCTCATGGCTTCCCATTGGCCTCACCGCCCTGGGTTGGGACGAGGGAGAACTGCGACCGACTTGCCCGAAAATAATATTTTCGGCATATTATGCTCCCGAGGCGAGCCTCGAACTCACGGCCCCTGCAACCGGTCCAAGTCACGTCTCCAGAGACACATGCCGTAGCTCGCTCGGTTACAGCTGACCCCTACAATTTCGGTACTAATACTGCGAGTGATTTCATTCGTAACAATTTCGGTACTAATACTCTTTTGATACGAATGAAATCACTCGCGATGAGATTGTGGAAAACCATTTTTATAAAAACGGTTCGAAGTTCGAATTCCATTTAACTTGTAACTCATTATTTTCGTGGAAATAGACAACGTTGTACTCAACTCCGTTTTCACTTCTTTTGATCCAACCAGGGAATGAAACGGTACGTCGAAAAATCTTCAAATTTTAAGGTTTTTGAAACTTTTTATCGCCAACCAGATTTACCCAAGTCAATTTATAAATTTTGAACATTGGAATCGCCGGGTATCAGCTATTCTTTTACACGTTTTTAGGACCCCTAAGAATAGTTCATCTCCTGATCTTCTTTCAATCCAGAAAACTTGTACTACAGACTATTCCTCAAAAACCCGTGAAATTTTCGCAATTTATTCATAATTTCAGCTATGATTTCTAAACTATGATAATTTCGATCATTGATCCCCAGCAACTTTAAAGTAGGTAGCTTAAATTTGCAACTATTTGACACCAACTTGAGCTCCGTAGGATGAATAATTTTCTCATTGTTTTATTAGAATCTTATTGTTCACAGTTTGACTTTTCTCAATTTTTCCAAAAAAAATTTTCTTTTATTTTTACGTTTTAATTCGTTTTTGAAAAACTATTATGACTCTACAAGTATGATGAAGGTTTCAAATTGAAGCTAATTACATTTCCTACTAATTCTACTCTCATTTCTTTGTTCTAAAAAGAGTAGTTTTGCTATTGAACGGCTCAAAACACGGCCCTAACAGAAAAAATTCCACTTGTTGGGGAAAATGACCTTTTTTAATTGATTATTCAACCTAAAGAGATCAAGTTGGTCCCAAACTGTAGCAAATTAAACCTACTGTAAAAAGTTACTACGTATTAATTATAAAAATTACCATAATGTAGAAGCTATAGCTGAAAACCTCAAAACATTGCACAAATTTTACGGTTTTATGAGCACTGTGAGTAGCAAGGTTTTCGGGGTTGGAAATTTAGAGATAAAGTACCCTTAGGTTCCTACTTGAAAATTTTGAGTTGAATCCTCCAAAGGGGATGAGAAATCCTCATGTTTTCTTTCAACGCCAATGAACACACCACCGACCTTAAGCCAGTTGAAAACTAATAATTATTAAAACTTTGCTTGCTTAGCAAATTTAGTGATTCGCAAAAAAAATGTGTCTATTCAATAATGTCCTCATTTTTGAAGAAATGTTCGTTGTCTGAAAGCACATTCCTAATCTAAGCAGATCCTATACCAGAATCTCAAATGTTTGTGAAGATTTTTTTTTCCCAATTGATATTAAACATCAATATCAATATCAATGCAATAAATTTTATTGCACCAAGTACATTTAACTTATTAGCAACATTTCTACGACAATAAATAAGTATCTGGATTCTGTAAGCACATTGATCACATGGCAAAATGCTTGAATGTTTGTGAAGATGTGTGTGCCTTATAATGTAGGTAGGTGTATGTATATTATGAACTACTAGCTGAAAAGCCTGCTAAAAGCAGGCAAAGACTATTCCTCCGACTCTCCTCCCGCCACCAACTCCCTCCGACTCCTCCCGCCCCCAACCCCTCCGACTCCTCTCGCCTCCGACTCCTCCCGCCCCCAACCCCTCCGAATCCTCTCGCCCCCAACCCCTCCGACACCTCTCGCCCCCAACCCCCTCCGACTCCTCCCGCCCCCAACCCCTCCGACTCCTCTCGCCTCCGACTCCTCCCGCCCCCAACCCCTCCGACTCCTCTCGCCTCCGACTCCTCCCGCCCCCAACCCCTCCGACTCCTCCCGCCCCCAACCCCTCCGACTCCTCCCGCCCCCAACCCCTCCGAATCCTCTCGCCCCCAACCCCTCCGACTCCTCCCGCCCCAACCCCTCCGACTCTCCCGCCCCCAACCCCTCCGACTCCTCTCGCCCCCGACCCTTCCCGCCCCCAACCCCTCCGACTCCTCTCGCCTCCGACTCCTCCCGCCCCCAACCCCTCCGACTCCTCCCGCCCCCAACCCCTCCGACTCCTCTCGCCTCCGACTCCTCCCGCCCCCAACCCCTCCGACTCCTCCCGCCCCCAACCCCTCCGACTCCTCTCGCCCCCGACCCTTCCCGCCCCCGACCCTTCCCGCCCCCAACCCCTCCGACTCCTCTCGCCTCCGACTCCTCCCGCCCCCAACCGCTCCGACTCCTCTCGCCTCCGACTCCTCCCGCCCCCAACCCCTCCAGCCTACAACTCTCCCTCTGCCACGACCCCTCCGTGCATACGTACGTACGTACGGTTGGCGTTTTATATAATTAGATGTTACTTATTATGTATAATATACTAATAGTAGGAATGTAATATATATTACTATATTACTTAGTATTTATGTAACATACTAGGATTTACATGGCACCTTGCGGTTAACACTGACGATTCATACAGATATGTCACAGTTTCAACTTTTTTCTAGTTCAACAAGAGATTTTTACGATTTTTTCGTAATAAACATTCTCTTGTTTAAACAAATGAGTTGTTCTTTCTTATTAAACTTAAAAAAAACTGCTGTTGCTATTGATCTTTCAATGTCTCACACTAGATTTTTACCGACCGATTCAGTTACTGCCCTATCATTTACCCACACCTGTCGGTAAAAAGAAGTAGTACACATTAAACAATATAGGTGCACTCCCACAAATTTGGTTTTGACAACTGGAGATTAAATTACTCTAGCAGACCTTTTAGCGACCTCACTTGAATTTTATGTGTAAGAGAAATAACCTCAATATCGTCTTGAAGTTGCAAACTGCCACTATTCACCCGATCTAAAGGTTTGTTGCTAAGGGCAACAACAATACCAATTCTAGTTTCTACGTATTTGTCAGTTCGGTTATATTGATTATCGAATTCAGACCGGAATTCATTCAATTTTTGTCAAAGCTCTCTTTCGATTTTGGGAATTCTCTACACACTTTACGCGAGGCGCTTCGGAATGGTCAAACCAAGAAGAAAACAAAAAGGAGGAACATTCCTCGCAAGGAAGATTCAAGTGATGGCGATTTTTGACCCATCGGAAAAACGGGTGTAAATTATTATTGTTTCTTACTTTACTTTATAGATCACTCGTCTGCATAGATCTCGGCTTTTCTATCCCTCTCTCTTTCACCTCTTTAATCCTCAGCCCTAAGCGACCTCTCCTTTATTTATATAGAATACATACATTTTTAGTTATTTTCATATGGTGAACCTTCTTTTTGCCGACTTAAAAACCGCCGAAGACGAGAAGGTCCAATAACAGACCGTCCAAAATAATACGTTTTAGGAGAGTAAAACTTATATTGGTTACGGTCCATGTGGAAGAATTTTGGCATGGGAGTAAATTTGAGTTATCTTTCTCAATGTTAGCACTAATTGCTTTAGTTTAGCCTAAATTGAATAAAATAAAATTAAATTAAATTAAATTTTTAGCCTGTTTATTACAGGGGATCATCAGATTTTTCGGTGCCTGTTGCTGGGGGTTGAACGACTCTTCACAATTGAGTGGTTTAAAGATGACTCAACTAATTCAGAAGATCAAAAAGCGACCAAATGTTAAAAGAAATGTTGTTACATGAGAGGAATATTTTGGAAAATCTCTGAATTCATTTATAGGCTCAGAAAGTGAGTTAACCGGAGCTCTGTAAGACAAACCGTTCGCTCCCTACGAGAATTTGAGGTTTGGACTTGCGATAATCCAGAAACACGAGTGTGAATCGCAAAAGAGGCCATATATCCGTTCAAATTTTAGCTGACCAAAATGCGATAGTTGTTCGTTTCTTCAAGTTGTACTCATGTTTTGCTTCCTTAGCAACCAGTAATCGAATTTCCTAATATTTAATTAGGGCAACCTCAACTCCCCGTTTCTTCGATTTTCAATAATACTACCTACAGGTAATAACATCGCAACCCGAGAGCTGTGGGTGCCTTCAATACGAAATTTGGTTCTTGGTTGCTAAGGAAGCACAACTGAGTGACTTGACACACTTTAAAGAAACGATTCGGTTCAAACCGGCTAACGGTTCTAACTATATTCATCAAATTTCTAATTAATTAGGCTTGTTTTCGTCATTGAGCAATTATTTGCGATTCACACTCGTGTTATAACACTTGAGTCCTCATAGCGTTTGTCCAACACACCTCTGCGTGGTCTCATACGATTCTAAAAGTTCAATTCTATTTTAAAATTGGGAGAAAATAATAAATTTAAACGAGAGTTTTCGATCTACGGCATTTTAAAAATTACAACCTCTATTTTACACCGATTTATATGTGACTGACATCAACCAAAAGCTTCGGGGCACAACTAGACCCCAAATGGATGCTATATACCAAATTTCATCTAAATCGCTCTATGGTAACTAAGGAAAGTGCTGCGTGCGGCATACACCGGACGGATGGAAAAAATCGTTTTATATTTTTGGATTTTACGTACCTTGAAACGTAAAGAGGGGGTTAAATTTTGTTTGTCGCTCGATTCCTATAATATTAATTTCAATATTGAATATAATATACCAGAATGACGCAACCGACTAAAGTAGTGAGTTTTTTTTCGTTATGACATTTATGACGAACGAAACGAACTAAGAATGCTGCACTGGTAGGTCTGAGGTGGATTGGGGACGATACTCAGTTACTATAGATGATAATTGAATGAATGTGAGACTTAATCTTTAGGTGGTGTATTTGGAATCAGCATGCAATTTCCTATTAGAATCGAATGAGACCAGATTAGTATCGGATGATGCCTATTTGGCACCACCAGGTAGGGAATATAATTATTATTGTGGAAGTGCGTAATACTATTATGAAGTATGTTATGTTTACGTTACCCATAACGATGGCAGAAGGACGAAGTGGAATGATTTGATCACCACTGAATCACAAAATAATCACACACAGTGTTTTCGATCACAAGAATCCATTGTAACGAGTATAAAACGACGAAATCAGTTGGAGAAGAAAACCCGAGTGGTTTTAGAGCGACTTCATCGGAGAGACGCGAGCGGGAAAGACGTGAGCGGCGAGGGGAGAGCGAGACGCGGAGCGGCAAGCTGCGTGCGTCTGAGTCGGCGGCCGGAGGGTAACTGAACTGAAACCCCGCGTCTGTTCCGAACGGTGAACTATGCCGGGCCGGAATGATTAGGGGGCGACGAGGGAAGAGTGGGGAGGAGGGACAGAAGGGAAAATAGCCGTGCGAGGGGAAGGTGGGGAGAAATCGGAGGAGAAGCCACCCGTGGGAGAAGCCGACAGGGGAGAAGCCGACGGGGGTCTTTTTCCCTTTTCAAGTTCAACCCTCGAGGGTTACTCCGGAGGGTGCCGCGATTCAACTCATTATGAAGGGAGATCGAGGCGATTGATTTAATTGATCGGTTTGTTAGACGAGAAGGTGCAGATTCCTCGCTAGTAAACCGACACAAATTTCAATCAGCTCGGAAACAGTGCATCATACTAACTACTACCCTACAGTGTACCCTGCCAACTACTACCCTACAGTGTAACCTACTAACTACTACCCTACAGTGTACCCTGCCAACTACTACCCTACAGTGTAACCTACTAACTACTACACTACAGTGTACCCTGCCAACTACTACCCTACAGTGTAACCTACTAACTACTACCCTACAGTGTCCCCTGCCAACTATTACCCTACAGTGTACCCTACTAACTACTACCCTACAGTGTATCCTACTAACTACTACCCTACAGTGTACCCTTCTAACTACTACCCTACAGTGTAACCTACTAAATACTACCCTACAGTGTACCCTGCCAACTATTACCCTACAGTGTACCCTACTAACTACTACCCTACAATGTATCCTACTAACTACTACCCTACAGTGTACCCACTAACTACTACCCTACAGTGTACCCTACTAACTACTACCCTACTAACTAATAGCCTACAGTGTACCCTACTAAATACTACCCTACTACCTTACAGTGTATCCTACTAACTACTACCCTACAGTGTACCCTGCCAACTACTACCCTACAGTGTATCCTACTAACTACTACCCTACAGTGTACCCTACTAACTACTACCCTACAGTGTACCCTACTAACTACTACCCTACAGTGTATCCTACTAACTACTACCCTACAGTGTACCCTACTAACTAATACCCTACAGTGTACCCTACTAACTACTACCCTACCCTACAGTGTACCCTACTAACTACTACCCTACAGTGTACCCTGCCAACTACTACCCTACAGTGTCCCCTACTTACTAGCACAGTCACAGTAACGGACTATTTTCCTGGGATTTTCATGTTCAAAATGCGTGTTTTGTTTGAAAAAATACTACAGTGATGTTCAGCTCCGAATACAAAACATTATATCAGCACTAATGGAATATGTCACGTCTATCCGGCTATCTAATTATTTTATTCCGAATTATTCTAATTTATTATTAATTAGGTAATTCTGATTTTTTCAAACATTTTTATTATTCATAAGTAGTATCTTGTTTCTTATAAAACATTTTTATCCTCGATCCTATAAAACATCATGTTGGTTATTTTTTACCGACTTCAAAACCGCCGTAAACACGAAGGAGGAGGTACTCAGTTCGGTGTGTCGTGGGACGACGATTTTAATTTTTTTTTTTGCACACGTAGCATCATATAATTATAGAAACATAATCCTGTGATTAAAAACCTTAATCTTCTTGAATAAGGTATTGGCCAACTCTGGTGGAGCGAGCGGCGCGCAGTGGGGGTCAAATGGCTAAAAAACGGAAAAAAAATCATTATCATTTGAACGAATTAGTGTATTGTCTTGAGAATGGTTCCATTCGATTCCGAATACAAAAATACATTAGAAAAAAATGTTTTCTCACTTTTAAAGTTATTATTTTAGTACTAAATCTTGAATTGTGAACAATCTAATGTTATTCAAAGTGGCGATGGGTGTGTTATTTCGTTCTTTTCTTCGTTTCAGAGGTTATAGGATACGATAATAGTGATTGAATTGAGGTTTCTTTATAATATAAAGATATATATATTTAGATATATATATAGATATAGATATTTACATGCATAATATGTTATATTATGTTATATATGTTATATATTATATTATGTGCATGTAAATATTTACAATATGTAAGTATATATTTGCATATTTATTTTGACAAAATTGTGTGTCATAAACACCTTTGAAAATTGGATAGTATGCGACCAAATAATGGAACGAATCCAAAATAAACGTTTACAAATCCGAATAAGAGATTTTGAACGATGGCATGTTCTTGGTATGTCACGACAGTACGAACTGATTACTGCGAATGACAATCCGAAGCACCAGGTTTTGTTCAAACAGAAGCTAGTTGACTCTCAGCGGATATATTTTACGAAAACGTCGCTAATTACATCGTTTCGTTTTCCAATAACAAAGAAAACAAAAAATTATCTGCTAAATGGGTGTGGCACGTAGCTTCCCAGTATCCATAACCCGATTGTATAGATGATCCGATCATTGTAGCTAACAGCCCACATAAGGGACCTTCTACAAGCCAAAATTCACAATCCCAGGAAATTTCGAGAGGAAAATTTAGAAGTTACAGCCCTCAGAAGGGTTTTACTCTGAAGCAAAAATGAGTGGGGTGACTGCAGAGTCGGCGGTCTCGCTCTATTTTTAATCTTTCATTAATCCATTACGCCTGAATTCGGTGGAATACGACGATGAAATTTTTACAGGTTCTTGATAATGGTCAGAACTTCAAGAAAAAAAATGAGTCAAACCAAAGGAAGGCGACGGTTTCCCACGCCTCTAAAGCAGTATTTTGCTGTAAAACCCCAAATCTGGAGCTAATTTTCGAGCTAAAATGTTTGAAAGAATAATTAGTATTTTTTATAGATACTACATATATACATATCCAACATTACATAATTTTTTCAATTTTTGAAACACATAGAACGTGGTAGGAAATTTTCAAATTACACTCTTAAAGTGCTTAAGGACCGAAGGTCTTTCACACCCTCATTCTACAGGTAATAGACCTTCTGAAAACCACATTACATTTAATTTCTAGTCACTTTGCAAAAATGGATTTTTTTCCACTCCCGCCTCATTGTGCGGCGCAGAAGACAGTGAGGCCTCCCGGAACCTTTCAGATCATCTCAGCCGGAGCGCTGATTTCGTTGAAAAAATTCTGCAGGCAAGCATGGGCATACAAATTTGAACTAACCCAGGAATTTAACTATTGAAAAGAAAGAAAAAAAAAACGAGTGAGGCAAATGAAATAAATAAAAGTTTGTCCTTGGCCTTGTTACCTACACCAAAGTTACCAGTTTCACTAATATGTACGTTCCTATGTAAGGAGAGTTTAATATGTTAGTGTAAAGTAAAATGTGATAATACAGATACCTATAGTTGTAAGAATATTGTTGTTTGTTGTAGTTTGTTGTCGAGTATTGTTGGGTAAACATAAAGTAGTTTAAAATATGAAAATACAAATAATAAGAAATATAAATGTAACTAAAGTTACGTAGGTACCTAATTGCCAACCCAGTTTACGGCTTCATTAAGCCTAACTGTTCAACGTGATTTGTGTAAATTGTGTAACTTTGGAAAAATTCTTACAAATATATGTCTATTCATTCATTCATTCAAATCGATGCCTGGCCTGTGACCGTTATGAAATGTAACACCCTGTATACAGTTTGTTGTGTTGTTGCAATTCAGGAAAAAAACGCTGCAAATTATTACACAATGGTTTAATATTTTTCTATAGTCTGCAAAGCCACCAACCATCCAACATGAAGAAAAACATCGATCGCATTTCGGTCAGGTTTAATTTGAACGGAGATTAGGCTCTTTTGCGATTCACACTTGTGTTTCTGATTTATCGTACGTCCAAACTTTAAATTCTCGTAGTGAGCAAACGGTTTGTCCTACAAAGCTCCGGGTGGTCTCAACAAAATTCTAAAAATTCTATAGAATCTTAAATTGAAGGAAAAACAATACCTTTGTATCGAAAATTTTTGAGTTAGAGCGTTTTCAAAATTCCAAAATTCATTTTGGAACCCTTAAAACTGACCTACATCAACCAAAATCTTCGGGGCACAACTAGACCCCAAATGGAGCCTACATACCAAATTTCATCAAAATCGGTCAATGCTAAGAGGCAAAAGTGCCGCGTACGGCCTACGGCGGATGGACGGCCAAATATTTATTCGATTTTTGGATTCCACGTACCTTGAAACGTAAACCATCAAAATTTTGTTTTCTGGGTCGAATTCAAAGGTATATTATTGAAAATAATAAACCAAAATCATAAAACCGCTGCAAATTATTTGAACCAATTCTGATCGTCCCACTGGAAGACAGCTGATGACGACCGCGACGCCAGGAATGGCAGTTGTAAGAAAAATTTTTTCTTTACAAAAGTTGTTTACTTTTCTTACTTACTTTTTACTGATGATAAAGATTTAGGTAGAAGCAAAATGCGAGATACGTTCTTCTGATGTACAATTTATCATCCTTCAACACTGACGAAGTCACGAGAAGAACATGTTGCGAAATATGTTACATCGAATCAGCACACCCGTCGGTTCTATAAACGACGGTAATGATGACCATTTGAATGACAAAATCCCCTCATTACCGATTCCTCAACGGTTTCCGTGAATGTCAACTTCTGACGTGCTCATCTTTGGATGGCAAAAGGGGGAGACCGCACCATCACGTTCGAGTGAGTTCCGTGAGGGAGACGAAAAGGCCAGCTGGGGGTCTTCCCGATCTTATAGAAATCCTCCTCAAAGTAGAGAATTATCCGTCGTTTACTATTCAGGGAACGAAGGCTGTTAATGTTGGATAAGTGGTGTCGGAGGAGGAGGTGGTGTCACCACACGTACCGTCGGCGCCTTGAATTCGTATTCCGCTGTTGAAGCTGAGGACAACGCTTATCACAATCATAACGACGCCACACATTGCATCAGATCCCTAATTTAGTGTGTTTTGACTTCATTTAATTCTAGAATTGGAAGTCCATGTTTACAGAACGACCTCCTGGGAAAAGAAACCCAATAACCCTTTTTTCTTGCCACCAGAGACAAGAAAGAAAAAACGTTGCAAATTATTACACAATGGTTTATTATTATACTGTCTGGGGCGTTGGGTGACCTGCGAAAGTGGTGGTGCACCAAACCACAAAATACACGAATTTGACCCTAGGATCACACCTACTTTTGCGTCAGAGGACCCACTGGAGAACAATCACACCTCAACTTCATTCCAGTGAATAAAGTATTCGGGGATCAATTTTAATCAAAAATTTAAACGGAGATTTGCTCTAAAAACGAGTTGTGGGCGTTGATTTCCACCTCAGTGTGACTTCCTACGGTGATAGACTAGCATTACCAACATCTTTTTCATAAAAAAAAGAAGTCCTCTGATAAGAAATGGGTGGGCTTTAATCTTTCCCAGCTCTTAGCAAGTCATAATGTACGGTGGTAGCAAGGCCTACATCACGAGAAGGTATAAGATAGGTATAAGATAGTACCTATGAGCTGACTTATCTGTTTGAAGTGCCGTTGTAAATCTAAGATGAACTGTGAAAACGTAGGTGGTTTTCCCAAAGTCCACTACTACACAGCTAATATAGGAGATCTCGTAGATCACGATGCGAACTTAAATCACGTAAATGGAAATGAATACGTTAAAATCAATGTGGAATAATAATTCCCAGGCAGATTTTCTATACATATTCGTGAAAACCCCCAGTTTAGGTAGGTAACGTATTTTATCTGATTGGAAAAATGCAGCAGTAAAATTGCAGAAAAATACAGCCTCGAAGCAAGATAAGATAACAACCAATAACTGATCAAAGCATCCATCGAGTTGAATCGAAACTTGTCATGATCAGAGAGAATAAAATCGATTGTGGCTTCCCCGGAAGGAACTGAGAAAGGGAGGGGGTAAACAGATGAGACCTGCATTTTTACACCACTGGGCATGCGCAGACAGGGCATAATCTAAAAAAAAATTTACCGTGGTAACTCCAGGGTCCAAACTGTTGTGCTTCAGTGTTTCCAAGGTAACATGTTTTTTCCCAAACATTGGAAGTCGAGAGTAGGCAATCGATTGTTGGACTATCCAACTTGGATAGCTTCTTCTCTCTGGTCCTGGTATATTAATTACTTGTCAGCGTAAATATATTTTACACTTGTAAAAGATCCTGGCTTTCAACTATGGATACAAAGTTATTTTTTCTACTTTGGGGAGAATTAGACTTTTCGAAGCGAGTTTTTTCGACTTCGAGGTAAAAATCCAACTTTTGGGGAAATTTTGCCGGGGCAGGACCCTGAGTGGCCTTAAGGGACGCCAGACCCCTGTATTCTAATTTCCGTTTACATCGTTCCGTTCATGTTCTGGCGTCTTTTCTCATACTATGATTATATTATGAACGATTTCAAGTTCAGCCTAGAACTGTCATAGAATGTGCCTTCTCTCGAGTTTCATCTACAAAATACTCGATGTAATATTTTCAGTTATTATTTATTATTATTCAGTTTAATTTGTCGTCACTTAGTTTTGGTATTAATTTTTCTTATCAAAATGCTGTATTGGGCGTTGCCCGTATTATCAAAAATAAATAAATGAATAACTGTATAATGATAACTACTAACAGATTACTAATGCCCTGTTCTCTTGTGTACCCTCAAACCCTTCTCAATCAGCAACAACTTACCTACTGGTTGCTGTTTTGATCCGATTTTGACCTATTACAATATTTCGATAGTTTAGATGTACCTAATTAAAAATAAATTATTAGCTAAGTTGATTAAGGCGATGTTATATGAGTTTCTGAGGCGCTTTACGTTTGTGATATGCCTGGTAATGAAACATTGAATTGGATAGAAAGGTTTTTTATGTCTCCTGTAAAGCTGGGAAAAGTCAATTAGGCAGTGTTGCTTCTAAAGTTACGAAATAAATCTTTAATTTTGGTCCATGATGACCAAAACAGCAAAAATTTTGAGGTGATTAAGAAAGTCGTTCCATGGTCGATTCCCGGGATTCGTTATTTTAAATAATGAACCGGAGAGCGAGGAGGGATAAACTCTTGTTCTTCGGAGTCAACAAAATTGATTAATCGGTCGGTAAAAAGCCCCTCGAAGGGACAATTTCAAGACCAACATAATTACGGAGTCGCTGTGAGCACCGGTAATCCGGAGAGAATGTTAATCAGGAATTTTCAAATTGTTCTTATAAACATCCCCTCTAGCCATCATTCGAATATGTTTCGGGACAATTACTTCAAAACAGCCCTCTGGCCGCGAGGTAATTGTGCATTAATGTAACGACATCTAAATAAACCAAAACGTAATTTGAGGTCGAGTGTTTTTACAGGGATTGAAAATTAGATTCGTTTGTTGAATAATGAATTCATGAAATACGAGCCGTCTATCTTTATCTTCATGTAAAGCAAGCAATCATTAGTCCTCCTATTTCCTTAAACTAACATGAGCATTATAACTCTGTTATTCGGTGCCTCCACGATGTATGTTTTGAAAATTATGAAAACAGTGAATTATTGGACCACAATACTGGATTGTCACGAAACTCTTGAATTATCGGGGTTGGAGCTTAAGCACTGTAGTGCATACCCCCCCCCCCCCTCCACCCATTTTAGTAGTACTCGGGTGATTTTGCTTCCGAGACTACCAAAGTAAAGGAAGCACTGTGTGGGGTACCACTTTTCTTTATTGTCATAATTTTGACATTTTATGTCTTTACTTTGGCACATACACGAAAAAACTTTACGAAAATCGGTCACGAAAATACGTCACAATTAGTTAACATTTTCATGTCTTTGCTTTGGCACATAAACTGAAAAATCGTCACGAAAACTAAGCAAGTCTTGCTCACGCGACCAATAAATAAAATAGACTCACTGTGTTGCGTAGAGAACAATCAACTGTTTTCTTATTTTGATGCTTGGGTACATGAACTAACAACCTTACTTCACTACCTTGTTGTGTAGTGGTTGACATGAAAATGTCCCAATGTGTTGCAGACTCGTATGCAAGCATTTTATTTCATCAATTCAAGTATTATTGAATTTTTAGAAACGAATGAGACCACCCAGAGGTTTGTAGGGTCAACCGTTGACTCGTTAATACTTGATTAATACGTTGATTTATACGTGTTGATTATCATTATTTTCAACCCAAAATTTCACTGATGATGTGAAGAGGATGAAGTTTCAACGTGTTTAACGATGGTGCAATCATATTTTCTTGTACGAGTTGGTAATCATCATCAAAAAGGCAAAATGACACAGTTGAAATGAAGACGATCAAGTTTTACCATTCCATATTGGATGAAAATCACTCCGTCATAAACCCAATTCAATCTTCTCAGTATATATGAATCGTCCCCCTTCCATTCCAGAAGCTTGAGAGAGAGAAAATTCTAATTACGAGACTCCCAAGATAGATAGGAATTCTCGGATTCCTCACTTGATTGAGATATTGAAATTAAATGTTGGGAAAAGTGGGAGAGAGAGGTCGAAGAGTGAACCCCTTCTTTTTCACTGGCCCGTCATTATGAAGCCTTGAGAATATTTTAATGAGAAAACGCCATTGGTCAGAAATTCCCGAGGTTCAGACGGACGGGGGTTATGAAAAAGAAGTGGTCCAGGGGTGGGGGTAAAGCGTTTGGCGGTTTGCGGTGCTCTCGATAGCTTTTTAGGAGAGCTGCGAGAAATGAAGGAGAAGGAGGAGGAAAAACATTACATCTCTTCAACGGTTATTAAAACATTATATTGGTCCCCTCCTCACCTCTCCATAACCATCCACCATCCTTCCTGCCCCGTTCCAATCCCATGAAACCACCGGTATTTAATATAAGCTGTGTATTATTAATTATTATTCGTCGAAAATATTTTCAAGGATGGGAAATAACGCGGAGTTCGTTATAAATAAATGTTGTAGTCAATCCGTATGTTCGAGTTCGAATTTTCAAAAAACCAATAATTGTTCAGTTAGGTTAAAGATTCGGTTATTCAAAGCATATCGACAGGCTATGACGTTTATGGCCACAAAAGTCATTCAAACTACCTACTAACGGTAACATAGCTATTCGAGATAGCTAAGAAACCACAACTGAGTACAACAGGATTCACAATGGTGCGTAATGTCCGTAGTGCGTAAAGCGCAAGAAGAGCTGTGGCCGATTGATACGCAATTTCGCAGAAATGTTTTCCAAATCGCAAGATAACTACATTTTATGTACACACCGCAAACAACTATACGCAAAACTCCCCCATGACAGGCACCCAGAACAGTTTCAATAAGATCGACGTTGATTTGTTTGGTAGTAGAATGTCTGACTTCATGAATGACTTCTGTCTGATAGGAGGATTTAGATAAACATATTTTGGTATCCGAAACTCTATTAAACATCTACATCTGGAAAAACGCAGTAATTCCCTTTTTCACCCTTCACAAGCCCAGATAACGTTTTCAACTCTCTTATATCATCGGGGATTTTTGAATTGCAACCGACTACTGGGAGTGTGAACGTCCGTTTGGGCGCTGAGGTGCGAGACCACCTGCCGCGAAGGAAATTAGAGGATGTTCCCGTTGATGAATGTGCGTGCGGTTAATTTCAGGTGAAAACACGAAACACTGATGATAGTGGTTTACCAAGAATAGAGGCCTAACGAATCATGTGTGAGCCGCATTACACATCACACTTGAACACGAGCAACGTGCGGGAGCCATGACATTTAACACAGCAATTTAAGGGGAATAGCCACTTCAAATTCAATTCTAACATAACAATTAACAAACAACAAATAACAATTCTAGGAAATTCGATTATCTCGAATAAATTTTCTAACAGAACGTTCATGTTTTATTTCGAGCTTCAAAACTGAGCCGAAACTAAAAAACGCTGCAAATTATTACATAACGGTTCATTATTTTTCTGCATGGGTCACCCGCCGGCAAAGAATGCACCTTTTTCATTATTACTAACTATTACCTTTATTATAAAGTCACACAAGGTTCGCCATCAACTTTATTTAGACAGCAAATCATCGATATCCGAGAGTTGTGGGATGCCCTCACATCCATACCAAAATTTGGTCCGTAGTTGCTAAGGAAGCACAACTGAGTGACATGAAACTCAATCGCTCATGATCAGCTGAATTTTGAACGGAATATTTTGGCCTATTTCCATCAGTGAACATTCATTTGCGATTCACACTCTAAACTTTTTCTGTTTCCTACAAATTGTAAAGTGAACTTGAAATAATTTGATCGGCGCCCATGACCACTATGGTTGCAAGCACCTAAATTAAAAAGAAATATAAGCGACTCCCACTCGTGTTCTGCTTTATCATTCGTCCCAACTTCGTGTCCTCGTAGGGAGTTAAAGGTTTGTTCTTCAGAGCTCTGGATGGTATCATTCGATTCTATAAATTCAGAACTGTTTTAAATTTATGAAAAAATTAACTCATAAATAGTTCCGAGCCAAGTCATTTTCACCCTTTAGGAGTGAGTAACACAATACGAAAGCTTCGCTGAACAACTTGACCGTGAATAGAGCCTATGTACACCAAATTTCAACGGGGAAAATTTGTACGGCACGATAAATAATTTATCATGTTCTATTAAAAGAAGGAAGAACTCCTTCTAAAATTCAGAAAAATGCATTGGCTAATGGGGAGACGGTCGAAGTTGTCAATCCAGAACAAGCTTACATTGTAAAACCAGTCTGGACTTATGGAGCTCAGCTGTGGGGCTGCACGGCTCAGCCGAATCGAGACATCGTCCAAAGATCCCAGACCAATATGCTCAGAACGGTGGTCAATGCACCAAGGTACTTTCGAAACGAACGTCTCCATCATGAGCTTCGGATCGAAACAATAAACGATGCTATAAAGCGACAAGCTGTGAGACACCTACAGCGGCCAAGATGTCACATCAACGAGGAAGCTGTCCAACTCCTTGATACAAGTGAAATCACCAGAAGATTGAAGCGTACCAAACCACTTCAGCTAGCTTACTTGTGAAGCAGTGAAGTGAAACATCCACCATAATCAACAAAACTCAGTGATGTACCTTAGTTTTGAATATTTGTCCATATTTTCAAAATAATATCGTTAATTAGTTATCTTTGGTGCAATAAATAATATTTAAAAAAAGTTCTATTAGGTAATTTATACGAATGTCTCATCAAATACATGTACCAAATATGCCAAGTTCTGCCAAGTTGGGTTCAAATCTGCCAAGTTGGGTGGCCAGTGCATCTTCTTCACTTAGATTAACTATTTTAGTATGCAGAATTAGTCGGTAATCATTCCTGATTGTATAACTGTATTGATTGTAAACACTGAGCAGTGCATTGGCAAAGTCTCCATTATGAAACTGGATTTTTACGATCATGTTGAAATGACCATAAACAGACTGTCAAATTATTAGACAGTGAACCAAAATTGTTCATAAAGACAGACACAACACATCGCCAGAATCGGAAGAAAAAACTTGGTTAACTTGGTAATTTTCAAATTTTTTGCTTGAAAATGAAGTTTGTCTATGAAACATTATCTGCCAAGTTGAGTGGCCAGCATAGCTTCCTTAGGGCCGGTTCAAAAAAATAAGTAACCTTGATAGTTACGTAACCCTATTGTGAAAATCGAGTTTGGTTCAACGACGAGTTTGGGATTAAAAAGATGAGCTTTAAAAAAACAACTTCGGGGTTGGGTTACCTTGATAGAATCGATTATTCATTCAACCTTGATGAACTTCATGGTTGCCATAGATACCAACGCTCTGAAGTTCGTTTTACTCATGGATACTTGAAAATCAGACAGTTCCATGGTGTCCCAATACATTTTACTCGTAATAAAAATGACAACTTTATGGCTACACTGTCGCCAACTTTTCCCGAAAAAGTGCACTCAGCTTCAACAACACTGTCGCTCAATTTACCTTCATCTCGCAAAATGTAAACAAAGTGATTCTCACTTTCGCGATCTGGTTCGTTGGAATGTAACTCGAATGCTGTAAAACAACGTGATTATTTTTATTATTCTTTATTAACGGGAATGAAAAGTCGCGTGTGAAGTCCGGGAGTGTAGTCAATGGCTTTTTCTCGGGAAGATTTTGAGTGGTCGGTATTCCGTGTTTGACTTTACCTTGATTATAAATATTATGATTTCACATTCTTATTAACTATTTGGTTTTCAATATTTGATTGCACCGTCTGTGTTTGTTCCTGGTTCAAATAAAATAAAACTAGTTTGAAAATCAGCGATATTTCTAGTTTCACCTACATACCCAGTTTTCCGAATCTACAAAAATTGATAAGGCCGCTGTATTCAAAAGGTATTTTTACCTTCTACTCATCTTATGATTAATATTCATCTGTTCTCTGCTAGGTAGGTAGTAGGTAGTTAGGTGTCCCTGTCCCAGCTTTTGACGCAGTTTTCGTTTCTAGCTGAATTTCGTGAACACTAGATCGGTGTTAAAACACTTGATTATTTCTGTGCCCAGGCGATATCTTATTTTTTACAGTGAATAATAAATAAGGGTTAATTAATTGGTTCTGATTACTTATAAAATCGGGGAAACAGCAATATTGAAAGGATCAGCTGGCAACACGAGCCGCCATTTTTGTTCATTATTTTCAATAATCAACCTTTGGAATCGACGACTTTGGTTTACTATTCATGGTACGTAGAATCCAAAAATCGAATAAAAATTTGGCCGTCAGTCCGCCGTAAGCGGCACTTTCCCCACTTAGCATAGACCGATTTTGATGAAATTTGGTATGTAGGCTCCATTTGGGGTCTAGTTGTGCCCCGAAGATTTTGGTTGATGTAGGTCACTTCTAAGGGTATAAAAATAAATTTTGAAATTTTGAAAACGTCTTAACTCAAAAAATTTGATATAAAGGTATTGTGTTTCCATCAATTTAAGATAGTATAGATAGTATTGAACTTTTAGTGACCATGCGGAGCTCTGTAGGACAAACCGTTCGCTCCCTACGAGAATTCAAGGTTTGGACTTACGACAAATCAGGAACACGAGTGTGAATCACAAAAGAGGCCTAATCCCCGTTCAAATGTTAGCTGACCTAAATAAGATCGATGTTTTTCTTCAAGTTGGTTGGTGGTAACAATGGCAAAGCCGTGTTCTTTGCAGACGAGTGATCTACGTAGAAAAATAATAAACCTTTGTGTGATAATTTGCAGCGTTTTTTTCGTAACCATGATAAACTTCGCCTGATCCCAGTCCTCTGGTAGGGTTACGTAACCCAGGTAAACTTTTCGATTGTCTAAAAAAAAATGATTCTACAACTTTTTTGAACGCAATTTTTCTTACCAGGGTTAGGTAACCTTGTGGTAAACTTCAACCTTGGGGTTAATTTTTTTTTTTTTTTTTGAAACTGTTCTTACTGTAGTTACGCGTGTAATAAGGATTGACGATAGACATAAATATTGATAGCCTGACAGATAGGAAGCTCTTATCTAAAAAATTCGAGTGGAAGTTGTGATTTCGGACGACCCGATTTATTGGTTTATTATTTTTTAAACCTACTGCAAGAATACAAAGTTTCCCTATATTTGGAAATAAATGAGGGGATTTTCTGAAAATATCAGTTCAAATGGTAAGGAAAGTGTACTGTACAGGATGATACGCCGGACTTAATTGATAATGGTAGTTAGGAACCGGATCGATCTATTTAGCTTGCGCCCCACAAGTGCTCCTGACTCTGGGCGGTAGCAAGTGACCATCCGCCCTCCATTAATTCATTTTCCCGACAATACATACATCTATCCCACGAATTCCTCTTGAATAAGTCATGAACTTAGTCGATGCGCACCAATAAATAACCGAAATTCGCTCTTCGAAAACCCACTCAACGTAAGTCTATCCTCCATCAACTTCGAATGGGAGCAGTTTATTATATCGGAAACAGCCACTGCTTGGGCTCTCATTGTGCGAGGCCCCTTGGGCACGCATAATTCAGCTTTTTGCCATCGCTCATGTACAAAAGTTTTAGTGGAGGGAAAAGTGGTGGGGAAAAACTGTAAATCACGGAACGAGTCCTGACATTTAGTGGCATATTGCGAGGAGTTGGTGGCGGGTGTAGAAGCAGAATGGGGAAAGAGAGACCGTGGAAGAGGGGGGAGAGGAAGGAGAAATTATACATACAACGACTGTCTACATTATTCCTTCAAAAACTCACTGTCGAAAGGAGCGCAAGTGGTGTTTGTTAAAAACCTATCAAAACTCGTTTATCATAATAAAAAGGGGTAACGACTGTTATCTTAACTTCTGGGCTGTACAGTCATCTATATTAATGCGCAACTGACGGACAAAACAATTTATTCTTCGGACTCGGGCGCCCCTTGTGGGGGTTTTCGTGAAAAAATAGGAGGGAGAGAAGAAAACGAGGCTAGTGGAGGAATATTTTAATACTGTTTTTCGTTGACGACTTTTTATTAAATCGTTCCGCAACATTTGTTCCTCGTAGGTCGATCAAAACGACCTCCCAAACGACGCACAGTACTCACATGCACAGTAAGATTTCCAGGCGAAAATTCTAATAATCCGAGAAACGTTTTGGTCTACAATTTTCAAAAATGATATTGTAATCGAGCAAACAAATTTTTTTTTACCACTCCCTCAAAATTTGATGCTTACGTTTCAAAGTATGGGTTGAATCCAAAAATCTAATATAAACTTTTCTGTCGGTCCGCCTTTACGGGCATTTTGCCCATCAAATGGTCCGATTTTGATGACACCAATCATTCTCTCAAGGAGGATAAATGAGTACCTAATTAATTAATATTACATGAAATTTTTTTCTTTAAATCAAGATACCTAGTGTACAATTTTTAGAAACGAATGAGACCTCCCAGATGATCAATCAACATCAAATTAATGAGCGAATATTGTGAATGTCATCAAAGTAACACTCTCTGCAAGCCAAGCCATAGCTGGAGGTCCCCCCTCCTCACTACCTACAAGGTTGTAGTTGCAGTTTTCGCCGTTCATGTGTTTCTTCAATGATGATTGAACCAGTTGGCGTCTCTTCGTCTCACGTCTTAAGAACGCAAATTCCTAATCCAACGATTGTAATGACCCATGTATTTTTTTTTTTTTTTTTTTTACCATTGGCTGATTTAATAGATTGATTACCGTTAGATCACCGAAATTAGGGCCAGTCGGCTCGGGAGATTATTTGGATTGGTGACCCTTCGTGGGTAGGATCCCAGGTCCTAATACTCGTAATTTTCCGAGTTCAGCCATTGTGGAAACCCACTCTGCTTGAGGGGCGAGGCAACAAGTAGGCTACTTGAAGTAGCCATGAGCAAATCATCAGAATCAATTATGATCTTCCCTTCGGAAGACAGCTAATGACGTTCGTGACGCCAGGAATAGCAGTCGAACGAAAATTCAACATGAAATGTGTGTTTACTTTACTTATTGTTATATCTCAATTACATACATGATATGTATCTTTATTTATTTCTAAATCAATTCTCAAAAGAATAAAAACTTACGAAAACATATTATTACCTTACTTAAATACTTCAGAAAAATGGTTCTTTGTAAGAATGATTTAAAGTTGAACTGACGAACGAACAAAGATATGAAATAGAAAAGTAATTTCTATTTACAAATTAAAAAAAAGGGTTTTTTGTTGGAGACGTTGTCAGCGCACAACTCATCGTGTTACCTTGAAATTAAATGTATCCTTTTTCATCTCAAAAACATACAACTAATCTAATCTCCTGGATTCGTGTTGAAAAACCCGCGAGACTTCTATTTCTCCCAAGTTATTACTTCTTCATAATAAACTCCTTCGTCCTCTCCTAATCGAAAAAGGTTGATTTCAACTCCGAGAGGTCCCAACTTCTCCATAACTCATGTTAATATATAAGACGATTTGACGTGTACCCTAATGAGGCGAGTTGCGTGATCAGACCACTTAATAAAATCACAAGTTAATACGCGGAAGGTGCAAGGTGAGGGGCTTAGAACGGGTCCCAGGAGCTTGGTTTAAGGTCAAGTTAATAAGTACGGCTCGGATGAAATATCTCGCCAGTGTGAGACCAGTCGGTAAGCACTCTGGCAGCGGGGGTCCTGCCGTTCAATTATACAAATGACACTCTTTTATCTGGCTGATATTAATTGTGGTGACTCGCCAGTAATCCTGTAGAAATCCGATACCTCGTCGGATGGGAAAAATAAAACGAATCGAACGCAATTGAAGCTTTTACTGTACCTCCCTCGACCTCAAGACGATAGTTTCCTAGTTCGATAATTGTTGTACCAATGTAGCGGTTGAATCGTTATCACTTTACAAAATTGGAAAAAAAATGTCCAGCAAAATCAAAATTTCCACTTGCGTTTTTCGTTTTAGACCTTTTTGAATGATTTTAGTGTATGCCTGTCTGTATGTCAGTCGCTCTGTTTATTTGTAGATCCCCTATAAAAATTATAACCCCCCTATTGATGGTAGCCTCTGCGCATACGCAAACGAAAAATTCTTGTAACAAGCGAGCTTGGCACCACAACGGTTACAGCTCGTTACATTGGACTTTCATCAGTTGCTTTAGGACCGTAACTGTCCTGAACTTTAGGACAACTGTTGTCCGTAGAAGATCACGTCCGTATTCAAATCAAAACACCCAAAAACCCACATAATACGCGGTTCCTGGTGTCCTGGCACCACTGATTTGGTCCATGGTGGCTTAAATTTCAATAAAATCGAGAGGTAGGTACATACATTGATTATGTTCCACGAGTTTTAAAACTTGGGTTCCTTAATTGGAGAAAAATACTGAAATATCGGGCATTCAATGAATATATTCCCCCACTCGCTCCTTCCACAGGAAAAGTTCAATACTCTGGTGAAGAAATATTCAAATGGGGAATATTCTGTGTTAACAAAGAAAGAAACACGCAAACCGGTTGGAAAGAGTACACAAGACTTGGCCTCACACACATACATACACCTTTGGTTTTTTCGCGGATTTGGATTCAGAACGGTCTAAAACAGATTTGTATGGGTTTATTTTTATCTCCGTAAGATTTGTCCTCCTTCACTCCAGATAAATCACATAAGGACCCCCAAGGACCATGAGACGTCCTAAAAAAGGTACAAATAAAATTTTTGGATATGCTGGAAAGAGAGCGAGCTCGGAGTTCTTCGATAAAAAGCCGTTTTCATATATTTTGATGACTTTCTGAATATCTGTAGAAATAATGAAAGTATCGCCATAATACCATAGTACCAGTGGAAAGGAGGGATAAATAAATAGTAGTAGTGGTGAAAGAAAGAAATAATGAAATGTTATTACACTCAAATTTGAACATCACAACCATCGTGAAGGTGTTAGTATTCCATCCACAAACGCTTCCACACCTCAAGAGCTTGTTATTGTATTTTAAACGAAGATCTAAAGCGTGCTGGAGCTAAAATAATAATTGGTAACATCTCCAAGAGCATCAATCTTCCACGAGAGGGTTTCATCAGTGAGTTATTAAAGAATTAATGGATTTTCAGTGACCGAGGAGGTCGGGGCCGAGCAAGCCAAACAGCTTATTTTCAAAAAGTAAATTGGTTCCTTCACATCCAGTTCGGAAGATGAAGACTTCGCAAGAGGAATGTTCTGATACCTACCAGTACAGTACGAAAACAAATAGACACTCCTTTCCAGATGGAATTCAACCATGCAGCGCTCATGCTACATATATTGGAACAACTTGGATTCTGCCTCATCTGATCGAGGAATGGTTCATTCTAAAACTTCCTAGAATACAGAAATTTGTGTTTCCTAAAATTGGAACTATTAGAGTTTCGCCCTATTTGAAGAAAATCCTAAAAACTTGGTAAGTACAAAGTTGGGTGTATGAACCAAGATGCAATAGAAGGGAGAAGACTTGAGAACGTCCATCAAAGCGCAGTAGCAGAGCTCTACAGTGGATTTTGCAAGTATTAGTTCGAAACTTCATTTCCCCTCGAAGATACCAAGAACGCGCCTTACTGCTGGTCTGGTTGGTTCTTAAGAGTGCTTCACACACTTCCCAACCTGTTTGGTCCGATGGAGTCAGATCGACTGAGAAGAAGCCTAAGAAACAATGGTGTTGCGTAATCTGCTACTTGTAGCAGTTCTGCGTACAATGCGAACGTCACCATGCTACCCTCCTCCAAGGCAGAGAGGGTGGTATCAGAGGAGATGTCAGGCCGATAACATAGAAATGGGTGATGAACGGTATTTTAGCGGTACTATTCCATTGAGGTTGTAGCTGTTCCGCGAACTGCTCCACCAACGATGCCTGTGGAGGCTACTCTACGCTCCTAGTCTAGGAACGAGCTCGGCAGTCAGTCACCTTGCAGCCTTTGATTTAGTAAGTGCCCACCTTGACTTTCTTCTGCAGTTTTCCTTTGATACCCAAATCCATCTTAATTTCATTTTGGACCTATACAGGGTGTCTAACTGGTTTGCCATACTACACGAGTCAATTGTACAACTAATTTGCAACAAAAGAGTCCTCTTTGATTTTTTTAGAAGCTTCGATTCTGAGTTATTTTAATTTTCAATTTTTCCGTGATTTTGACCTTGCGTCATTAAATAGAGAATAACTCCTTTGCTGTGATAATTACAATCTGAGGGATTGGTCGATGGAAGTGGATGGGTGGGCAAACAGGAGGGGGAAACAGGAGGCCGGACCGATGATTTAGTTGAAAACAGTCACGCTTTTTCGCGTTAAAACGCAAATTTCTGTAAGAAATTATAAAAATTTCAAAATTAAAAACAGAAAAACACTTTAAAAATAGAAATGACTATACTGTTAGAAAGCTGATATTTTGGGAAATAACTCGAGAACGAAGCCTTTAAAATAAATTTCAAAGAGGTACTTTTTGTGGCAAATCAGTTGTAGAACTCACTTGTGCAGTATGGCAGACCAGTTAGGCAGACACCATGTATACGATTATACAAACTTCATATTTTATTTTATTATAAAATTATGAAGTTAACTTATTTCTTAGTTAATTAATAACTTTAAATTATATTTAAATCATTGGGTAGAAATAGGAGCTGGTTATTTCATCTGAATGTTTAAAATTCTATCAAGGTTTCTTCCACAGAGTAGGTAACTCTTGATTTTAGGCTCAGATTTACACTTGACGGAAGATTATCACGATTCGGGGACTCGGTAGATACCTATCAACGGATCAAGATTGTTGGACAGGTACCTACTGAGAGTGAAGGTCGAAATCCATATCACTCACAGGTCGAGTTCAGAGGACTACGAATCTGGCGGCACCTCCTCATCGAGGCAAAGAGGGCGTAGCGATGGTCCGTAGGGCGACGCCAAGGTGATTTATTTTATAGAGTCCGCCAGCGTTCGGAAGGAAGACCAGGAAGGGAAACTCACACTCGGTCACTTATACATACGGTCATACACACACGACGTCACACACCATACCAGACCATTCATCCCTCCACCTACCGCAATCCTCTCTCAAACACAAACTCAAACCTGCCTCGCTGATCCCTCTATAAACAGCAATTGAGGAATAACCCCCTCGAAAACCGTGCGAGTGACACTTTACCCTGTCCATGTCAGATTTATACCCTTATACTTCATTATTTACACGGTAGTTCACTTTTACCCCCTCCCCTCCTTCTCCACCGCCATTTCACCTCTTTCTACCCCACTGGGCTCGCGGTTGTGGCTGTTTTTTATTGGCAGCTCTCCCTCCCCCGATTGTCCATAATTTGCAGGTGTCCGAACGGCTTCCGGATAAATCACTTCAAAAAACTCCATTTTCCTTCCTCCAACTCCGGAAAAAGGGGACCTGTGTTTTCAAATTAATCCTAACAAACATGCTTCTCAAGGGTCCCTTCATAACTGGTTGTGAATAAAACAATAATTTACTCCCAGAAATGAGCAAAAAATTGAAAACTCGTCTGCCAAGTGGGTGAAGCACCAACTTTATCGTATCCGTAACAAGATACTGTTAATGATTTTATGCACAGGGGACCACCAAAACGCCAACCTGCATACATAATGAGTACAAATAGTGGACTCAACACTACACCTTTAGTCATTACAGATCTAGCGACATGGAACCCTCGAATTTGAACACCATTCCAATATTCATGATCTACGATACCCATCATGCATATAAGATTCACCCCCCCCCCTACCATCGGTGCCAGCCTGGCACCACATCGGTAGTATGTCGTTACGTTTGACTTTCATCTGTTGGTATTAGTCACCGTAGAAGATCACATCAGTATTCGAGGTAAAACACTCAAAAACCAACGTAATACGCGATTTTGATGTCCTGGCACCATGGTGACAACACTAATTTGTTGAATGGAGGCACAAAGAATAATCTATGAAAGTCCAGAGGTATATTGACTATGTTCCCCGAATTTCACAGCTTGTGTTCTATAGCAAGCCTGTATAGGAAATGAAATATTCATAAATCGAGTATTTTGTTAAGCCCACTAGCCCTTTCCCTAGGCACCTTATTTTCAGTAAATAACCCCCCTTACTCAACCTTATACACGAACTTCAAAATTCAGACGACGGAGAATAGATTTCCTTGTCGAACTGAAGAGTACACAGGATTTTGTGCTACACACTCACAGACGGTTTTTTCTCTCGGATTTGGATTCTGAATGGTCTCAAACGTATTTGCAAGTCTATAAAAGTAAAAAACATGAGCCTCCTTCACCACAGATTAATCGCATGACGCCCAATTGTCATATTAAGACAACTGGGCGTCATGCGATTAATCGACAATATTATTGTCGTCCCCCTGTGAAAGAAGTTTGTTTGGAAAATTCCGTGTACTTTGGTAGGAAGCCTTGATTTATCAACGACTATTATACGTCCGTCTCCGGCAGAAAGTCTTTTTTGGTTCGTTATTTTAAATAATAAACCTTAGTAATCGAGCGAGAAAAAAAAGCAACCCCCTCCTCCCCCCCGTCAATCGAATAAAATATTTTTCGAAACCGAATAAAAAATTTTCCGTCCGTTCGCCTTTCTCCGTACGCAGCACTTTCCGGGGCCGATTTTAATGAAATTTGGGGTCTAGTTGTGCTCAGTGGGAATAGAAGAGTTACTTCTATACTCAGTGGTTGTGCCTCGAAGCTTTTGGTCGATGTCATCCAACCAACTCTAAGCGTGAAATATAAGGGCTGAAATGTTCAAAACGCACTAGCTCAAATCTCTCCATGTAAAGGTTTTTTCGCGAATTTAAGACAGAATTGAACTTTTAGAATAGAATTATGGAATTTTTCAATATAGATAATTGTATTGTAGAGATTTTATTTCGGAAATTTGTAATTTTGTAGTTGGAAGTTCTGAGCATTAGAACGTAGGTCCTCTCATGCCAACTGCTAGCAGGATCATTGCTTATTCGGGGCTGATACGACTCGAGCATCATCACTGTCACGCTTGAGGTGGTATAAAGCACCGCGTTACTGCATTGATTAGTAAATTTGCTTGGATCCCCCGTCAAGCACGACGCCAATAATATGAATTTCATCGTTTCAAAACAATTCCTGATTGAATGGTAACCCGTGCACGGGGCAAGTGCGTTTTGGGGTAAGTGCGTCTCCTGCGTATTATATGAAGCCCATGTGATTGTTTGCTTCAAAACCCCCTGAAAATTATTGTTAGGATGTCCCTCCAGCGTAAACATATGTTTTTAAGGTCTAAAAGGCTTATTTCAGTGCTGTACTGTTAGTTCGAAAGTGAGGTTATTTGGAACTTCAACATCAAACTTCAGGTAAGCTCAATTTTGTTTGGATTTTAGCTTCTTTTTACGTTTTTTTGTGTTAAAAACTATTGAATAATGTACTTGAATAGTTTCTATAAGAAACTATAGCTTTTTCTACTAGGAAAACTTAAATTTACAGTCAGGAGAAGCATAACGCACTTCCCCCAGTAAAACACAAGGCTGGGGCAAGTGCGTTTTGTCGTCTGGGGTAAGTGCGTTTGAATCATAGCATGATGTTAAAGATACCTACTCGTAAAGATGCTTCCTGCATGCTACGTTTTTTCGAACAATTTTTGCTCTAGTTTGGGACTTCAACCTTTCCTAAAAATATACGTTCCTCTAGTTTGAGGCTTCAACCTTTGCTAAAAATATACGGTCCTTCTTAACTTTTTGTTTGCTATGTAATTTAAGATTTGAACTATGCTGAGTAGGTATAATTTGGGAGTCTTTGTGGCGAAACCTGTTGTTTGCATGTTGTATGACGCATGTTTATTTTATATTTCTTTAAGGATGGTTCGTAACTACAAGAGAAAAACTCAAGACGGATCATTGAAGGACTTCCTCGCTCATCTTGAAGATAGCGGGATAAATGGGGTATTGCCTAAATGAAAATTTTCAACTGTTTACCTTATTTACTTAATAATTAATATTATTTATTATTGAATAAATTTTTCTCAATTTGAAAGCATTCTTGAACTCTCTGAATAAATTTAGATTAGTCAGAAGAAAAAAAACGCACTTACCCCAGTGTCCGGGGCAAGTGCGTTTTAAACAAGGGTTCGCAAATAGCGAAATTTTCGTTGAAAAACAATGCTTTTGGGAATATAATCTTATATGGGTCGATCCTTCATGAACCAACGAACAGCATGAAACAAGAATAATTGCACTGCGGTCACAGGTTCATAAAAATTTTTCATTGAGAAATCAAATTAGTAGTTTTTCCGAACGCACTTGCCCCGGCTTACCTATATTTCGTCGTCGATGTAACATTATGAGATTTTTACGTTCCCAAAGCCAGTCGATGGTCACTACGAAAATCTCCAAGAGCTTCAATGTTGCAGCTTTCAAATCCTCTACGAGAGGTCACCCATCCAAGTCCGATCTCAAGATCTACTAACTTGAGTGATCTCACTGAGTCAAAATAAAGGCCGTTGAAAGAATAAAATGGATCAACCATAATATCCCAGTTTGTCGACTTCTCCACACGTTAAGGTTTGGTTGAACTGCTTTCGATTACAGGTACCTAACAAAAATAATTCAGAGCTATTCAATCAACAATGTCGGCATCACGTCAGCCAAGTTGAAGCAATGACGTTACGCCATTCCTAATAGGTAGCAGATATACGAAATGATGAAAATCAAAAACAGTTTATTCTGCAGCCTCCATGAAACTGACAAAACTTCTCGGAAACTCGAATATTGTTCGAAGAAACTGTCGGAATATTCCAGGGCGGAGTAATATTATTTATAGCCTTCCCCCCTGAAGTTTCAATTTACTTCAAATGTGGGAAATCAGACTACCACGGCCTTTTGTGAGATTGAGATGTGTGGGCGAATAAGAGGTGATGGTTGGGGGAGAGGGAGGGCTTAATAGCCCAAGATTGTAAAATGTTGCAATCGCCCGTGGTTTGAAGGGTTGATCAATACACCAGAGTAACTGTTGTGAAGCGGTTCGTTGTTTTATTACCCGGTCTTTACTTTACCCAACCCCTCTTCCCCTTCTTCAATGCCGCTTCTTACTGTGATCGAACGTGGGATGTAATTTCCCCGATCGCTTGTTCCGATTTAGACATTGTGAAACTCCTTGAAATTGCTACATGGTATATTCGCCATTCAGTATTTGCAGAATGCAGACGTTTCATAAACACAATTGGTAAATTTCCATTTGAGGCAATTGCAACACGTTTTGTATTAGCATGGAACATGCTTTAGCCTTGGACTAACTACCCGAAAGTGTCACGCGGGGGGAGGGTGAAGGATGTATGTCACGCGGGAAGTATTTTCCTCCCTTCCACCCAATCACTACTCCGCCAAAAAGCGCGACTAAAGCATGTTCCATGTTTCTCGAATTTTATCCTAAGTCCCAAAGCAGTAAGCATCTGGGGTCCACGGCCGAGTTTTTAATATGTGTTTTGTTTGAACCTCCCGCCATTTACCGGCCGTTTCGTTCACCACTAGTTCCAAAGCCCGCCCACAGAGGCCAGCGCTGCCATTCCATCCATAACCCAATTAGCGACTCAATTTCGATCAATAATCAACCGGAAGTACAGAACTAGTACGAGTAAATATAAGTACAATAATGTAAAGAACTAAACAAGTACGGTTTATAAGATTATTTCCCTCGAAGTACTAGATCAGAGTGGAGCAGAATTTGTAACCACCCGCCCATTCCGCCATCTTAGATTCATTCCTGTACAACCCCTCTCCCCCTTTTACATTGTGCTGTGTTATAATTCAAGTATCAACCATTTACTGTTCAATGGTTATCATTCCAACGTTTATCATTGGTGCACCTACCAAAGTTGAAACAAGCCCAGTCCTTTTCCCATTTCATAATATTAGGGTTTAGTCTGATATTTAAATTTACCAATAGTACCGAAAGAGGAAAGGTCTGTAATAGCTTCAGTACGGTAAAGGTGTTGAATGGTGACGAAAATTGAAAAAATTTACTTTCTCTGTATGATGAGTTCTTAGAAATCATTTCCGAATTTCTCTCTCACTTTCAGAATGTTCCGAAACTCAAAGCGCTACAGAATAATTGGATTCTCTTACGTCTAGAGGACTAAATTTCTCCAATGATTCTCTTGATCTAATTAAATTTTCCTACTCAATTTGATTTTTATTTTTACATTAGTAGGTATGTCTAAGGGCCACGAGACGCTTTGCCAAAGTTGTTTCTGTTTCTCACATGAAGATGAAATTTCACTGAGGGCCTCTCTAGGTCTGCTGAGTTAGGATTACAAACTTAGCCTGAAAATTTGTCAAAAGACTGTCAAAGACTTTTTCAAAAGACTTTTTCTCAAATTAGGATTTTGTCAAAAGACGGTCAGACTTTGTCAAAAGAGCCTGAAAATTATTACAAACTTCTCTGAATAGCTAAACTTGCATTTGGTGACCCCACAAAGCTGAAATGCGAAATGGAGCCTTTCTAGAACTGCTGAGTTCGCGTTACAAACTTAGATCTTCTCTGATCAGCTGGGCGAGCAAAATACAACTGCATCTTACATAATTCCGGCTGCAGCCGGTAATAGCATTCACATTGGTTTACTCAACTTTTCGGCAAATTCATATATTACCCTTTTCAAATCTTCAGTAGCTTTATCATGATTTGATATCTTTATGTCAGAGTGCTGTGTTGGCTGTTGCAATCCACCCATCGGATGGTAAGAGGAGAGTCGGACAGAAATAACGCCGCTATAATTCTAGTAAGAAAGAAGTGTAATTGTAAGTAATTTGTTTACTTTGAAAGTTTAATTTGTTAATTAACAGGGTGATCTATTACCAGGATGAGACAATTTGTGTACTGAATCAAAAACTTGGCGTCTGAAACTGGGAGGAACATACATGAAACCTGTAGAAATGACGCAATGAACGGGAGATTCTAAGTCAGAAAACTGAATTTGTTGCATGTTTAAAGCAGACTATGCACAATTTGAAGGCTCAACCAGCAAAATGGTATGGGCAAAGAGCCATTCGTGAACACCCTGAATTGGAACAGGCTAAGCACGTTTTTCAGCGTTACGATGTCATTCGTAGTTCATTGAGGTAACTTTATGATGGCCCTTAAGACGTAAAACAACGCCAAGAAAAAAATTATTATTTCGGTCAAGGGCAAAGAAATGTCAGTCACGATAGATCGTCTGAAACCAGCGTTCCAAACAAACGAAGATCTCACACCAATCAGCACACCAGTACCACATGACGACCTTTTCATCCCTGAATCATCATCTGCACATCCTACGGATTCCACTCAAGCACCACACATACCACCGCACTCAACAAACATTCTACAGTCGCCATTGACACAGCCTTACAGAACAAGATCAGGAAGAGTTGATTGGTTTCCCACGAAATTCAGAGAGATTCACCTTCACGGGATTCATCCTTGGTTATCAAAGGAGGGAGGATTAAAAAAATGAAAATTGAGACAGGATTTTAGCGGTCTACAGTTATTTTTTGTTTCGAATCATGTTTTTGACACCTGTTAATTTGTTTACTTTAAGAGATGTGTTGTTGATAAAAGTTCTCATTCACATCGCACGGAATCAAATTGTGTCGCTAAAACTTCTTTACTGAAAATAGATACATTTCATCCCATAGAAGCAATAATCTTGCTGTTGTACATTTGCCATGATTTTTTCATGCTCGATTATAACGATTTATTATTGCTGATTACATGAGAACATAAAATTCCAAAACTTGTTTGTGAAATATGGCTTAATTCAATACCCCCCCCCCCCCCCATCATTCATATTCCCTTATCTTAATTTTTATAAAAAATGGGTCATCAAGTATTACTGAAAATCGCTTTTCGACCTCGACAATGCGCAAGTGTAAATATGATTCAAGAGGAACCCTCTCGAAGGTGTTCGAATAGGCTAATTTGGGGCTCCGGAGTCTCTTTCTCATTAACATTGTGTCCCGAAAACTCATTATCCGATATCCTAATGAAACGGATGCCGGTAATAGGGTGGCTGCGTGGACCACTTCTTTAATGAGCGTACGGATATAACGAGCTGTGTAACGGCCGTGCCGCCCACCGTCCCTCCGCATACTCCCACCCTTGCTTTGCCTCTCTCTTCCTATTACTCCCAAGTTCTATTCCAATTGATGTAACCCATCTCGGGGGTTTTACCCACACAATCACGCTTCCTTCAAGATCTTCCCGGCTAATGAAAACATATAAATTGTTTTTCTTCAACCATCACGCGTCTTTTATTTTTGTTCTGTTACTTTTATTTTCGTCGAAGCTTCAACTTTATTGGCTTATGGGAAGTGGAGGCTTGATGAGTGTGTATTACTGGGGATTTAACGAGCCCACCCACTCGGGGATTGAGAGGCTTGAATTGTTTCATATCGGAGTGTTGTTGTTGTGGGCTGTAGGTCATGTTGCTGGGGTAAAGCACTCCTCTTGATAGCCCTCAAGCAGTCGCGTGTGCGGCTATTTGGCCGCATTTATGAAAAAAATTGACTAGTTTTTCTATATTCATACTATACCGCGCAATAGCCGATGTGTACCTTCAAGTTGCTGTTCAAGAAGCTAGACTGCACTAGGCTCGGACTTCAAGACGCGTGTAGGGTACCTCAGTTCAGTACCAAAGTTGAAGTCGTCCATCAACTGGCCACGTTCCTAATATTTTCTTTTGTGAAAAGTGTTGTAATATGTGCACCATTTTCTAGTAAAGAACAAGTCATTTTTGTTTATAATGCATCTGAAATACGAGAGAAAATCAAGAGGCAAATATTGGCAGGAAATATTGGCTGTTTCATACAATATGTACCATAGGTATGAAAGAAGAACTTTCTAAATTTTGATGTTATTCTAGTTGACTTTGTGGAATTTTTCGAGTAATAAATTTATCGTTTAATTGAAAATTGGTTCCTTATGTGCACCCTGCGTATCATTTACATAAAGAATATATGCGCATACGCGTTACACAACTGAATTTCGACTAAGTTACGAAGTGCGGCCAGTTTGCCGCCACGCGCTCAGTTATGTGTTTTTAAAACACGCGACTGCTCGAGGGCTAATATGGACCGTAGATTGTTTGCTTTATAGAGCTCTATTTATACACGTACCAGTTAAAATATATCGCCTTGAAAGAATGAACCTAGGATAATATACCATCAGAATGAAGAAGGGTATTATGAGAATGACAACTTCAAGAATAAGGCAAGTTGTCATCAAATGCCTATGTTCGGTCTCATCATGATAAAGCTGTTCATCATAGACACTTCATTCTCGTTGGAGTGAGCCAGCATATGCATTCATAAGGACCCCCTTCTTAGGAACCAAACTTTATAGAAGAGCTTTACACCAACAGAAGAAACCCATCTTATCTTCACTCGAGAGACAGGACATCTTCAAAATCTTGTTTTCACCTTCAATAGAGTCAAAAAGTGGAGGAAGAAGGTGAAACCATCGAAACTAGTTGATTCACTCGAGAGACAGGAGGTCTTCGAAAGTTTGTTTACACCTTCAATCGAGTCAAAAAGTGGAGAAAGGAGGTCGAAACCATCGAAACTAGCTGGTTCACTCGAGAGACAGGACATCTTCAAAAGCATGTTTTCACCTTCAATCGAGTCAAAAAGTGGAGAAAGGAGGTCGAAAACATCGAAACTAGTTGGTTCACTCGAAAGACAGGACATCTTCAAAATCTTGTTTTCACCTTCAATCGAGTCAAAAAGTGGAGGAAGAAGGTCGAAACCATCGAAACTAGTTGATTCACTCGAGAGACAGGACATCTTCAAAAGTTTGTTTACACCTTCAATCGAGTCAAAAAGTGGAGAAAGGAGGTCGAAACGATCGAAACTAGCTGGTTCACTTGAGAGACAGGACATCTTCAAAAGCTTGTTTTCACCTTCAATCGAGCCAAAAAGTTGAAAAATGAGGTCGAAACCATCGAAACTAGTTGGTTCACTCGAGAGACAGGACATCTTCGAAAGCTTGTTTTCACCTTCAATCGAGTCAAAAAGTGGAGAAAGGAGGTCGAAACCATCAAAACTATCTATGAAAAAGCTTCTTGGATTGTAACCTATGATTGTGTACAATTTGTGCATATTTTTTTGTTTTTTTTTTGTGTGTGTGCATAGGTATATTGTGTACTATGTACATACTGCAGAGATTTTAAGGACCAGTAATAATTAGTTCGAGAACTATTTACCTAGCTCAATAGTTCATCTCATCAGAAGCTGGAAGTACGCCTTTGACATCTGAGTGCAAAAATGAAACTGATGAACAGAATCGCATACGAAGCTCGACATTGAAAATATGCGCAACAAGGCTGCTCTCGGGGTAGTGAGGAGATATTGAGCGATGAATTTAAGCTACCCTGATGGTAATAAACCTGAGGTTAAATTACCTGATGGTAATTACCCCTATTGATGTTCTCAATCAACAACATTGGATGTTTGCCACCTAGACTGAACGGAAGAATCGACTGAAGATTATGCTTCGGAACGCGAAACACGCTATTATCTCGTATCGTTGAGACAATAGCGACGTAGAAATATGACGACGCCCGGAAGATCCGTGAAAGGGGAAGCTGTAGTTTTGCAACAAAAGACCGCCTCGTAACGCGTTTAGGAAGGTCCCACTTCCCATTCTCGCATCAGTCTAACTGATTATACCGACAGAACAATACATAAAGGTTCTGTTAAATTAATTACATACATGTATTAACACAATGGTGGTTAATTAATATTGTGTTTACGTTGATGGAACAGGCGGGCTACAATAGGAGCTAACAGGTACAAGCCCCAATTACCATCCCCTTTCCTACTGCCTTGTTAGTATTTAAAGGGGCCAACGGTGCCCGCTGGCATTATATTTTCATGTGATTCGGGTATTGGTTTGCCGGAGTTGTAATTAATATTTTGCAGCTCACTAACTCAAAGTTTGATCGGAGATTATTGAATAAAGCATTATTTCCATTATCTGGTTTTAGTAACCGGAATTCCGGGACCAGGACAGTGTTTCGGTTCAATATTATATTGGGTTCTACCTTGTCACGTGGAATAAATCGATTTTCAGGGTGTGGTAAAATGCTATTATCCAAATTATCAAATTTTGATTCTCAAGGTTTATTAAGTACTAATGGGTAATTTGACTCTGGAATTTCAAGTCAAATTCTATAATAGGGCCCTACAATGCCGTTTAACACCAAGAATACCCAAAGGAAAAAGATTACCGTAGAAGAAAATGCCTAAACAAGTGAAGCCTTTATCAAAAAACACCGCGAAGATCGCGGGAAACTGATCACGTCACTCCCCGGGGTTCCTCCCGCAAAACTGTTCTCTGGCGAAGCGTGAAAGGAGTTTTGGCAAATAGTGTCAGAGAATGTCAACAGATAGAGTCATGGGCGCCCTCGTGTGGTGATTCAAATATCAAAACTAACTAATATAGAAACTAAACAAGAGAAGGTGAAGACTAACAATGCTTGATAAACTAATAGGTAGAATCGTAATGTAAAAAAGAGTGAGTGAAATTGCTTCTTTAGATCACTTTTGTGTCTGCGTTCTGTCTGCCAGTTCGCGGCGCACTCCTGTGTCTGATCACATAAGCTAATGGTTTCATGTACGCTTGCAGAGGTAGCACTGCTGTCATAAGGGGCAACTCGTCACGTCACAGACTACTGCTACATTAAAACTTCTATCTTCCTCTTATTCCTCTAAGTTTTTGGATGCGTTTTCGAGCAGCACACTGTGGTTTTCTTTCATATGGTTGGTTTTCGAACCCTCTTTCGAAAAAAATATATAAAAATTGTGAGGCAAATTCCCCATTGAAAAATTGATTTGCAATGGGCGTGAGTACCAAATTTAGGGGCTATATTAGGATGAACGGGAGACAAGTTCGCTCATCCAGCTGACTTGGCTTCCTCGCAATCAATTAAGTACACTGTGGTGAGATGAACGGAAGATAAGTTAACTCGTTCGCTCACACATAATATTTGACTTCGAATATAATATCTTCAAACGTCCCCAAGTTGTTCTGCATTAAAAAATCAGATTAAAGAATCGTTAAGAAATGCTTGCATACGAGTCTGCAACACATTGGGACATTTTCATGTCAACCACTACACAACAAGGTAGTGAAGTAAGAAAACAGTTGATTGTTCTCTACGCAACACAGTGAGTCTATTTTGTTTATTGGTCGCGTGAGCAAGTTTTTTCGTGACGATTTTTCAGTTTATGTGCCAAAGCAAAGACATGAAAATGTCAAAAAAGTTAATGTTATTGGTCGTTGACCTGTTCAAAATCTACCAACGACACTCGCCAAATGACTCAACACGTCCGCACTGCGTCACCCAAAAATTGAACTTCCCATTGGCCTAAAAGAAAATTTGCAGAATTTCCACTTTTTCGAAATTTTACCTTCAATTTTATCTATGAAATTTTCTATTGGTCTGACAGAGCAACGAAAGGTATCGCGATCTTCATACACTATCAGAGAATAATAATCAACATTGAATCGATTTTTAACTCAGTAATCAAATCGCCCAGCGACCAAAATTGGCGAAATTGCGACTTGGGCGCTCCGAGTTTCTGATTACCTGTCCATCGAGACGCAAAGGACGGGTTAAGTGTCTGTAAACGGTCCTGAAAACAGGGTACGAGTAGCTAGTAGAGAGGAAAAACATGAATGTCTCAAAACCGTTGGAAACCTTGTTTAATTTCCCATAAGATGAGCCCTAGACCAGTTCAGAAAAACTGTGAACTAGGATAATCTTTCAACTTAAAACTTTGAAATTAATCAATTTGTGTTTTTTCTAAACATTTTGGTAATTTGGGTTTATTATTTCCAATAATGAACCTTTGGAATCGACCAAGAAGAAAATTGTAACCCCCTCCCCGCCACAAAATTCCAATCCAAAAATCGAAAAAAATGTTGCCGTCTGTCCACCGTCCGCACTTTCCTTGGTTACCATGAAATGTGGTATATGGGCTCCATTTGGGGTCTAGTTGTGCTTCAAATGCAGAGGGTCTACGAATTCGGCAATAATCCACGATGCTGTTGATTGTTTTCAGTAGGAGTGCATACCAAGTTGAACCATTCGTGTTGAAGTATACATCAGTATACTGACCTAACAGTGATCAGTAGTAGAACTGTGTAACAAATAGACTGTACTACTAACAAAGTAGAATAAAATCCACAGTTTTATTACCTGATCAATTTAATCTCCAAAACACGTTTGGATGCAACGTATGAGTTATTGGATAAACATGGACCGGTTATTGGACACTTCAAGGACGCCTATTAAATGTATAAACACAAGAAACAAATCAAATGGAGCTTTTTAGTGTTTTGACAAATAAAATATTTAAAGAAAGAACCGTACAAAATTATAGAAATTTTCTCCTGAAAATACGATTTTATTTTGGAGGGCCAAATAAAATGAAGCATCGAAATAAATTAGTACTTTTTTGGCCTCAAGTACCTACCACTTATTCATTTTAAATCTAAATTAGCGTTTTATACGTCTAGAAATTAGAGGCTTTGAATACCAACAACTTTTATAACTTTTTCGAACTTGCATTCCACATTCTCTGGGGTCCTAAAATATGGCGATCGGTTCATGATGGGTTGCTAAACTCACGAGCGATAAGTTTGTAGATTTCACATCCTCGTTTTCATTCTCAGGATGGATGTAAGTGTTGCTCGTATTTACTCAGAACTCTCTCGCTTCCAAGGTGAAATTCTGAGTGAATTTAATAAAAGCCGGTTGGTTGTCGAGAATCATCCCTCCTCACTTCTTCTTCCTCGCTCCTCTATTCTCTCCTTCCCCACCCAGAAAGGCTCCTTTGGCTCAAGGAGCGCGAATCCGAGACTTGGGGGAATACGAGTTGTTCCGTTGAAAAGAACATGTAGAGTAATTAAACGAGACCAAAGAGCAGCCCAAGTCTAACGAAGGCGGAATTAAATGAGGAACCTTGATTAGGCTTGATATTAGCTCGCCCCGTTTCCCACCTGGCAATTCGTTAGGTGAGATTAGATGACCCAACAGCACATAACGCACAGCGCGGTTTCGCCTGTTCACACAATTTCATTAAGTGTTGAGAAAATAACTTGTCATCAGATTTTACTTAGTGTGCAAATAACCAAAAACCCATTTAGGTTAATAATATTTTGTAAATATTGAACTTTTGGAATCGAGCATGGTAATTTCGATAATCTGGTGAAGCAATGAGCAACGACGAAGTTAAGGCTTACTAATGCACCCCAAGCATTGAAATTCAGGAAACATAATCAACATACCTCTGAATTTTCATGAAATATTTTTTGTGCCACCATGGATCAAATTAGCGTCACCATGGTGCCAGGACGCCAGATGACATTTCACTAGTTCCTTTGAAACATTACCTACTTCAACATACCTCTGATCTTGACTGAAATCTCAAAATCTAGTCAGAAACATAAATATGTATCCGAAGACTAATTATTTTCAGATTGGAACATCAGGAACAAACATATATCAAACCTTCTGTGATCCCAGGTTAAATCTCGCTCGTGAGTCTCGTGTCCATTTCATAATCCTCGAGTCTCATCTCTCGGAAAATCCTTAATCCACCGAGTAATTTATAACGGGCGGATTACTGCTCAAACTGTATCTCTCGTGAAAATTCTTGCGGATCGCTGTAGCATGAAACACCAGCTCGGACGGTCGGGCAGCTGAGAGTGATGAGCGCATTCCACCTCATTTGCCACGGCTAGTGTTTATAACAGTTTTTCCGAGGGTACCTTCGATACTCAAAACATTTTCCGCGTGCTTCCCCCTTCGTACGGCTTAATCAACTTAATCACACCTCAATTAAGTTTTTTTCGCGTTTGTTTGTATCGGAGGTTTTTATTCGAGTTCCCGGTATAGCCGAGTGATCAATAGACTTTCCTCGTTGAGTAAATATTATGGACCGACGCTACCAACTTGTTGCTTCGATAATACAGATTTAAGCAATTCAATAGTTCCAAAATAACAAACTGAGGAATTAGTGTATAATTGCCTTCACTAAAATTGATTTATTACCATCTTCGTGGAGTTCGAATTCTCTCACATGTTCCATAACCACGTTTTTCAACTATTTTTACTCATTTTCGATCATTTTAAAACATCAACATGAAATTCGTATGAAACGGGACCACCATGGATACTGGCAGAACACATTTCAAAAAGACTCAGGCAGCTTGGTACCAGAATAAATAAATGCGAGCTATACAAACATCAAGGAAAATGACGAAGCTGAGATATACCTCTGATTTAAAAGAACTGTAAACATCATTCGCGGTAAAAACCAACATCGATTTGTAAAAATCAAGGTAAAGAAGAAGAAGGAGAAGAATGCCACGAATGGGTCATTTATGCCACGACTGGGCCATTTATACATAAAAGAATAAATCAATGGAACTGAAGAGAAAGCAAACTAAATACCCCCCCTCCCTCCTAAAAATTTGCTGATTTACGTTTTAAGGCACGTAGAATTCAAAAATCGAATAAAGAAGAAATCTGGATGAAAACGCTTGCATACGAGTCTGCAAAGCATTGGGACATTTTCATGTCTTTACCTATTGCTTTTTACCTCACTATAGGATTTTATAACCCACCCTCCGTTGTTGTCAGAATGTGAAACGAATCATTAACATAATAACATAGATATATTATGTTACAAATTGACGCAATTATTAATATTAAGAGGTAGGTACCTAATTTCAATAAAATAGACGATTCCGGATTAATTATCTTCTACACTCACGATCATTAGTTTGTAAACAAAATATGAGAACAGTTATGCCCATAGCTCCGCTATTCGTATAGTCAATATGTTATGGAGAACATGAAAATGTTCGTTAAATCGAGAGCTTTCCAACGAGTGGTGAACGATTTTTGTGGGTTAAAAAGTGCAGAAAAGGAACAAACCTAACAACGGGGTCGTTGTAAGCGGAAATCATTATAAAGGCACTGTAACACAATTTCGTTACGCAATTTCGTGACAGTTTTTTGTGCTATGTGCCAGGGCAAAGACATGAAAATGTCAAAATCGTCTCATGACACATCGAATTAAAATTCCTCCTCCTTCGGGACTAACAGTTTGAAGTCGGTCGATTAAGGATTTGAGCAAAACAAATTTTCAAGTTAAAACATAAATCTTTATAAATAACCAAATAATGGCTAGTTAGGTTAATTTTGTTCTCTAATTAGCATGTAATTAATTCATATTTGAACAATAATTATCACAACATGAAAAGGAATTTTTACTCGGTTAGAGCGATCTATGCTCAAGTTGATTACAAATTCTTAAATAAGCATCTTCATCAACCATCAACTAACTTTGTGCTACCATCAGGTAACTTTCCCATATTGATCAATCAACCTCAAGCTATTATATTGTGTTAGTGGTGTTGAGTATGTATAAAGATAGCACTATTTTCTCAAAAACGCAATTTTACAGTCGAAGTTAATCGTTATTGTCACAATTTTAATTTTCCATGGATAGTATAGAACGAATCAAGTTTTCAGCACCTAGAAGAGCAAAAGACTTTCCCAGAAAACAAACAAAAAAATCGTCGTCCCACGACAAATTGAAAAGAGAACCTCAAGGAAAATGGCTCGGGAGGGCTTGAGAGAATCATATCAGCCCATTTTCCTATCCTAACGTCTCATTTATCTGAATTAAAAAAAAAATTCTTCTCATTGATCAATTTTTCGAAAATTACTTACCTTTTAGTTTTAGATTCAATTTTTTCAGACTTCAGCGCATGATTACTCTCTACTCTCCACGATAAGGAAGCTCGTTCTTACCTGAAACAAAATAAATATATCAATTACGTTTCTCAAAGTATGTAATTTCCAGAAAAAAATCTCAATATTACGATCATGGTACTAGTTCATAAACACATATAATACGTGTCACCCCCGTATTATATTATACGGACCTTCTCTAACCCTTTTCTACACGCAGGGCGGGACGCAGTCCTGGTTCAATTTTTGGAATAACTCAAAGTTCTCCCTCCTCAGGGAGATGGGGTTCCGGGAATTCTCCTTCCACAATTACCTTTACGCGGAAATCACGCCAAATATTTTTTTGCGGGCTTCAATAGTAAGTTATCAACCGTCAAAGTCGGGAAACGCAAGTATTTTACTACTGTTCTAGGATTCGTTAAAACCGTCCATATTACGCGTTTTTTTTTTTTTTTTTGCTAGTTTTTCATTGTTGAACTTTTAGCCAAATTTTTAGGTCACATCGATGTCAACCTCATGAATTTTTCCGGGTTCTTCAACAACTTTCCGAAGCAAATGATTACTCCGACATACTACAGAACAATTTTTTGGTCAATATTTATGAAAACTCCAATTTCATGTAGAGATAAAAAAGAATTATTCCTTATTTTCGTAATAGTGCTGGTTTGAGGGAATTTCTGATGAATAAGAATTTTCAGTTGTTCGTAAGGAGAATTTTTGGAAAAATAACAAAAAATGATGATGCTGATATTTTGTGAGAGTGTTTCAGACTTCCGTGGAACAAGTATTCGGTCGATTTATAAATGATGAAACGCTCTTTCATGTGAATTTTTAAAAACTTTTCGTTATAGTCACAATACACTCTGGTTATTTGATCGTTTTGTCAGAAACTAAAAGCTCTTATTTTCTGTACCTCTTACGCTTCAATTTAATGTCAATTATTATTTTTCCCGTAGTCCTTCGGGATCTGAGAGTCTATGATATTTTCTGGGTTGCACTAGAATTACACTGGAGGCTTCCAGAATTATACTAAGGTCAAACAACACCTAGAATTCCGCCCGCGTGTAGAATTGTTCCACCGGAGGGCGCGTGTAGTTAGAGGCTAATAATCCATGAAGGTATGTAGTTTAAGTGAGAGCACCGGAGATTATGTTGTTAATTCTCCAACAGCACAACGTGTTTTGTAGGTTTTTCATTCGTTTCAAACCGTTCAAGGTCGTGGGCGGCGAAATAAAAATTTAGATGCCAACCAGGCAAAATAAAATATTTATCTACTATAAAAAATATGAATGAATTGTCTCTCATCCTTAATTACTTACAATACTTGCATTCGAAAATTTTAATAGGAAATTCAATGAGGGTACTGAGTAGGGAAAACTTGTTATTGAGGGTACTGAGTTAGTCCTGCTCTTACTACTTTGATGGTGAATCTGAATCTCATAAATAACGTAATATGAGTTCGAAAGATCTGCCAATAAAATGAATAAATCAACCTCAATCCAAATAAATTCTTGATTTTCAATTCCGAAGTACTTGACATAATTATATTCGTGAGCAAGTAGTGCCTACACTATCAAAGGTGCCTCTGGCTTATGACCCCAGGACAACAACCTGATGAGAAGGGCACAGTAATAATATCGAAGAAGTTAGTGCCGAAAATTCCAAAATACTGTCGCCGGACAATCCTGAAATCTATGCCATCTCAGTAGCACGGAAGTTATCAGAATTCCCTTTCTACGTCTCCAAAGCTCAAGTCGCGCACCTTCATCTCCCTTAGCGCTGAAAAAAATGAAAGACAGCGGATGGTGCGCCCCTGGGGGCCCCTCATGTAGTTCACCTAACCGTGGTTTATGGCGCCATTATCATATTTCCTTCCTTCCCCCCAGGAACCAAACACTAAATTTCTATTTGTGAGCCCTCCTCCGGCCAACTCCACCATTAGTCGTGAACTTGAGCATTTAGAAATGGAACGGGAGAAGGGTTTCAAGACGGATGCTGGTTGAACTGCTACCTACCTTCATCTCTGCTTCAAGATACGGGCAATAATCGACTACTTTGTCTCCCAGGAAGCTTAAAAGAAGAGGAACAGTGCACAACAGGCGGAAATTAACGATTTCGACAATTTGTGGAGAAGCTTGATTTTAAGGACGAGTCAAACAATCGACGCTGATTGATTATGATAGTTGGGAACCTTATAGAATAGACTAACGTTTTAATCGAAGAGAGTTAAATTGTGATGTGGGTCAGTTGAATCGTGATAACGCATTGGTGAAACGTTCTTATCTCTGAATCGGTCCAAGGATCAACTCTCTGTAGAGGTGTATTTGGGAATGGTGGATGGATAATTAGAAATAATAGGAAAGCTGAGGAAACCTAGGTTATTGTATGCCACATAAAATCCAGCAGACTTTGCTGGCTTGGCCAAGTGAGCAGGCTAAGTGAAGGGAGGGGACCCTAAGCAATAATCGAGTCCAGAAGGAGGAGAGGGCGTCCAAGCAACTGATGGATGAATGACGAGACCTGCAGACTGTGGGACTGAGGAGGACGCAGACCATAGACTGGGAAAGGTGAAGAGTATGACTGACGGAGACCAAATGCCTCACCGGTCTGTAGTGCTGAATATCTAGTAGAGGATCAACTCAAGTTGAGTCTAAAAGGACTCACTCACTCACTGCTCGGGGTTACCATTGGAAAAGAGTTTCAGGCTCTAATGGCTTACACTCTCCCTCTTCCGAGGCCCCTTTAAATTAAAAGAAGATTCCACCGGCTACCCCACTTCGGAGTTTGTAAATCTTTTGCTGAGATCAGCAATTTTCTTTATGCGGTTCCACAAAATTTCACCCAGGGATGCGCGTTCCACAATGTAGTGACCGAATGCTTCCATTCTGGATCTCCAGAATCGGTCACATCTGCACAAGAAGTCTTCGCCTGTGTCTTCTTCTTGTTGGCTTCGGACACATTGGTGAAATGCGACTGTCCATGATGTTCAGCATTCTTCGAAAGTCGTAACGGCCCGTAGAATGCCTATCATTAGCCTGATGGTGTTCCGGCTTTTTGAGGTCAACCATAAGGCCTGTTTCGCATCATATGAGGTGATGAGCATTCTGGTCTATCTGTATCTGTCAGTTTCTTTAGACCATTGTATATTAGTTTAGACGTCCTTCTAGCGTAATTCTCAGATAAGAGGTGGCGCTCTCGTCACTTAAAAAATTTTCCCAGCTTTTCTGAGCTTCTGCAAAAGTTTTTTTCATTTGGAAAGCGTGGATGTGTTCAGATTGAGTAAATGAAGGTCTGCACCATTGAGTTTTTACCATATGAGTTTTTAAATTTGATTTTAACCATACCACGTTGGTGAAACTGGCCCTAGGTGAGTGAAGAGTTCTTTAGATACTTCGTACTTTATTTAGTAAGCTCCTTGTTTCCTGTTTTGTTGTTCCAAATTTGTTCTAATACAATTAATTTCAGGCAGCACAGAAACGCTCTTGACCATAGTTAGGAAAAGATTTGAGTCCATCATTCATGGAAGTACTACATGGTATGAACGTTTTAGCGGCACATTTCTCACCTTTCTTCCTCTGATGATCACTATCATTCCACACATTTATCAATAAGTCTATCGAAAGAATTCCTGGTTCACAATCGAGTCATGATCCTCTGAAATTTTGTTATTGCTGCAGAAATCCTTCATTGAGGTCCGATTCTGTAGAAGAGACGGTACCTTCTCGATAATGTCATTGAACATAGGAAAGGGAAATAATTCTCGGTGTGTTTGTTCATTTCCCTGAAATCTTGACAGAGATGTGAACTACCATCCTCTACTAACTACTGTGGGTTAGCCGAATCTTACTGGATGATTGTCCCGTGCTATAGGTTTTGTGGAGCGTGGAAGATCCTTGGCCGGGATGGTTGGTGGAGGCGTGTGCTATAAAGTCATTCCTGTCCCACCGCCTTGCGGACGGTAGCTGCCAGCGTAATTAGCGGCCCATTGTCCGGCCCAAGCGGCTCCAGCATCAATCATCTTTCCTCCCCCGCACGCCTGCCATCCTTATTTCCCCTTCATCTTCCCATCCTTATTCTCCGTCTTCCTCGTCTCTCACCCTCTCGGCCATCCCTCTTCGTAATATCGTCGTCTTACCTGATTCCCACCGGTTCCATCCACGTCTAGAAGAGGCTTCCATTCACAATCTCGCAACAATCAAGTTGATAATTGCATAAAATCGTACAAATGTAATTAATAAGAAAACTTCTTAACCTGTGAGTAACGTCAAAAAAGTCCCATCTGACAACTACTTCTGATTGAAGTCACAGATGCCAGAATGGTAAGGAAACTGGTCCAATCCAATTAGCCACCATTTCCAGATCAGTTTTCCCACCAACCCCATTTTTCCATTCTCCGCAACCAACTACCTGCAGAATCGACCTCTTCATCGCCTGCCACGATCCGCCAATCTTCTCCTCGCTCAACATCCCGAATTTGATTTTTTTTCTCACACACTCACAAAACTAAAATCTTTAATTGCCAGTAATTCATAGTTTTTATTTAGCCATTTTATGTGATATCTATGGTACAAATAGGTACATTTTTTCTCTTTTTGTTACCTTTTTCTCTGGTGTTCGGTTATTTTCTATTTCTTATGTTCGTTTAATTTCACTGTTCTGCTAAATCTATACTGTAATTGGGCTTGCCCGTAATTTAAATAAATAAATAAATAAAAACCCTTTAGATCTATTATCCTCTGGCAAAAATATAACAGCTACTCAGATCAAACCAAAACATTTTTTTCGAAAAAGAATTACAGATTTATGATGATCATAGATTCATAATCATACAGCCGATGCTACGACAATTATACTGCCTTGGCTATTGATACCAACAGAGCACACAAAATGATAAAATGCACTCGATACCACCGAATATTTTTGTTCACCAAAACAGCAGCTTTCAACGTTTTTATCTCACCTTCTTGGAGATGATAAAAATTATGTTGATTTGCGCTTTGTGATTATCATTCGCCTCGGAGATGATTGATTTTCTTATCCGGCACCAGTTATCAGCAGTAGTGGCAAATTGTGCTCTACACAGAAATATCACCCTCTTGCTGGATTGAAAATGACAACCAGAGGATTGTCGAAAGCTCTCCACGAATTAGAGTGATTGGAAACGAAAAAGGACTTTCATTGTCGAAAACTTATTTGTAAAAAAAAAGAAAAAGTCCACAACCACGACATATTAGTATTGGGCACTGTTAATCAAAAATGTCGTTATCTATTCATTAGTCGTCTCAGCACCCAACTCAGCACACAATAACATTATTTGTAACTATTTGGGATGCCCTATCTAGCACTTGATAATATCGTCTAACATGTTGAACAGAAGCGAGCTCTCTATTTTTTTCTGTAAGAAAAGCAGCCTTTCTTTGATAAGATGAATAGACAGGAAAATATTGAAGACAAAGCATTTGACACAACCGACTTTCAACGAGTGCCAAAAACAAACTGAACCAAACTCAACAGTTTTTATCAGTGGTTTGAAACCATTGTGAAATTTTTGTACAAAACGCTGCAAATTATTACACAATGGTTTATTATTTTTCTATATAGATCACTCATCTACAAAATCACCAACCATACAATATGAAGAAAAATAAATAAATAAATAAATAAATAATATAAAAAAATAAAAATAAATGAAAATAAAAAATTTAAAAAAAAATGAAAATTACCAACCATCGATCGCATTTCGGTCAGCTCTAATTTGAACGGAGATTAGGCCTCTTTTGCGATTCACACTCGTGTTTTGATTTATATATATATATATATTTCAATATAAACCCTTAAATTTTCGTAGGGAGCGAACGGTTTGTCCTACAGAGCTCCGCGTGGTCTCAAAAAATTCTAAAAATTCTATAGAATCTCAAATTGAAGGAAAAACAATACCTTTATATCGAAATTTTTTGAGTTAGGGCGTTTTCAAAATTTCAAAATTGATTTTGGAACCCTTAGAAGTGACCTACATCAACCAAAAGCTTCGGGGCACAACTAGACCCCAAATGGAGCCTACATACCAAATTTCATCAAAATCGGTCAATGCTAAGTGGCAAAAGTGCCGCGTACGGCGTACGGCGGACGGCGTACGGCGGACGGACGGCCAAAATTTTATTCGATTTTTGGATTCTACGTACCTTGAAACGTAAACCATCAAATTTTGAGGGGGTGTTAAATTTTTTTTTTTCTTGGTCGATTCCAAAGGTTCATTATTGAAAATAATAAACCAAAAGCCATTCTTTTTCAGACATTCAATAATCCCCTTCTAGCGATTCTTACTCTGCTCCGACTCTGATTTCTCTCTTTATCCCTCACAATTAAGCATAGAGGTAAGAAACATTAAGTTGAGCTATCTACACATATCGGCAATTCGCGATTATTAAAGCTGAAGATATTGCACGCCTCAATTACATATCGATGTGAATGACAATGCAGAAGGGCAATCAAACTTTAACAGTTGAGTGTGGTACCTACTTCTACCGAATAACATTTCCGACTTGGATGGATTTAAGTTTTTTTGCCCCCTGTATTCACGTAACTCACACTCACGTTTCGAGGAATAAAACTTAACGGCAAACTCGCCGAGTTGAAATATTTCTTGCAGCCCCCTTGGAAGGTTTTACGGTGCCGTAAAATACAAATCCTCCGCGGTTTTGAAATTAATGCTATGGCGACAATACGAGACCTTCCTGCGTCGAAAGAAACTATGGAGAAAGACGTCAATTTTGAAGCAACGTCCGCGAATATGCGACGGTGAGGGAACCGAAAGAAAGCAAAAATACGCCGTTCTCCAGGTGGATTACTACAATCGACATAGCAAACGAAAACAGATGAACCTAGCTGAAAAGCAAATAAGATTGCTTTGGTTAATAAACGTATTTTTTCCTTCTATTATGCAGCTGCGAGACTTGTATTTGAGCAGCTCGAGGTATCATCAGTGCCCATTCTATTCCAAAGCTTTGTCTTGGGATACGTCAAGCCTCACCTCCACCTTCCTCAACCATTTAACGGTTTTGGGCCGCGTGATCCATCCTACTTACCAAACTCACATCTTGGAGTAAATGCGAACAAAAGTACTCGCACTAAGCAAAAGTCAATTTAATAGTCAAAATTTGTCATTTTATTGAATTCATACTTTTTGAACAGAGTCAGAAATAGAGTCTTTACAATAAGCCTTCACGTTTTTTAAACAAATCGCTCAATGGAGCTACAAATCGCTACCTTCGAGAAATGTAGAGATTTCAAAATGGCAGTACCCAAAAGACCCTGAATTCCTTCAAAACAAATTTTATTGGTAGTAGAAGGCATATTTTTTTAATATCTACAATATTTCAGGAAACTTCTTTCAAAACGAAGGAAGTACCAAAGGATTTTTATATATTTATAGAATTTTTATTGAATTTAAAAAGAAATGACGGTTATTTATAGGAATCACCATTGAGAGAACATTGGCTCCGCTTTACTTCTTATTTGTCAACGAACTTCTAAAGTGAAAATCTGCGTGAGAAAATTGCTTGTCATTATAATAGAAAGTGTTGCTATTTTTAATGCGGTTGTGCACTTCAGCATTTGCGTGCTCTTTGTTACCTAAATGTGAATGAGACACCTCGAAAAGCCTCATCAGACACGCTCTTTAGGGGACTTTTCATCCATTGTGGACTCCTGCGGCCGATTCAGGTGGACCGCCGAGTGAAGAACAGAAAAGAACAACAAAAAATCCGAGCTCAGGGTCACTCTCCTCTGGAATAAGGCGATTTTTTGCTACGGAGCTGAAAGGCACTGAATTAGTTCCAACCATCATTTGGTAACGCGTTATTACGGTCATAGCGATGCGATATTCAGTGAAACTATAGAAATATCCGAAACCCACGTAAAATCTTCTATGTGGAAATTTCACCATCCAATATTTTTTCCTTTTCAAAACTAATTGTGTCTCACTTGTATGAACGATGCTTCCATAGAACACCATTATTGAATGGTGCTCTAACGTTGGAATGGATATCATGGATTGTCTGGTTGGAAAGAAAGTACACCGATAAAATTACTCTCGGTGTCAGTCTGTTTAGACAGCGTAACGAATTAAAATGGTAAGTGTGTAGGGATTGTGAGATAAGAGAGTTAAATACCGAATCCCTAATACCAGTTCATTCAATGGCTTCGCATCTCTTCTTCAGTTACCGTCCAGCGCGCCTCCAGTTGAGACCTTCACTTCACAATAATTATTTCACATTACCTACACGATTCTATCGAGATTACGAAGATTACGATTACGAAGCGGGGCTGGTAATGAGAGGTACGCCTGTCCACATTTGAATTCTCTATAATATTAACCAAAATGCACAAAACATACATGTTTCACTAAAACTTGAGAAACCGAGGAATATGCCGGCTCTTCATCGATTGAAAATATCTAGTAGAAACAGATAATCCTATATAAAAAAGGTGCATAGTGAACAGAAGAGGTCACAATCCATGGTCTTCTAGATGCTGAGTACAAAATTTCAGCAGTTAAAACAGAGAGAAGTTATCATAATGGCTCACAAAGCCAAGCTCACTACCTCCGATAACGTTCAGTGGCTTCACAGTAGAGGTGTGTCGGTCAGGAGTGAACGTATTGAAGACCTTATCTTCAAAATGACCTTGTCAGAACTGAACGGGTTATCAAAATGAACACGGTCATTCGTTCATCAACCCAATCGAGTTTTCCGGTTAAATTACGAGAACAACGGCAGAAGGCCAAGAAAATAAATTAGTTGCCCGCAATATGGATGTATAAAGGTATACATGCATGTTTGTACATGGATCATTTATTTGTGAAAATGACAAGGAAGTATCAAAAGAAAGAAGTAGATGGAAGTGGTTTTCTAAGCAAAACCTTCCATCATCCAAGTGAAGAATGGACTGAGGACTATAAAGACAAAACACACTTACACTCAAAGACTGATTCATACGATTCGAATCGATCTTTCATTTGTTTTTGTCTTTTAGGTCATTCGATTCATTCAAATCGCCTACTCATTGTAACCTATTCCGACTCGTTCGGTTTTTCGACTCAGCGTTTTTTCGAGTCACGACCTGGATCCCAACGTTTCGACTCGTTCGGTTTTCAGACTCGCTCGTTTTTGTGACTTCTGACCGGTTGGTTGTTTGTCTTGTGAGTGAACGGGTGAACGGATTCAAAAAACCTGGTCTCTGTAATGAGGGACCATTTGGGATTCGAATCCGCCAAATGACCTTGTTTTACACACCTCTACTTCACACAGATTGTATTCCACATCACACTAATCATTCATCATCTGTATTCGATACCAACATAGTTGAAGCAGATGGAAATTAGCTTCATTGCTTACTCCCTCGATGGGCGAAATCATGCAATAATCCGAACACAAACACACCAAAGTATCAGGGTGAGATATTTCACAGTCCTTTTGACAAAGGTAAACCTATCGCTGGGTCAATCCAACATTTCGTCAGCAATCAAGATTTCCTCAAAGAAGCATTCATGTTTGACAAGGTTTCTTTGTTTACATGGCCGAACAATCAGCTAAATTTATATCTAGTGACCCCAAGAAGCAGAAATGCACTAAATTCCTGTTTAAGACTTCTGATTATGGATAACAAACTAAGATCCTCCCTAATCACCTGGTGGAGCTAAATTTGCGTCTGGTGGCCCAAGAAACTGAAATTTCTCAGGAAGCCTATTTAAGACCGCTGAATCTGAATTACAAACTGAGATTCTCCCTGACCAGCTGAGTGAGCAATTGCGATCCTGGTGGAGCCATGAAGTTGAAATTTCATAGGGCACTTATTGCGATCTCCTAATCTAGATAACAAACTTTAATGGGCACACGAAACATGTTCCGTTTTAAATCTACATTATAATTTTTAGTAGCGGTTCATACCTACAATTTTTGAATATTTTATAGATGGTTCGCTTCGTAATATTGTGACCAACGATGCCGCTAATACCTACTCAGTGCAAAATGACATATTCATGTCCCAAAGTTTCATCATGAAGCGTTGATACTTTCCCCAATTTTTGTGTGATGATTTTAGAGGTAAATAAATATTTCTACGACCGTTTATCCAGCCCAATTAACTTACTCTTAATCACTTCCAGTAGTTTCTTAAAGACTGGGTACCGAATTTCAGTGCTCTAGGGTGAACAGGAAACAGTAACAAGTGACCCTCCATTGCTCACGAATTTATGATATTCTCGAGTATGTTTACGACCACCTCCTGTAGTCTCAATTTGCACCAAATTTCAACTCCCTATGATGAAAAGAAATGGTGGACGGTATGAGCGCTCCCCAGACCTAGGAAAAGAGTCCAGCCGAATTGTAAACATGTAGGAAGGCAGCAAACAAAAATTGTATCAGCCCTCCATCTTGAATCTGATTGTTTTCATGCGCTTTTTACTCTGCATTTCGTCTCAACTTTTGTGTTACTCATTCCAACGTATTTTTATTCTTGGTGGGCTTCTTCTATTTGAAGCGTTGGTGGGAATCATGGGCATCGTAGGACATTAAGGAGGAATCAATGTGTGAGGGAACTAATTGCTAAATATGACCGCGGAGATATAAATTTGTCCAAATTCATTCACCTAGTATCTATAAAATACCAGCCAAAAATTAAAGAAACCAACAAATGACATAATGTCATGAATGAATGTTGGAATGATCGAATGACACATCGAAGGACCAATGTCGGTGCCTATTAGCATTATTCTTCTCATATGACTCGAATATAGTGCGTACTCGATTAAAATATCGCTTATTGTTTCCCCTCAAGTTCCTCGTGGCATGGGAGAGCTCGTACATCTTACAGAACTCCTACATGCGCCCAAAGAAATCAATCCAAGTGTCTCACACAAACATACTGAAATCTCTGCGGGCTCTCACTATTATTGGTTCGCAATGGGACCTTCTATGAACAGACTCTCGGCTTAAAGCACAAGAGAATTCAAAGGAGGTCCCACTTCTTCAAGAAGTTGGTACTTACCTGGGAGGACTGTAGACTAAACTGCAACTACTGTACCGAACTTTAACCTGAAATTACTGCTGGGCATCTTCAAAGGAGTTGCATGATTCATTCGAGAAGGAGACACTGAGGGACCCAAGTGAGGGGTGCAGTCACTAGGGGGCGCCAAGGCAACTATTTATATTGGTTTATTATTTTCAATAATGAACCTTTGGAATCGACCAAGAAGAAAAAAATTTTTAACACCCCCTCAAAATTTGATGGTTTACGTTTCAAGGTACGTAGAATCCAAAAATCGAATAAAAATTTGGCCGTCCGCCGTACGCCGTCCGCCGTACGCGGCACTTTTGCCACTTAGCATTGACCGATTTTGATGAAATTTGGTATGTAGGCTCCATTTGGGGTCTAGTTGTGCCCCGAAGCTTTTGGTTGATGTAGGTCACTTCTAAGGGTTCCAAAATCAATTTTGAAATTTTGAAAACGCCCTAACTCAAAAAATGTTGATATAAAGGTATTGTTTTTCCTTCAATTTAAGATTCTATAGAATTTTTAGAATTTTTTGAGACCACGCGGAGTTCTGTAGGACAAACCGTTCGCTCCCTACGAAAATTTAAGGGTTTATATTGAAATATATATATATAAATAAATCAAAACACGAGTGTGAATCGCAAAAGAGGCTTAATCTCCGTTCAAATTAGAGCTTACCAAAATGCGATCAATAGTTGGTGATTTTGATTTTTTTTTTTTTTTTTTTTTTTTGGTTTATTATTTTCAATAATGAACCTTTGGAATCGACCAAGAAAAAAAAAATTTTAACACCCCCTCAAAATTTGATGGTTTACGTTTCAAGATACGTAGAATCCAAAAATCGAATAAAAATTTGGCCGTCCGTCCGCCGTACGCCGTACGCGGCACTTTTGCCACTTAGCATTGACCGATTTTGATGAAATTTGGTATGTAGGCTCCATTTGGGGTCTAGTTGTGCCCCGAAGCTTTTGGTTGATGTAGGTCACTCCTAAGGGTTCCAAAATCAATTTTGAAATTTTGAAAACGCTCTAACTCAAAAAATTTCGATATAAAGGTATTGTTTTTCCTTCAATTTAAGATTCTATAGAATTTTTAGAATTTTTTGAGACCACGCGGAGCTCTGTAGGACAAACCGTTCGCTCACTACGAAAATTTAAGTGTTTATATTGAAATATATATATATAAATCAAAACACGAGTGTGAATCGCAAAAGAGGCCTAATTTCCGTTCAAATTAGAGCTGACCAAAATGCAATCAATGGTTGGTGATTTTGATTTTTTTTTGATTTTTTTTTGATTTTTTTTTTTTTTTTTTGATTTTTTTTTTTTTTCTTTTCATATTGGATGGTTGGTGATTTTGTAGACGAGTGATCTATATAGAAAATAATAAACCATTGTGTAATAATTTGCAGCGTTTTTTTTTTTTTTTTTCTTCATATTGGATGGTTGGTGATTTTGTAGACGAGTGATCTATATAGAAAAATAATAAACCATTGTGTAATAATTTGCAGCTTTTTTTACCCACATACCATCCCACCATTCATGGAATCAGTATGTAATTCTCAAGATGTTTTACATTAATCTCAGCTGTTTTATTTTCAGTTTTATTTTACGATCAGAATCGACTTGAAAGCTGGACTTGTTTCATCACTTTACTTCAAAACATTTCTATCACTTTATTTCAATCATGATACCAGTTGAGTGGTAAAACTAAAGAGCAGATATCATAGAGGTAGCACGAACAATCCTAAAAATGTAAATCGTTGAGCAATACGAGTATAGTTAGAAAAGAATGTTTAGGTTAATCACGTTTGTGATACCCTTGGTCCGAAATCCATAGCCAATTAGCTGTTTAGGAAAAACCATTCAAATTCCAACAGGATTGAACGATAATCTACTCCAAAATTTTGTCTATCCTGATCTGAAACGCGAAATGCAAAAAAAAAAAAAAAAAAAAACATTAATTTTGAGGATCAAATATTAATTTTGAGGATCATTTTCAAGACTGCTCGACTTTCAGGTTCCTTCAAAATAAGATATCTCGAACAAAAATAGCGTCCTGACTTCTTAGAAAATATACCCATATGTAAGTGAACAAAAGGCACTGGGAACGTAAAACAGTAGGTAACAAATTATGCGACTCGAACGCGGCAAATGGCCACAATTTACCCGTCTGTGGGAAGACAAATAAACGGACGGCCTACTAAAGCCTACACCTCCCAACTTGAAAAGGGGAGAAAAAGAAACACAATGGAAGGTCAGAAGGTTAATGATTATTTGTCCCGTAGAGTGTGAGGTGGGATAGAGCCCGTACTGAGTCATGAGGTGAGTCAGACGGATCGGCAGATAAGGATGGCCAGCTCGTTTTTTCTCTCTATAAAGCCGGCAAAGTAATAATTGTGAATCGTGCATACCTCAGGGACATACCTCGGTATTCATTCCACCAAGCCTCGGGGATAGAAGGGATATTTATGCCCCGCGGGATCATGATGGGCCTGCATACGGATACGGACGTTACCAAGTAAGGATGGATGGACGACCGCCTGAGGAGTTCTCGAAGACGGATTTCCGACATTTTCTTGAAGAGTGCAAGATCTCAACTCAATGGTCTTCCAAGATGGTTTAGGTCCACCAATGATCAGGTTTGTTTTACTCAATAATTATCGCAAATGTATTCAAGAGCCTAAGCGGATAATCATCAACACATAGGTGAAAAGTTTTCCCAGAAGGACAACTGAGAAGGGAACCAAAATTTTTGAAAGTTTCCCCAGTTAGGACAACTGAGAAAGGAAGCACAATTTTTGAATTGCAGAAATGACCATTTGAGTTGCTTGGTCATGGACGAAAACCAAAACATAAACACAAAAACTAAACACCTTGGGATGAAAACAATTCTAAATAACAATGACATTCCACGGAAAATCGTAAAATGAAGATTTGAGATTGAATCTAGAAAAGGAGTCAGACATTTTCTTTTTCCAATTCAAATCGAATCAAAAATACATCACATTACTGGGCGTCGCACCAAATTCATTTTGTCAACAGTTTGAAGGTTGCACACATCGAATAGGCAGCAATAATTGGTAATTATTTCTATGCAGCCAAATCCAAAGGAAAATTGATTACGTTCTCTGAATTTCCAAGCTTGGGTTCCATCAGTAAGTCTTAATAGCAAAAGAAATATTGAAAAATCAGGTATTCTCTGAATATACTCCTCATTCCCTCTCGCCGTGCAAATTTCGATATTCTGGCGTTTCGTCACAGTTTTTGTCAGAAACCGCCTCATTTTCAATGAATAACCCCACGTTCCTCTCGTTAAACTCCAATTTCGAAATTCCGGCGACGTAGTCAACAACTAGATAAATTTCTGTGTCGAACAAAGAATAACCACGCAAAGGATACTAAGTTGGATACTAAGCCCTGAGAGTGCCAAGATTATGTCACAAACATATACCAGTGGTTTTTCCGTGGATATCAGAACGGTCTAGAACAGATTTGTATGAGGTTCTATTTTTTGAACAGCAACTATGTAGATCAACCCAACAAATTACGGATTGGGAATGAGGTCCACTGAATGATAAAATCCTTCTTCTCCGAGCTTTCGGTTAATATATTATATATATTACCTTATATATTATAATATTACCTTAAATATTACCTTATATATTATAATATTACCTTATATATTACCTTATATATTATATATTATTACCTTATATATTACCTTATAATAGGTAATATATTATATTACCTTCTTCGTGACTTTTGAAGTCATTATTCTCTCTCGCTGTGATACACCTTTATATTTGTCTAATTGTTTTGTTTTGAAAGCTGGTGTTCGATTCATTATTAAATTTAATAGGTACCATGCAATTTAATCCTTAATAATTATGTATTTAAAATTGTTTTTGATACATTTGTAAATTTAATTTAATAGGTACCATAAAATTTAATCCTGGTGGCATCTCCACCAACACCTTCAGATTGACTCTTGATATGCTCACTGAGCAAACCATCCTTCGAGCCCTGAAGAAGGTAATATATTAACCGAAAGCTCGGCGAAGAAGGATTTTATCATTCAGTGGACCCCATTCCCAATCCGTTTGACGTAGTTCTATTTTTTCTCGGTTGAATGTTGTCCTCCTTTATCCCAGATTAATTCCATGAGGACCCCCAAGTCTTACTGTAGGGCGTCCTAAGAATGAACGACCCGATTTGCGAAAAAAGCGTGGACAAAACTGAAGATGTTCAAAAGTGCCCGTGAGTAACTGGACTTCTATGATCATTACGGGTTTTTGAATCTCGAAAGGAACCACTGGGCTGAAATGGGATAAGTTTGTTGATAATAGTCAGGTTTTGTGTGAACGTTCAGATAATCCCGTTTTATGCGGTGGGACAGTACAGTGGAGCATCTCATTTCCTCTCAGGGCGAATATTGTTTCCCGGCCGTGATTGATAAGGACAGGTAACCCGCTAATGAGGGTTTAGCGTCCAGCGGCATGCAGGTTGTTAGCGGTGGGGCCCGGAATGCACCCCAGAGGACCCCCTCGCCACCTCTTCACCGGCCTTTCGGAATGCACCGGACCGGTCCACCTCGACTTGGATTCGATGGCAGCTCGACGATCCCCCCCACCCTCTCGAGGACCAAGAGGAGGAATTGGTGAGGGGGGGTGTTGACATAAGTTGGCGACGGGGTGGGGGTGGTGGCCTCACAAGAGAAACCTGCCGCGATACCATCTTCCCAGTTGATTAACCATTGTCCCATAAGCGATATTTCATTGGGTTAGAAACCACCCAACCTGCCACGGCCCTTGACCCTCACAAGGCTTCAGGACTAAACATTTCTTCTTCACAATTAGTTTTATAAGCAGTCACTCCCAGAACGTTTGCTTTATCGGTTTGTTGTTTCCCATTATAATCCAGTTATTTTCCATCTTCACAAACCACGGGCAAAACTAATTTGTATCATCCGTCTGCAAAGGACACAGCTTTTCCATTAATAGTAGATAACAGCCATGTTATCGCGCAAGGTCAACAGTCAAGTTTATTTTGACAGCAAGTTCCTACCAGTTAAACATCGTTATCTCAAAGCTCTGGGTGGCTTCAAATGATTTGATTCTCGGTTGTTAACCCCTTCAGGTCTGTATTACTATTGTGATGACGAAAAAATGTTTTGACCTTGATATAATCTGTGCCTACAGATGATCGATACAAAATTTCACTACCCTAGTTCAATTCAGTGATTAGTAATAAAATGGGCTGTAGGCCACCCATTGGTTCTGAGCGTAGCCCTATTTGATGAATGTTCAGAATTATTTTAAATCACATTTTTAGTGTTTTTATCGATACAAATAGGTCTTTTAAAGTGGAAAAGTGCAATGGATTTTTAATTAAACCACATATTAGGTACTAGACTTTAAAACGGATAAATTTTCAAAAGTACAACTCTGATAATGCACAAAACCTTTGGTAAATTCATGTAACTGTAAATAGGTAACTTACTGGTAATCAGTAGTTACGAAATATCAGTCTTGATGGTAGGTAGGTACCGTCGCACTGTTCGAGATAACGTGATTACAAACAGTTTATTCTTCTTCGAGTTCCAACATTGTTACTGGTTCTGTAGCAATGATTCTTTCATTTGGATGAAAGAATTTGATGAAGTTTGGGTTTGAAGTTACGAGTCGCCCACAAACGAAAAATATAGCATTTTATCAAAGTGTTCTTCGGTCACCGAAAGCAACATATCCTACATATAAAAATACAATAGCAGCCTCCCCACCACAGCCACAAACTCCATATCCAAAAACCAAAGAAGAAGAAGCATTTTATCAGCTGAAATTTGACTCACTTCCGTCAGCGAACGTTCATGTGCGATTCACACTCGTGTTTCTGGCTCATCATTCGTAAAACAAAGAGACCACTTTCAACTGCCTTCAAAGGACCAATGGCAGTTGTGGCGAGGGGAAGGGGGGATTTAGGCCCCCAACACGCTAGGAACCATTCCTGGATAGCGGCCACGTGTTCTGATACAAAATTCCTTAGCAACCGCGCATTAAACTGTTTTTGATCGTCAGGGTAGTATCATTCGTTTCCAGAAATTGAACACTGCCTTAAAATGATGAAAAAAGTCATGAATATTCACTAATTTAGATATCATCCACCTAGTTAGCCTGTTTGAAGCTTTGTAGCTTCAAATTGGTCCAACTTTATGGACGATATGGAAGGGTAAACTATACGGTAATGAGACATTCTGTATTTCTGGGAGTCGATTTCCTGTTACTTCAACTCACAATTCTTTGGATCCACTCCCCACATTCCACACTGTTTTTCTTCCGTCTATTACGTTTTGGCAATGAAAAACAGGGGAGTTCTCATTAATGTAGAAATGAGACATCTAAATATGTTGAGGGACATTTATCAGTATTGAGTATCGAGACACTACAGGAGAAAATCATGCATGCAATACAAAATAACTACAATACAATAACTCATTACTCACTAACATTTTGAGGAAAGCTTATCGGTTTATCACGACCTAATCTAGTCGGTTATCCGAGCGTTGCACTGGCTCTTAAGCACTACGCCTATATTGCTTCAATAATATTCCATATGTATCCCAGGAAAGAACAGGGGGTCAACATTTCCGGCTGTTTTGACTTCATCCTGTTCACTCACAGTGGAACAGGTTCACTCAACTGGTAGTGAAAAGTAAGTCCCTTAAATGTGAGCAAACTCTAGTTTCTTGACCACCAAATGGAGTAATATTATTTTATTGCCGATTTCTTATTGCAACTAAGAACTAGATCAATTTTAATACCAATATTGATCATTCCCAGGGAAACATTGGGGACATAAATATTAAATATCTCGCTTTCTGAACGGAATAACGGTAACATTGACGAACTTTTCGTAAAACATTTTGTCCCTTCGGAAACATTTTTTAGAACGTTGGATGGCTGGTAACACCCAGCATACTGAGGTTTGGGTCTACACAACCTATAACAGGGCCTCGAATGAGGTGAGCATAATATCGGAATTCAACGATTTTTGTAGCGCTGAGAATAATTCGATTTCTAAACCCCACTTATTCTGGAGTAAAACATCAAATGTCACCGATTCCCATGAATTAAATTATTAAACCGGCATTTGAGATTATGAAACTAGGTCAGGGTGGAATTTTGAGAAACCCCTCGGAAATCGAGGATTCTCTGTGAATTATAGCTCCCGTTTTCCCTGTCAAGACTGTTGAAGTTGGTAGCCAAAACTTGTAATTAGCGAGCAAGATTGAACATCAATTAGTCCGTATGAGGGTCTCTCGGATCCATCGCGTTAATAATACAAGTAGGTCCAGTAACCTGATTACTTCGGGACAAAGTTCAGGAAGGGAGCATTAGCATCAGGCCGCAAATCAGTAATGCACCGTCTGATGAAGTGCAACTCGCGATAATTAGCATAGCCTTAGGAGAAATACCGAAATTGGCCGGATGGAGGAGGGAAGGTTCAACGGTCCTTTGAATAATTGAATGACCTTCAGACTGTGTTTTGAGCAGGCCAAGTTTCGAGTTTGGCTGGGAGATTCTGGAAAGGGGTCGAGGGAAGCGCTCCTAACTGAGTAACTGAGTAATGTGTCCATTACAAACTTGATTAGAAAAGGGAATCCTAAACCACTGCGGGTCGCTATCAGAGCTGAAAGTATCCTTCAAGCGACATCCTGGAAGAAGAATCGTACTGCGCTCTTGGATTTTGTTGGACGATTTTCGTCTGATTCAGGATATTAACCATAAGAACTCATCTACCTAGTTAATCAAGTTACCTAAATTCAGCATATTGTTGATAAATCGCACTAGATAGAAAGTACAGTTTCTTCAGGTCTTCGTGTTCATGTTATTCTGTAAATTTTAGCATGGAACATGATTTAGCCATCACCTAACTGGGCAAAAACGTGACGAAACCGTGGAACGAAAGTAGCGCGGGACTTTGTAATGATTTTCACTTACGACCGACCCGTTTCTAGAGAAATGTATCGCCGTTAGTTTTCACTCCACGAAAATCGTTCGCCACTCGTTGAAAAGCCCTCAATTTATGCGTAATATATATGCGTATATGCGTATTATATACTGCCAAAACAGCTGTAAATAAGGACGAAGCTGAGATATACCTCTGATTTAAAGGTCAGGTACGAGATTCCCCCAATTGAAACACATGAGCTCTACGTAGGTTTTCATGAATTGCCGGTCATTTTGGATGATATTTATCTGCATTCAATCTGCGCCAGTAGAGTCGAACTCGCGAATCAAAGAAAGCTCGCCCAGTGTGGACGTTTTTAACGAGCGAGTGAATGAGATTTTCATTCATAGTTTAAAAACACCAGGGAAACACAAACGGTGGATACAGCTTTCGTACAAGTACGCTACCACTAGAGACATTTTATGTCTTATGTTTAATAAATTGAGAGCTTTCCAATGAGTGGTGAACGATTTTTGTGGGGTGGAAAATGAGGAAGTTAGTTTTCCCTAGGAACGATTGATTGTACGTGAAAATAATCAGAAATTTCCGCGTAACGCTCCCCTCGTAACACTCCCCGCGTGACGATCCCCGCGTGACGATTTTTCATTTATGTGCCATAGTAAAGACATAAAATGTCAAAAGAACTGTAAACATCATCCAACATCGATTTAGTGGATTATGTTGATGTTGTTGGTTGGCTTGGTTTTTACGAATGTAATCAAAGGATCCCTCAAAGGAGACCTAGGCGAGATTTTGTTATGAACGCGGGCTTTTAGTTGTAATGTGTTCTTCGACGCTTTAGATGTTTTCGACTTCTTAATAATAAGGATAATGTTGTGATTGAGACTGCTTTACAGAGTAGTGAGTCATCGTCTGCTTCCACGGAAGAGCGAGTAACGCAGTTCATTAGCAAATTTGTGTTACACCAAGAACATTCGAGAAGGCTAAAGGAGCGGCTAAAGCATGTTCCACGTTCTTTTTTTTTCAAGAAGTCAAGCATTTTTCATTCACGAATTTCCACCTCAACGAGTCGCGCATTACCTCATCGAGTCCTTATCCTTTGATTTCTATCAAAGACGATTTTATTGTGACAAACATAATCAAACCCTTGGTAACTTGAACATTTCTCTCCGTATGTCAAGCTGTGGATAATCCCCTCTGGGTCTTTAGTGAGCCGAACTAATGATGAGTCGAACAGTTTCTTACTGTCACAGGGTGTTCGACTTATCAACAGTGAACGGTAATGTGTAATTTGAAATTTTGAATTTCGAGTCGGCAGGTGTTTTCCCTTCTCGCGCTATTTACAGAGTTGCTCGGACATGGAAAACTTGTAAAAGTCATGGAAAATCATATTAATAGAGGAACCAAGCTTATTTGAAAAAAAAATCATGGAACTAATTGGAGAAAGTAATCCGAAAGTGCTACTAGGTTGTTTAATTTTTCTACCAGGAGGAGAATTAGCCTGAAGATCTTAAAGCTTACATCTTAAAATTGTTGATCAAGACAGGAAAATGGATGATTTTTGACTAGCTATCAAAGCAATTTGGGAAAACAATGAGGAAATTTTGACGACCATGGTACTCAAGAACAAAGCTACCAATGACTTTTGAGACCGAGACATTTATGTTAAAAGTGATGTTGGTTTTATCTTGGCAGAAGCGTTTATTTCCTCACAATTACTGTCTAATGTCATGCTAAAAGTAGAAATGAAATACAAGGATTGAAGTTAGTTGCAGTTAGGTACTTACAATTAGTTACAGTAAAAAGGATTACGTAAAAACATGTTGGAATTATCAGTTTTGTCTTCTCGTCAAAGTTAACATACAGAACCACTGAATGACTGATAAAGAGAGAGAAAAAACACTTTATTGAACATTGTAGAAGGAATAAAGGTGGACAAGGACTCCAGTAGTTATCGAAACGTAATGGATTTGCCGAAAGTTCAAATTGAGTTGCCAAAAGTTCAACTCAATTAATTACACGTATTGACTAATTAATTACATTATTCAATGCTTGGTTTTTTGCGTGAAATCAATAGATGCAGATAGCTCTGCATACAAGTACGACAGGAAGTATGTAGAACTAGAAAACTTTATACCATGAATATTATGAACAATAGAGGTCTCAGAGCTGTACCAATAATTGTAGAGAGGTTGCGAAAATGGATGCTTCGAACAAACTGGATGTTGGTTCTCAATAAGACCGGATAAAACCAATAACATCCCCGAGTCACAGGTAAACGTTTTCGGTCAGTTTTGATCGTGAAACTACAGAACTGTCTAGGGAGTAAGAATTCAATATCAGCCAGAATATGAAAGACTCGGAAATTCAGTTTCTCAATCAGAACTGGGATATGAACTTATAAAGAACACATATCTAAATTCCAGCCAAGCTATACAAACATACAAAAAACGAAAACAAAAAAAAAAAAAAAAAAAAAAAAATTCGTCTTAAGACAAAATAAAAAATAGAGTACCTCCACCTTCGCTCCTTCGGTGGTTTTGAAGTCGGTCAAAAAATAGGATCTACTATCAGATCTAGACTCAACAGAAATACTAGTAGCCAACTGTTGCGAAACTGACGAACCCAGTATTCACGTAGTTCTTGCCAATTCAACTCGGGCATGATTCTATACTCAGTTTGCATGAGTAATGAGTGTAAAGATGAGATGATACAAGTTCCATTGAAATTATGTCAATGGCCCCAATTTCTCGAATGAACGATAATCACCGCAAGACCCAAGTTTCATGAACATTCTCCCTGGGACCCGTTCAGACCATTAGATCCGGAACCTAATCCAGGAATCTATGGACGAAATCAACTCAGATAAAATCAACTCTTCACAATGGGATTGCGGTCATTGTCCCCTAAATGACTCGAAGGGGTTGAATGGATCATCGTAGTTCCGATGGTGGGGATGAAGAAGGCCAGGTCTTGAATGCTGATGAGATTTCCTAGCCCGGCGGTGATGTACCGACTGGGTATTTTCTCGTGATACCGCTTATCTTGATTCGCTGGAGAACGAAGCAAATTCCAACATCAAATTATAGCCATCGAAAGATGATGATCGTCTGGATTGGATAGTTGCTGAGGATCTCCTCTTGCTGTAATCTGTTACTGTATAAAAGTGAATTTTCAACGGTCATTGTTATTAGACACCTATTGGTTTATTATTTTCAATAATGAACCTTTGGAATCGACCAAGAAAAAAAAATGTTTAACCCCCCCAAAATTTAATTTTTAATTTAATTATTTAAATCAAAAAATTTTGATATAAAGGTATTTTTTTCCTTCAATTTAAGATTCTATAGAATTTTTAGAATTTTTTGAGACCACGCCGAGCTCTATAGGACAAACCGTTCGCTCCCTACGAAAATTTAAGTGTTTTACGCACGATAAATCAGAAACACGAGTGTGAATCGCAATAGAGGCCTCATATCCGTTCAAATTTTAGCTGACCGAAATACGATCGATGTTTTTCTTCAAGTTGGATGGTTGGTGGCTTTGCAGACGAGTGATCTATAGAAAAATAATAAACCATTGTGTAATAATTTGCAGCGTTTTTTGTATTGCAATACAAAACTGAGAGAGGATAGCCCCTTCCAAAGAACTGCCTATCTTTATAATTGATGACTAGAAGAAACATTCGTTTCCGCAAGGAAAAATAATATATTCCCAATCGAATGAGACCAAACAGAGCTTTGTAGGACCAGCCGTTCACTCCCTATAAGAACTCAAGAGTAGGACGAAAATTAAGCTGTAACACGAGTGTGAATCGCAAATTATTGACGGCAATAGGTCGATTCTCCGTCATTTTGGTGGTAGGTAATTTCTGGCTATGCATGGGAAAACTGTGTTCTTTGCAAAAGGGCGATTATCCAGAAAAAATTATAAACCGTTGTGTAATTATTTGCAGTTTTCTCTTTTGTCTTCCTTATCTAGGGAGATTTTTTTCAAATAGTACCTACCTACCTCCTCAATAGCTCTATTTTTGGTCACCATAAGCACATCAGTTTTAAGAAATTGTTACGTCCTGATTTTGCTCCTTCACTGCTGGAGATGGTACAACTTTCCGTTCGGACAGCTAGTCAGAACTCATGAGAAAAATAACACATTAAAAAAATCATCAATATAATCAGGTAATCAGGAATAAATTCTCAACTATGTTGAGTTTTTTTCAAATCAGAACACCATTAACACAAAATCATTGGTGGTCAGGTCCCTGATATATTTTATACCAATTGCAATACCGTTTGAAAATATTCTGTTCGTTACCACTTTTCGTTCCAAACGGTGGCAATCATTACTTGGGGCTCAAAGCACCTTCAACTTGGGTCTTCTGAGGTGTCATTTTATTAATCGTCACTCGGTGGCTTTTGCTTGATGAGTGAAATGTTTTGTATATTCTGTTTGGGTAGCAATCTCCAAAGGGGGATGCAGTTTTGACATTGACAATCCCCATGCAAGCAGTTCAATTTTTTCCCTAGTGTTACGCAACTTATACCAAGAAATAATGGTTCCGGAAACTCCGACATCAAAAATTATCAACTACAATGAAGGGTGGATTTGTTTAATAGAGCGTTTAGTTGATAATTACAAAATTTATAATGTTTACAGGCATATGAATGAAAACCTAAACACTACAACTCCCAATAAAAAGTTATTTTGTGTAGTGTAAATAAATTAAACAAAGGTTTATTTTTTCTATGTATAGATCACTCGTCTGTAAACAAAACAACTATGCGATTGTAACTACGTACCAACCATATTTTACCTTCACAATTAAGTTTATCTGGAACAAATAAAACGGAGACTAGACCTCTTTGGTAATTCACACTCGCGATTCAGATTTATCGTAAGTCCAACCCGTAAGTTCACATAGGGAGTGAACGGTTGGTCCTACAGAGCTCTGGGTGGTCTCATTCGATTCTAAAAATTCAATACTATTTTTAATTGATGAAATAACAGTATCTTTATATCAAAATTTTTTGAGCTAGGGCGTTTTGAAAATTTCAGCCTTTATTTTTCAACCCTTAGAAGTGATTGACACCCACCAAACGCTTCGGGGCACAACTAGATCCCAAATGAGCTCACATCAAATTTCATCAAAAACGGTCCACGGGAGCTAAGGAAAGTGCCGCGTACGGCGGACGGCAGGAACAATTTTTATTAGATTTTTTGGATTTTACGTAAACGTACCTTTAAACGTAAACCAAAAAATTTTTGTGGGTGGGGGGGGGGGGGAGTTGAAATTTTTTTTCTCGATCGATTCCAAAGGTTCATTATTGAAAATAATACAACCAAAATCTTGTGCTCTGAGTTGGAGTCTCATATCATTAATCAAACTGAATTACTTACAAACTTCCTTCTAATACTTTGGAAGGGAACATATTTTGGATATACTTTGGATTGTTGGGAGGGAGACAATTACCAACAGCACTTGCAACGGAAAACATTGGTAGGTTCAAGACAAATACCGTATTGTGCGGTCTGTTAACTTCTGACTTCCCGTTTCCGTGAGTTTGTTTTAACAATATTCCTGGCTCGCAAACATATTTCCGTCAGCAACGACCGCTAAGTACCTGCGTACTTCGCGTACACGTATTTGCGTTGCCGCATGTTGAACCAACGCAAACACGAATGCCGGGTCTTAACATGCGACCTCAGGCATTAAGTCAATGTTTAAATACGGGCTGTTTCATAAAGGAGGAACAGGAGAGAACAAGTATTTGTCTGACGTATTAGCGGTCTGGAGGGGAGATGAGGTGGAGATGAGGAGCCGAAAGGGACTGGCAGTGGTCAGTCTCGGATGAACGGCAGGTTTCCCCTAGTCTTGTTCAGTAAACGGGGGGAAACAATGAGACGTCTAATTATGTTTGCCAGGCACCAGCGCTTCCCATATCTCTCGGCTCGGCCACACTTCGCTGCCCTCTCACCATCTAAAACGGTGGATTCTACACCTCTCCTGCAACCCTCACCTTCGGCATATACCCAACTCAATCTAATCAGTGACAATGTAACTCCATATCGCGAAGGTAGAACTTTGTAATTGATGATGAAAACAGAGTCACTGACAACTCGGTAGCACTGGTCATTTGAAGTAAGTACTATTCCACAATGGAACTCTCGGTTGTGGTTGCTACACGACTATCAACTCAACCACAACTAATCCAATAATAGGTCTATTGTTGATGGAAATAGATCGCAATTTTGATTTAGTTCACTGGAGGGAAACCCCTACATTAGATCGTAGTGTGCAGTGAGCAATTGTGCTCAATCCTAAGGTTCGATCGATTTAGATGGAATTTCGCATCGTGCTCATTTGTTCGATAATTAAAATCGATTTAAGGGTAGGGATGTCGATACATATCGATACTTTTTTTCTAGTATCGGAGGCGATACTTTTTTAACTCTCACATCAGATAAAACGCTATCTATTTTTTATCTCCCACATTAGATGAAAGTCTCGAATTTTAGTGGGTACCTCTTCCTCTACGTAGATTGTTGGGAGACCAACCACTTCAACAAACTAAACAAAGTTGATTTACCACCACCTCCAGCTCTCTATGATAACCTGCTGTCCTCCATAATCTAGGAAGGACTACCAAAATGTTAACCCAATCAAGAGCAATACTCAAAAACAAGCGCCTAAACGAAAAAAATGAGAGATTTATTGTTTTGTTCATTCTATATTAATTATTATCCTCTCGGTGGAGAGATGTCACACTGATGGGGAGAAACATAAAAGGCATTTTCGGCATACTTCAAAATATCGATACTTTTTGATACTTCCTGGATATATCGATACGATATTACATCGACACTTCTGAAGTATCGGACATCCCTATTAAAGGGCCATAAGAAGGGAGTTTCTCTCCCGGTATTCATCTCCTTCAAATTTTAGCTGGTCAAAATCTCTGTTCGTTTCTTTGAGTTGTACTCAGTTTTGCGTCCTTAGCAACCATTAATTTCCTTAGCAACCAGTATTCAACTTTCTATATGAAGGACTTCTTTATTTCTTCGAATGGAGCGTGAAGCTTCTATTTCATCTAAATAAACTCGATTATGAAGCGAAAAGTTAGTTGGTAGGGAGCACAGAGTAATGGAGACAAGTTAACAGAGAAGAAAGCCAACGTTAAAATGGTGTGCAAGCATTTTAGAGGCTGCCTCAGTTGCGCCATCTACTTTCAGCTAGGATTGAGGAACTACTACGGAAGTGGTGGGGAGGGGGAGGCCACACTCTTCATACCGCTTCTTTTCAAATCCTATCAAATGACCAGAAATTGATAACTTTTCGTTTCATCATCATTCAAATTTTCAAAAATTACTTGGAAAAACCTATTGAGTCGAAAGGTATTTTCAGAGTTTCTCATACAATTGTTGTTGTGCCTATCGCCAGTAGTTCAAATATTCAATTGACAACTGCCACCCAAAGAAACGTTTGAAACCCAGTGTATTATTGAAAATCGCTCGATTCTTTCGTACATATCGCGAATATAACTGAATGTTATCAAATTAATTACTTAGATGCAGCCGGTAACGCACCAAGGAGAAAAATATGTGATAAATAAGGTGACTTGTTGTGATGAGGTTGGGAACAAGTGATCATGAACGCTATCTGTTGCTTTCCACTATAACTACGTCCTGGAGCTCCACCAATCAGAACGCTTCTCGGGCTCCCACATTCAGCTTTCAGCCCAGTGGTAGGGAGTGACAATGGCAAAACTGTGTTCTTTGCTGGCGAGTGATCTGTATAGAAAAATAATAAATCTTTGTGTAATAATTTCCAGCTTTTTTTTATTGCAGATTCGGGTTCTACGTGAAATTTCATGAACATTTTTTTGAGAGATCTTCAAGTACCTACCTATTGAGTAAAAAGACCATTTTCTTCTTTAAAAAGTTCATTATTCGTCGATAATTTGACCAAAATGCAGTCAAATTAAGAAACTAACATCACCAAGTGATTCAGCGTAAAAAAAACTCAAATATCATGTGTCACACTTAGGTACTTTGTACATGCACATTTTGACACAACCTCACGGTTGCGCATCCTTGAGCATGCGCTGAGCGGGTTGCGCGCGATGAAAAAAAAATCGTTTGAGGGGTGAAATGTTCTTGAAATTACATGTAGAATCTGAATCTGCAATAAAAATGGGGGTCTCATTTCGACAGTAACAATATAAAACCGCGTAAGTCGAAACTTAAGTCGACAAAATTTTGTTTTTTACAAGTTGCTTCTAAAAATGGTCAATTTCTAAGTTAACTTCTTACTTTTAGAAGTTACTAAAAACTTTTAACTTCCAAGTTGAATTCTAACTTTCAGAAGTTACTTCTAAATGACTTAATAGAAGTTTTTTACGTCTCCTGAAAAATTTCGTTTTTTTCAACTTACGCGGTTTACATTGTTACTGTCGATTTGAAAAAAAAACCAAGTAGGTGTGCGTTGAGATGTTTGAGATTCTTGGGAAAAATCATGAACATTTACAAAAAAAAAAAAAAATTACCACAATCTGGACGATTTTAGGATTGGGGGAGGGGGAGGGGACAACTCGTGAGACACCCTGTATTTAGAATCTGTAATTTCTCACACTATTACACAGTAAGCTTGAAAGAAGCGCACAACTTTTAAATTGTTTTCGATGGACGAGCACGTTCAGTAATCACCCCCATTCAAAGGAGCAAGCGAAGTGAGCAAACAAATTTGAATATCTCAGGAACAACGTACTGTGGCCAACACTGTACGTCAAGTAAGTGCAATGAAGGGATTATTTATAGCAGATTTAATCCGTATTGCGAATTGAATTTTGTCAGAGAAAAATTAGAGTCAGTCGAATGGGGAGAAAAAACAGTTATTTATGCAGGGTTACCAACCGGGTTATACCAATTAGAGATTGTATTGAGTGGTTGGCGAGGGAGGAGGGCACAGTTGTAGTCAATCGAAAAAGGTAGAAACTGGAGGAGGAAGGGGCGGATGTGGAGGTGGAGGGTACAGCCGTATTGTTATCGGGAGTTTTTAATTTAGGGCGAAAAAAGGGGGGTTGAGAGAGGCTTCAAGGGATGAAGGCTAAGGGTTGTTTTTGCCTGAGGCTCCCCCTTCCATCTACAGGCTGAGAATAATTAAGAGGCCAATCAAGGCGGAGTGGGGGGAGAGTTAATGAATTGATTGCGGTGTTGCTCTCACTCTCTCCCAGTCAAAATATTACGTACCTCACAATAGTCGATCCTCAGCTCCCTTTTCTGTTGTTCGATTTCCATTTCGACTTTTTCCCCTTCATTTTTAGTTTTTATCTATTAAGTAGGTATCTTTTTGCAAATAGTCGGTAAAATAAGGTTTCCTCTTAAATATTGTTATAGAATATGGAAAAGCTACCTTAGAAGGATTATTCATTCTTGAAATATTTACGGAAATAAAATTAAATTTCAGCTAATTAAACTTATTTAATTTAATAACCAATGAACGAGATATTAACGACTGTATTAACACCGTCAATATCAACTAATAACAAATCCATAAAAATAAGAAGAAGAAAAATCAATCAAGTAAGTAAGTGGTATAAAACAGACAACAGTTTAGTAAATTTCTTGTAGTTTCTTCATGCAAGGTAAAACTGCTGGGCCGACTTCCGAGATTCTTTGGTAAAATCTTGCTTTTTCGATAGATAGCAGCATTTTTGAGAAGAAACTTTACTTCTCATTTGGTGACAAAGTGAATATGTGCAAATTAAGTTGTATTCCGAAAACCAATAGAATATTGGATATTTAAAGTACCTACCTAAAATGCAACAAAAAATCTGAATTAGAGTACTGTTGAGCAGGCTCATAGTTTTCAAGCAACCTTTTAGCGAATTTTTTCAAGGAGAATGATAAAACTATATAACTATACCTAATGTGTCACTCCGAACGATAACAATAGTAGGTAATCGTTTGGAAAATATTTCAAGTTATTGCCTAAATGTTCGTAATCACAAACGAAAAGACGATTTCGTTAGCCAGGAATTCTGGAAACCCTAAGGAGTCTAAATTTCAAAAAATATGCCCAAAAAACGTGTTTTTAGAGTGGATGTTACCATGTTAATTATAATAACAAAAATTATATTTGGATACAACACAAAATTTCTGATATTAACAATTGTCAAAATACTAGATATCAATTACACTACATTACACTAGATATAAAATACTACATAACAATTTATATACTTGTACTTAACAAATGATTAATTATTAAACGTGAGAGATAAAAACATTTTGAACATTTTAGGAGCAACAAAAATTGGACAAGGACTCCAGTAGTTGTCGAATTGCCAAAAATCCAAATTGATTTATACCAAAGGTTGATTCCCAAATGGATTTTTTTTTCTTAGTGTTGTCCAACTTTACCTCACATTAATCGCATAAGGACGTCCAAGTCTTACGGTGGGACGTCCGAAGAAACATGCATTAATATGGCTAATAACTGAAGGGGACTTAAGATGCGATAGAATGTTTACCAGCATCTATGTATAATGGAGTAACATTCATATTAAGAAAACGAACAAAATCAGAACTAAACTCTGGTCTCACCTCTGTTCATACGTTTTCTCTTGATAAACTGTTCTGTTTTCCCCGACAAATAAATATCGATCTGTTAAATCAGAAGTGGTTGCTTAGGTGTATATTTGTGGGGGTGGAATTCAGCTGAGAAACTGGTCTGACTTCGAGGTAGGAATCGAACGTTTATCGGTCATCTTGGGTTGTCGAGGGGGGACGAGACAGCCGAAGGGATGAAAAGGGACTCCAAACGAGGAATAAGCGCAGCTGTAGGGGAACTCACACCCCCTGGACCCCCGACAATAGCGGGCAAATGACAAATGAAATAGGCAAATGAAGAATTGTCAGGTGAATAGGGGCTGTAATGGGGGGACCTTCCGTCAGTCCCCTTTCCGCCTGTGGGGATGCGATGGCTGAGCGGGGGGGCTTCTGGTAACGATCCATTGTCCACAGTCTTGTGTCCGTCTAATTCCACCAATCACAACCCTTTATATTATCAACAACTACGTGATTGGGTTTTAACCCCTGCTCTCTACTGCCCTACCTTCCCTACTGGGACAAGCGTCGACGTTGGTCAACCGGTGGTGGTCGAATTACTCGATTTTCATCTTTCACCCACTAATCTCGGAACTCTGCCACCTGCAACGCTGGGAAGATTCTACAGACTACCACTACTACCTCTAAGCGAGACACTTTCTAATTTTTTGTAGAACGTGGAGATTTTAAATATATATGAAGGGATACCCTCTGATTGATTTTGTTTCTCAGTCAAACATGGTAGGTACGTTGTATTTCTACCACTTTCCTTTACAAATTGCACAAGCATATAACAATCGTACATGTTTAGACACAAAATGTGTTTTTACGGAGGTTTTTTGGTTTGAACATGTCTGCCATCACATATCCATTGGTGATGAGAATAATATTTCAATTCAACATATACAATTTTATTTTATTTTTTACGAGCTAAAATTGCTCCGTATTGACCTGAAGCTGAAATTTCACAGGGAGCCTATTTATACTGCTGATTCTGAATAACAAACTGAGATTCTCTCTGATCAGCTGGGTAAGTTAAATTCACTTCTGGAGTCCTATAAACACATTCTGTCAGACGTATTTTAGACCAAATTGAGCTTACTAGAGAAATGGAGCTCCCAAAAGCAGCTTTGGTACGGAGTTTGATACCAAACCCCTGCATTTTCGTGCTTTATAGGCCTCTGCAGAACTGGTGGATGGCTGTACTGCAGTTTGACTTATCCTAAACCAAATAGTGACACGAAGAGGAAGAGATGAAGCTTCACAGCTGTAGGACGGCAGCCAGGCTTATTTCGAATACAATTTAGTTCCTACTTATTAAGTAGTGATACGAAGGAATGGTTAAAGTGATGCTCTGGACGAGGTTTCCTCCACCTGTGAGCTTTAGGTTGAGATTAGAACAGTATAAAACACGAAACTTCTGCTTTACATTGGAAGGGCTGTACAACCCCTGACATATTCTAGGCAACATCTGTGTTTCCCTGATTCGATTTTTTTTTCAATATCAGAAATTATCTTTACAAAAATGTTAATATTTCAATACGAAAGGAAACTCGTTCCTATTTATTTACGATTCTTCAGAATATGTGCCGAGCTAATTACTGATAAGAAGGTACCCTGGAGTTCATCATCTATCATTTCGAAATTGCCTCCCTTCTGCCTTCCGTCCAATGCCAAAACAGGCGATAGCGATCATTTTGGTACCAATGCTGGCAATCTCTCGAGGTTTAATTGAATTGGGTTATAAATTAGTAGCCCAGGCGAATTAGACCAAAAATGGGCAAATAGGAGAAATAATTCATAGTAAAGAAATTTCTTCACCAGCGTCTTCCTTTACACTTGGTTAATCATACCTCAAAAGTCCCCTATGGTGGGAGGTGAGCTCGAGGAGGGGGGGTAAATTTTCTCCTTTTTTTTCGACTTTTTTCGGTTTTTTGCCTATAACTCCAAAAGTAAGCGTTCTAGCGGATTTTTTACCATTACCAGAATTAAAGTACATTAAATTTCCTACAATTTGCATTTCTGACTTAAGTCTCTACGATTACGCCTTCCGCCGCTAGAGCGCGTTGAAAAGTAGGTATCATTTTAAAAAATCAGCAAAAAGGTCTTTTTATGCTCTTTTTACTCGGAAATTTTCAGGAATTGGTGGGTTGGCATTTAGATGGTCCCCTCTGAAAATCATTGCCCCCAGCCTGATCGTAGCCACTGCGCATGCGCAAACTTGTATTTCCTTTTTTTTATTTTTTGTACTGCCATAACTTCTACATTTCCCATCTGATTTCGATGAAATTTTCAGGAATTATGCTAGTTGGGGTGGAGATGGTCCCCTATGAAAATCATTGTCCCCAGCCGATCGTAGCCACTGCGCATGCGCAAACTTGTATTTCCTTGTCACTGCCATAACTTCTACATTTCCCATCTGATTTCGATGAAATTTTCGGGAATTATGCAATTCGGGGCGGAGATGGTCCCCTATGAAAATCATGGCCTCCTAATTGAAAACACTTACTGTCTTAACTCTCTACGATTACGCGTTACACCGCTAGAGCGCGTTGAAAAGTAGGTGTCATTTTAAAAAATCTTTTGCAAAAAGATCTTTTGATGGTCTTTTTACTCAGGGATCATTCTTATTAGGCCTGATGACATCTTCTAATACATGACTTGTTAACCGAACATCAGTAATGCTCTGACAATGACTTAAGAAGGTTTCATGCAGGTATTTTTTTCACTTACGCCTTGAAAAGTGTATCAATATCACATATTTTCAGCACCCTTACCTACAGTTAGTCAACTATAGGCTCCAAAAATGAAAAGAAAAAAATAAGAGACCAAATTAAATGATCTGTATTAAATAGAGTATAAGACTATTCACAGAAGTAGTAGTGTATTCAAGTAGTAGTAGTGTATTCAAGTAGTAGTAGTGTATTCACAGAAGGTGCGTGTAGTAACAAAAGGTGTGGGAGTGGGATTCGGCCATCGATCTTTACAGGTGTCTGCTCTGCATCCGTAAGGAGTCTCCATCCACAGTCAACCTGAAAATTCAAAATCGGATCACAGTGAAGTAAGTGCCTGTAATCTTATATTGATAGATAGATGAGTTCATGTAGACGATTAGGATCAAACTTACATAGTGGTCTTATGGTTCCATGTATGTTTCCTCATCTTCTTCGGATGAATTGTCGTCGGCAAGTGGGGGGTTATTTGTGTAGGAACCTGAACAGTTGGAGCAGAGTAGATCCCAGCTCTGCGGCATCCACATCAACCACTACCGCAGCTTTTGGTGGTGCTGCAGAATATGTTGTGCAGAATTTCAGGCGTGGCTGGTGGATCCAAAGTTGGAATTGGTTTAAGGAAGCCATCGTCTCCCCTACTCCAACCCCAATTTGTTGCTTCCAACTTGTTGCCCAGCCATTCTTGAACTTGGAAGTAGACTCAATATGAATGCTGCCAGGCAGATCCTCTGGTAGGTGGGGAGATCTGGAGCTTCCCTCTCCTGAAAATTGCTGACGTGGTGTCACAGCCACCAAATGCGTGAATAAATAAAATGCTATCAGCAAATGGGAGGTGTTCCAGCTCTGTTGTGGGGTATGTTCTGCCTTCCTCATTCCCTTTCCCAGGGAACTTTGTACTCAGCATTCGGATGAAACGTTCCTTATTTCTATATTTACTAAAACAAATGTTGCTGCTGAGTCATCAATGACATATCTTCTGAGTACAAAGTTGATTGATCAAGGGATACAAGTTAGGCAGGCTGATGCAGATGATTGTGGAGCTATTGTGGAGTGTGCTTTGGAAAAGGTACAATCTGGTAATCAAACAGCATCGGCAAAGACGTGGATCTCCTGGTTCTACTCGTAGCTTTGGTTCCCAAGGGACAAGAAATAAAATTCTTTAAGCCTGGGAAAGGGAATGAGTAAGGCAGAACATACGCCACAACGGAGCTAGAACACCTCCTATTTGCTGATAGCATTTTATTTATTCACGCATTTGGTGGCCGTGACACCACGTCAGCAATTTTCAGGAAAAGGAAGCTGACTATTGCCAAGCTGTTAATGAAGCATCTCTCACAACAGAATGTCTCAGACATTTTTTATTCCCCCACCTCCACGCTGGATAATGTAGCGCGAGCCTGGGAAACGATGTTCCTAGCCATGTATAGTTCAACACAAGGTGATCTGGATAAGCAACGTTACCTTGGTTTTTATCAAATCCACCACGAGAGTGAAGCCGGATCTCTCCTCCTTACCACCTACCAGAGGATCATGCCCGGCAGCATTCACATTGAGTCTACTTCCAAGTTCAAGAATGGCTGGGCAACAAGTTGGAAGCAACAAATTGGGGTTGGAGTAGGAGAGACGATGGCTTCCTTAAACCAATTCCAACTTTGGATCCACCAGCCACGCCTGAAATTCTGCACAACATATTTTGCAGCACCACCAAAAGCTGCGGTAGTGGTTGATGTGGATGCCGCAGAGCTGGGATCTACTCTGCTCCAACTGTTCAGGTTCCCACACAAATAACCCCCAACTTGCCGACGACAACTCATCCGAAGAAGATGAGGAAACATACATGGAACCATAAGACCACTATGTAAGTTTGATCCTAATCGTCTACATGAACTCATCTATCTATCAATATAAGATTACAGGCACTTACTTCACTGTGATCCGATTTTGAATTTTCAGGTTGACTGTGGATGGAGACTCCTTACGGATGCAGAGCAGACACCTGTAAAGATCGATGGCCGAATCCCACTCCCACACCTTTTGTTACTACACGCACCTTCTGTGAATACACTACTACTACTTGAATACACTACTACTTCTGTGAATAGTCTTATACTCTATTTAATACAGATCATTTAATTTGGTCTCTTATTTTTTTCTTTTCATTTTTGGAGCCTATAGTTGACTAACTGTAGGTAAGGGTGCTGAAAATATGTGATATTGATACACTTTTCAGGATGTAAGTGAAAAAAATACCTGCGTGAAACCTTCTTAAGTCATTGTCAGAGCATTACTGATGTTCGGAAAACAAGTCATGTATTAGAAGATGTCATCAGGCCTAATAAGAATGATCCCTGAGTAAAAAAACCATCAAAAGATCTTTTTGCAAAAGATTTTTTAAAATGACACCTACTTTTCAACGCGCTCTAGCGGTGTAACGCGTAATCGTAGAGAGTTAAGACAGTAGGTTTTTTCAATTAGGAGGCCATGATTTTCATAGGGGACCATCTCCGCCCCGAATTGCATAATTCCCGAAAATTTCATCGAAATCAGATGGGAAATGTGGAAGTTATGGCAGTGACAAGGAAATACAAGTTTGCGCATGCGCAGTGGCTACGATCGACTGGGGACAATGATTTTCATAGGGGACCATCTCCACCCCAACTAGCATAATTCCTGAAAATTTCATCGAAATCAGATGGGAAATATAGAAGTTATGGCAGTAACAAGGAAATACAAGTTTGCGCATGCGCAGTGGCTACGATCAGGCTGGGGGCAATGATTTTCATAGGGGACCATCTAAACGCCAACCCGCACAATTCCTGAAAATTTCCGAGTAAAAAGAGCATAAAAAGACCTTTTTGCTGATTTTTTTTAAATGATACCTACTTTTCAACGCGCTCTAGAGGCGGAAGGCGTAATCGTAGAGACTTAAGTCAGAGGAGCAAATTGTAGGGAATTTAATGTACTTTAATTCTGGTAATGGTAAAAAATCCGCTAGAACGCTTACTTTTGGAGTTATAGGCAAAAAACCGAAAAAAAAGTCGAAAAAATAGGAGAAAATTCACCCCCACTCCTCGAGCTCACCCCCCACCATAGGGGACTTTTGAGGTATGATTAACCAAGTGTAAAGGAAGACGCTGGTGAAGAAATTTCTTTACTATGAATTATTTCTCCTATTTTCTCTAATTCGCCTGGGCTATACGTTGGTTTATTAATTTCAATAATGAACATTTGAAATCGATACAAAAAAATGGTACCTCCCCCCTCCCCCAAAATAAAAATTGTTGATTTACGTTTCAAGGTAGGTACGTAAAATCCAAAAATCTAATAAAATGTTTCCGTCCGTCAGCCGTACGCCGTGCGCAGCACTTTCCATAGTTTCCTAGAACCGATTTTCATGAAATTTGGTATTTGGCCTCAATTTGGGGTCTAGTTGAGCCCCGAAGCTTTTGGTTGATGTCAGTCACCTCTATGGGTTGAAATTTAAGGTTTACAATTTTGAAAACGCCCTAGCTCAAAAAAAATTCCATATAAAGGTATTGTTTATTCACCAATTTTAAATAGTATTGAATTTTTAAAAATTTTGGAGACCAGGTGGTCTTGAGGACTTAAGGTCGGACTTACTATAAATCGGAATCGCGAGTGTGAATCACCAAAGAGGACTAATCTCCGTTAAAATTTTAGCTGACAAAAATGCGATCGCTGTTCGTTTCTTTGAGTTGTACTCAGTTTTGCGTCCTCGGCAACTAGTAATAAAATTTCCTCATGAAGGCACCCACAACTCCCTGATTTTCCCCCCTTCACTTGATATGTGATAGGTAGTATCTTTGATTGGTAGGTGGTAACAATGGCAGAGCCGTGTTCTTTGCAGAAGAGTGATCTATATAGAAAAATAATAAACATTTGTGAAATAATTTGCAGCGTTTTCAATTTTCTTTTTTTCCTCAATCGCCGCTCCATGAGTGACCAGAGATCAACTTCTGATGAATAAAAGTAGGTAAGTAAGTATCTGGTTGTCTTGGAGTCTAAATAGGTACTCGATCAGCTGCCAAGAGGAAAGTCACCCATTAACTCTTTCAGGTTCTTTTTGAACCAGTTGAGCTCGCACCTTCTAGCTCACCCAATCAATCCTAAGAATCCTCGGATTTTGATCTAAAAATCAACTCAAAAAAATAAATTCAAACGATTTGGAGACAAAAAGATGTATTGAGTGAGAGTTTTACTTCAACCCGTTCTTTCGCGGCATTTCTTCTGAAAATGAGAAAATTACTTCATGATTCCTCATTCTATTAGCTATTAGCTTAACCTGGCTCATTCATGGGTCGTTTTCTAATTGCGCGGGCTTGAAATGTAATAATCGTGACCGGCCTCTCGCTCAAATTGATTTTCTGTAGCGCCCGAGGAGTAATTTATTCTTCCTAGGGGATCCGACCGCCACAAATCACGGATACGTGTGGACTCGAGTTTTCACAAAAGGTTGCGCTGGTGAACTTCAAGTAAAGGAGTCTCGTTAAAAGATTCGCGTGAAATATTCAATTTGAGGGGAAGTTGACGGTATGAGGGATTGAGAAATATCGAACTCGTGTCGTAACCTTTGGAGGGCGAAGTGGTTGATCTATGATAGTCATAAGCCTGACTTTCCACTCGGTGCAGAGACTTATGAATTATGCTCGCCGCGGAGCTCAGATCTCAAAGTTCTTTGTGATGTAGTTAGTTGAGTAACATTACTAGTCAATGCGAAAACTAGTTAACTTAAGAAATTTGGCAACTGTGTGAATTCTCCGCTTAGATGAAAAATTAATTATTGAAAACGGGGGATTATACACTTCTAACGAAATTGGGATTAAGAATCGCCGTTTGGAACAATTATTATTCTCAAGAAGCTGACAGCCAATCGGTGGCACACATTTCTAAATGGGGTATTTCGGTCAATTTTTTTAATTTTTTTGTTTCAAAAGGGTATGGCTCAGGAATAACGGTAATCGGGTCTGTTCGTCGAGAAATTGTTTTCAAAAAATCAGAGAAGCTAAGGAAATTTGAAGATTTGAATGGTGTGAAGTAGCTAGCCAATCGTGACGTAGCTAGCCAACTGTCTTTGAAAAAAGATCCATGCACAGAAACCCTTGGAGGACCTCTTGGATACTACAAAATTCTACTCACACACGCGCGCGGCGTATTCCGCGGCGTAGTCCTTGCCTAGTGTGTGTGCATTTATAGCGGCCCGCCTTTTTCAAACGTGTGATCTCTTTAATTAATTTTTCTACCACATGTTATAGTATCATTGGACTTAAAGTTGTAGTATATAGGTTTTCAAGGGTGCTGAATCTAAATTTGAGGTCAAAAACCTGAATTTTGACCCACCGAAATACCCCATTACCTTATTTGTTCTCCTCCCTGAATAACATCTTTATAAACATTAAGAATGATCACAGCAGTAAGTGTGGCATGGGCTTAGTCGCACTCAATGAATCGAACAAGAAGTTCAATCTGATTGTTCGAAGTTGTCACAGCTATCGAGTTGGCCTAGATTCGTCACCCAAAGTCACCAAAAAGACAATCGTACGGGCGTTGATCGATACTGGATCACAACATTCCTACACTCGTGAACACTTAATAGTCCAGCATGGATTTGAACCTACAAATACTGTGTCTGCTGCCCACGCTTCAACACAACAAACGCTGATGTAATAAGAGTCAACTCGAAGTAGCTTGTGGTTGGTTATTAACGTAACAAACAATATTTATATGTATTTTAAAATTTACTAGGTTGTTTTGTCGCCGTTCTTCTAGTTGGTCTTCCGTCTCCTCCCGCTTCATAGTCCGACATATTCCTCCTCGTTCGAGGCATATTTCCGCGTGGATTCTCAATTTCCGTCGCCAGTTGAAATGACTTGGCACAATCAAGATAATGGAATGATATATTCTACAACATTCATAACTTTGTCAAAATACTCGTAGATATGTTGGTCAAGTTAATAACCAGCCATCAACTATTCCGTAGTTGACTCAATTACAGTGCCGAATGTGTTCAAAATGTTCAAATGAAAATGTTCAAAATGTTAGTATATTTTAAGTACCTATTAGGGTATCTATAAAACTACAATTTTTAGGGACTTTTCATCAGAGTTTCATTGGCAAAAAGGAAATCCGTTGGTATAGTGTAATTCAAAATAATGTTAAAACCAGTGATAATGTAATTTTATGCAGTCTAAGCCAACAAAGATGATAAAAAGTCAGCCAAGTGGGTGTGGCACATAGCTTCCTTAAATTCAGAATCCGAGTATCAGAGTACCCATACGATAATCTGGTGCATAGTAACTAACCTCAAAACATCATTCTCTAAGTACCTTGCAATACTTTCATAGAGGGGTTCAGCTGTGGCCGAACGAGTTGCGGCATGTGTCTCTGGAGACGAGACTCGGACCGGCTGCTGGGCCGTGAGTTCGGAACTTGACTCGAGCCGGTCGCAGTTCCCCCTCGCCACAACCCAGGGCGGTGAGGTCAATGGGAAGCTATGAGCGAAATCATCAGAACAAATTCTGATCTTTCCTTAGGAAGACAGCTGATGACGTCCACGACGCCAGGAATGACAGTCGGACGAAAATCCAACCTGAAATGGTTGTTTACTTTACCTTCATAGAGGCCATTTACACGCCAACCCCCTCAGCCCTGAAAATTTCATCGAAATCGGACGATAACTTCTAATAGTTTTGCCCGTTACAAGGATTTCATGATATACATTTGGACATAAAACCGATATTCTTCAAAAAAGTCTAAAACGTAAAACGCGAGAAGAAATTTTGATTTTGGAGAACTTTTGTTTTCCCTTGAAAAGCGAGAAAGTGCTAGAAAGCAATTCATAAAACTTATACACGATTTAAGGAATTGAACTCGAACAGATCCATCGACAGTCAAACATAATGAAATCGTATCACTTCAAAAAGATTCGAATTACAAAATGATGGGGAAATTTTTGATTTCGAATACCCTAATTTTTTCGACTTGCTCCATAAATACGAGTCTTTTTGAACTCAGGGTAGTGATGGAGCAAAATAAGAATTTCCAAAAGACCCTCTGGAAAATATCGTTTAGATGTTGGTGAGATGATGCTGGACTGATTTGTCGCCTGAACTGATAATTTTTTATCATTCATGCAGAGAAAAATATTTTTAATGTAAATTCTGAATAAGCGCAAAATTTCATGCGAAAATGGAGAACTAGGTACAGAGTTCTGACCGGCGGGTAAAACATGATTTTGAAACACGATGTCTGTAGTGCGTACTCACTACGTTGTATAATGAACGCCCGACTGGGAAATTTAATCAGATCCCGTGGCTTGGTGGAGAGTAGGTAGGTAACTTGAAAAGTATAATTGAAAACCGCGCTAGAGGACAGGTGAGATGGTGATAGAGGGAAAGAAGGATGGGGGGAGTGAGAGAGGGTGATAACTGTTGACACATCCTTAGCTGCTAATGATAATGATGTCCGGTGCCCCAATGTGACGGCAGAGTGAAAACAATTTTTCACAGAAGCTTTACTGACAGGTTCGCCGTGCTGTCACGAAAGGCAATTCGGGGTAATTGCGTGGATAACGTGATGCGAGAGCTCAACTCTACTCACTGCCGACGTAACGAGCGCTCGACCCCGCATCAAGTTCGTTTAGAAAACTATCGCCCACAATCTCCACCCCTGCTCAAAGCGTTACCCCTAGTCTCTATTAGGTACTGCATTTGGTATAGAATGAGTCTGATTGCAGTTCCACTACGACCTAGCAGTAGCAGGATTGCCACGTGTTTGGTATTGTATTAAACAGCTAGGAGTTCACCCACGCCCCTCTCCGATTCTCCATGTCACTATTAGGAGCTGAATTCGGTCTATAAAGTCTGACTGCTGTATAGTACTCCTACAGTTTGCAGCGTTTATGATCAAACAGGAAAAGGGATGATGATGTTCAATTTTGTACCACTGCCACTGTCGGGAGCTCTGCCACAACACTTCTCCACTTCTCATGAACATTATTGGATATGCAGAGTTCGAATGTCTGACTGCTGTACAGCTATTCGATCCTTAAGCAGAAGTTTCATGTTTGGACAGAGCAAATCTCACTTCGAAGCCTATAGGTGGAAGGAACCTCGACCAGAACTTCTCCTGTAAAACAATCCTACAATTCGGCAGTGTATGATCAAGCAGGTGCGGCGTTGATAATGTTCAATTTTGTTCTGTAGACACTGATGGGAGCTCCTCCACACTACTCCTGGTACATTAGGTATACTAAATTTTGCTAAATTCTATATTCAAATGAAATTTAAACCAAAAAACTGGACATGAATTTATCTTTTCCTTCTGGGTTTCTTCAGGGCAAACTCAAATTTGCTTCGAAGAACCCAAATTGATTTTTGTCGAGTTTTTCAGGGTTTCATATTTTTGTGTTTTTACCCAACATGGCACACTTTTTTCGTATGTTCGTAAGATAGTTTCAATAGGAATTGTAATAAGTTATCCCGCTCGGAGGACTAAAACTGTTCAGGCAGATATCAATGGAAAACTTGGATGCGTTATGACAACTAACGGAATGCAAATCCAAATGATGGTAGACGAGACATTTGGTAGGACTTACAGGTTTCCAGGATCTTCTTTATACAGGGTGTCTACAAAACAGCTGTAAGGAATTCAAGGGGTCGATTCTACTACTTATTTCCAACAAAAAGTGTCTCTTAGAATTTTTTTAAACGCCTCTTTAACCGAATTTTTTCACTTTTAATTTTTTTTCGTGTTTTCGACCTTACTCCATTAAAACGGTCATAACTCTCTTAAATTACGCTCAAAAATTAAAAATAAGGATACCGTTGGAAAGAGCGTCAAATTTCCTATCTCCCTGAAACCAAATAACAAATTTTCAGTTGAATTACACGAGAAATATAGCAACCTAAAAAGTGAACTTAGTAAATTTTCGAAAAATTCCCGTTTTTCAACGCCTATAAAATCCAAATATTACCAGGTAAAGTTCTGTTGCCGGAAAGCCTAAAAACTGCGCCAGAATCTCAGCTTTCCAATGGTATAATCAAAACATATTCTACAACCGTATTTAGGGGAGAAATTCGTGTAAATACGGTTTTAGAATATGTTTTGATTATACCATTGGAAAGCTGAGATTCTGGCGCAGTTTTTAGGCTTTCCGGCAACAGAACTTTACTTGGTGATAATTGGAGATTTATAGGCGTTGAAAAACGGGAATTTTTCGAAAATTTACTAAGTTCACTTTTTAGGTTGCTTTATTCCTCGTGTAATTCAACTGAAAACTGTTATTTGGTATCAGGGAGATAGGAAATTTGACGCTCTTTCCAACGGTATCCTTATTTTTAATTTTTGAGTGTAATTTAAGAGAGTTATGACCGTTTTAATGGTGTAAGGTCGAAAACACGAAAAAAAAAACTTGAAAGTGAAAAAAGCCGGTTAAAGAGGCATTTAAAAAAATTCTAAGAGACACTTTTTGTTGAAAATTAGTTGTAGAATCGACCCCTCGAATTCCTTACAGCTGTTTTGTAGACACCCTGTATACTGCCAGCAATTGAAGACCCTGCAGCCCCTGCAATTGAAACCCTGTGTTCACTTCACTACTTGCATACTGGTTCAAGAACTACCATTTTAGCGAATTTTCAAGGAAAATGTTTGAGTTGACACGATGTTGCTGCAGATTCTTCAATTGCAGGAATGGTCCCAGTGAGGTTAACTGGGTATTTGGAGGATCAAAAAGATAGATTTTGACAGATCAATTTGCATAGAAGTGCAAATCTTGTTTCAGTCAATTTTCTAAGAAAATGTAGCTATTGCGATGTACTCAAATTTTTAGCATGGACCTTTAAGTAATTTTTTACACTAAAATCCATTCTGTATCATTCTAAAACGATTCCTGAAAATTTTAAAAAACCCACATCTAGGCAAATAATGGAATAGAACGAAATACGACTATGCGACACTCCGGAAAAATAACTTGAGGAATATTGATTCTCAACAAGTTTTCGCCAACATGTTCATAATAACAAACGAAAAAACGAGTTCGTTAGTCAGGAATTTTAGACTTAAGGGTCCAAATTTCAAAAAATAGGTCAAACACTTTTTTGGTTTTTCGGATTTTTGTGGATATTACTTGAGTAATCATTGTAATATATGGTAAACACGGACTCAACACGCAATTTCTAATATAAGCACGATTTCAAAAATTGAAAATTTCAAAAAAATATTTGGTACACAGGACGTACTAGAAAGATCGTCCAAACTTCAGACGTCGATTCTACAAGGTCTTTCCAACAAAAAATGTTTCCTAGCAATTTTCTTTTAACCCCTTGTTTTTTCAAGTTTTTTCAATTTAAATATTTTTTTCGTAAGTTGAACCTTGTCTCACTAAAATTATTATAGCTTCCTTATTTTACATGGAAATTCAAATCTGATTACACTGTTGAAACGAACATTAAATTTACCATGAGGCGGGCTACACACACATTTTGGTTTATTATTTTCAATAATAAGCCTTTGGAATCGAGCAAGAAAAAAAAAATTTTAACCCCCCCTCAAAATTTGATGTTTTACGTTTCAAGGTACGTAGAATCCGAAAATCGAATAAAAAAATTTCCGTCCGTCCGCCGTACGCCGTACGCGGCACTTTTCTTAGCAACACTGGACCGATTTGGTTCAAATTTGGTATATGGGCTCCATTTGGGGTCTAGTTGTGCCGCGAAGCTTTTGGTTGATGTAGGTCACTTCTAAGGGGTGAAAATTAAGGGTTGAAATTTTCAAGAGTGCCCTAGCTCGAAAACTCTCGAAATAAAGGTATCGTTTTTTCACCAATTTTAAATAGTACAGAATTTTTAAAAATTTTTGAGACCACCCGGAGCTCTGTATGACAAACCGTTCGATCCCTACGAGTATTTGAAGGTTTTCCTTCGATAAAACAGAATCATGAGTGTGAATCGCAAAAGAGGTCTAATCGCCTTTCAAATTTTATCTGACTAAAATGCGATCGCTGTTCATTTCTTCGATTTGTATACAGTTTTGCCTTCTGCGTAACCAGTAATCAAATTTCCATATCAAGCTTTCTATTTTTCGAATCGAGTGTGAAGCGTTTATTTCTTTCTAATAAACTTGATTGTGAAGGTGTGAAGCCATTATAGTGTGGTAGGTAGTACCTAGGTACCAATAGTTGGTAGGTAAAAAAAAATGGTATGTAAAAACAATGTTTGTAGGTAAAAAACGCTGCAAATCATTGCTCACTGATCAGATCACTGATCAGCTGAGTGAGCTCCGAAGCCATTTTCAATGCTATTGAATGGAAGTGCTCTTCCAGGCGTCTCCAGCATTCGAGGATATCTTCTTCACTCCTCACATCACTGATCAGCTGAGTGAGCTCCAAAGCCATTTTCAATCCTATTGAATGGAGGTGCTCTTCCAGGCGTCTCCAGCATTCGAGGAGATCTTCTTCACTCCTCACATCACTGATCAGCTGAGTGAGCTCGAAAGCCATTTTCAATCCTATTGAATGGAAGTGCTCTTCCAGGCGTCTCCAGCATTCGAGGAGATCTTCTTCACTCTTCTGATCACTGATCAGCTGAGTGAGCTCCGAAGCCATTTTCAATCCTATTGAACGCAGGAGCTGAAATTTGAGAGGGAAGGTCAAGGGAGAATACAGATGGTGGTAGGTGCTATTGATGGAGAACCAGTGATCTATACAGAAGGATGATCTATACAGAAAATAATAAACCTTTGAGCAATGATTTGCAGCGTTTTTAACCTTGGATCTAGTTAGATTTTTTCTGGTCCAAACTTAAAACTTTGCAATTTTGGAGTTTTTTTTTGTCGAAATTCTCATTTTTCATTTCCTGTAGAGGAAATTCTATGAGGTTTTCAGCAAAAACATCCTCAAAATCTCAGGTGTCCAACGGTATAATAAAAAAATATTTTACAGTCGAATTTAGGGGAGAAATCTGTGTTTGAACGCGAAAAAAAAACGTGGATTTTTTTCAACGAAATCGACGTTTAGACGGAGGATTAAGTACAGACGTTTAAGACGTTTAACATAAGGTAAAAAAAACAAAAAAAAAACTTGAAAAATTAAGGGGTTAAGTAAACGAAAATTGCTAAGAGGCATTTTCGATTGGAAATTAGTTGCAGAATTGAAATTCTCCGGGTTGACGTTCTTATAGTGTATGAAAACCAGTGTGGGCCTATTCGTTGAACTCAAAATTGCAAAAGCTGAGTGGGCACTCAATGAGTTCGGGGAGACGAGTAGAACATGGAACATACCCTTTGCTTACAGTAAGTGGTATGGTATACTTAAAACAGGAAAAATTGACAATTTATGAGTTCGGGGTGACAAGGAGAGTATTTCTTGAGGTTTTTTAAAACATTTTCCACGAAAATGTTGATAGCATACTTAATTTTAACAATTCACAATATTTCGATTTTCTTAACCATAGCTTTAAAGATTGCTTTGAAAATTCGCTCATTAACTCACGTTGTACGAATGGACTTTAATTATGTCTGATCAGAAGTGATATGTTGAGAGAAGACAATAGTTCAAGAATGGTTTCGGTGGATCACACAACAGAAGCGCGATTTCCACAATTTATGATTTTTGAGGATGTTACAGTATTCCACGAGAAAGTGTGACAATGTTGGTACATATCAGGGTAAAGTTCCCCGCATATGTCCATGAATATGTGCAACTAATATTGCAGCTAATCCCCCTCTCCTCTTGCATCGGAGAGTGATGCGCTTTTTTTCCTTTCGCGCTTGCATCCACAACCCCTTCCAATGCCGTTCGCATCACGACTCCCCTCAACGTCGTGATGAATCTTCCAACCTCGAAATAATTAGTTATTTTCACAGCTCGACGATCCCCCCGGCGAGATATCATCTGTTATTTATATTCCCCGAAATGGGCTATTAGTTCCAACGCCGATATTGTCTCACATGACCACAATATCATAATTAATATCGGTTCCGTCGAGCTATTAACTTTTCCAATTGCCGGACCTCAACAATTATAATTCCCTGTCCGCTTTATTACGGAACCATTAAAGGTTTTTTTTTTCGCGTTGACTCGCATTTAAACGAGTTCTTGAAATGGATATGTTCCACGCGAAATTGATTTTTTTCTTCATTAAGGCTCTTGATTAAGTTTAGCCCTTCCGCTGGGGCCGTAATATATTCCCCTGCTGGGAACACGCTATCAATTTTTTCACTATTAAATTATAAAATGAGATTGCTCCCCTAAACACCTTTCTGGCTTATTAAAAAATAGTTTCATTACAACTTACTTACAAAAAAATTCAATTTAGAAGCACAAGTTGAAATGAACCAGTTTCACGAAATCCTATTTCTTGCCATTTTTGAACTAAAATATTTTTCCTATATTTGTTAGGGTAGATATAGAAAATGTTTACGCTGCTTTTTTATTTACCATAATATGATGGATTTGGATGATAATTCGCACTGAAACCCCCTCCAAACTAGTAATTTGACACTACGTTCAAGAATGTTGACCAACGAACTCTTCCTTTCTTTTGTTATTATTGAAATTCTGACACCATGAACATTTTTTGTTGATTCTTTTTACCAAGATCTTAACATGAGTTTTCTACCCGCTTCAGCTCTCTTCTCCTTCGGATTCAACATTTCCAAAATAGAATTCAATCATTCAAATCAGAACCAATGTTATCTCTAATTTTGAAAATCTAATGAGCTTTGATGTAATGAGCTCTTTTTTAAGGTCAGATATTGTTTGAAGATGTAGATATTTCAAATAAAAAAATACATCTACCTAGTAGAAATCCACTTCTCCGAATTTAATTTAACATTTTCCAAGCAAATTAATATCCAAATGCATCAATTTTTCAAAATTATGAATGGTTCTAAATAAGACCTTTTCTGAGTAGGCGAGGTAACCTAGAGCTTTTTCTAACCCCGGTGGTCCAGAAAGTCCAAAATTTCCTCGTATTTCTTTCAAGAACCGGCGCTCAAAGTTAAAAAGTTGTACTAATAAATGTGAATTTTTCAAGGATTTACGAAATTCATTAGTGCATCTGCCTATGGAATTGAAAAAATAAAAGATTTCCGCTAGAATTATCAAAATCGAACAATAATTGCCAGAGAAATGTGGGAAACCCCGTTTATTCAGTTAGGTTTTTCCCACATTTCGCAGGCAATTATTGTTTGATTTTGAATTATTGTTCGAAAAACCCATATTTCCCATATTTCTCCGGTATTTATGGTTCGATTTTGATGATTCCAGCGGCAATCTTTCAGTTTTTCAATTTCCAAGGCAGAAGCACTAATGAATTTCAAAAATCCTTGAAATTTCAAATTTAAGTACAACTTTTAAAACTTTGAGCTCCAGTTCTTGAAGGAAATACTAACTCGGAACGAGGAACGAACGGCGACCGAAAGATAGTTGGAGGGGAGTGCAGGATTCTCGCTTAGCAGTTCCGTCGCGATGTGATCAATCGAAGCACATGTGAATCATATTCTAGTGAGAGTACAGAAGAACTGTCGGGAAAATGAGATTACAACACCCATGAGAGAAGAACAGGAACAGAATATTTTTATCAACCACCTGATTTATATAGATAAACAATCATCAAAGCACTGTAGTGAGGATGCCATCAATCCATAACAATATTGTTAGAACATAAAACCTTTTCCCAAAGTACTGGATCCCTCAGCCGCAAGGAATTATAATTTAATCACCTTCAACAGGTATACCAAGCCCTTCTGGATACAGTTCGGGGCGTCTGAGAAACCCAGAAAGTCTTCATCTGGACTCAGATTCGTTAAAGTAAAGTAAAGTAAAGTAAAGTAAGCAACCATTTCAGGTTGAATTTTCGTCCGACTGCCATTCTTGGCGTCGCGGACGTCATCAGCTGTCTCCCTAAGGGGAGATCAGAATTTGTTCTGATGATTTCGCTCATGGCTTCCCAAACATCACCGCCCTGGGTTGGAACGAGAGATTGCCGATCGTCTAATAGACAGAAAACTTTCTGCAGCGACCAGACTCGAACTCGCATCCCCGCTAGACGGTTCTTATCCTATCACCGCAGTCGGGTACACTGTCCACTAGACCACCGACGCCCTCTCAGATTCGTTAAAAGAACTGGAGAACACGAGCCTGACTTTTAAAAACTTTGGAAAACCAATGAAAACAATATTCGAGATGAAGGTGCAAAAAGCAGTATAAATACAGTGGGGAGGAGAATCGACGCAAAATAATTAATGGATTCCTTAAAAACACGTTCACAAATTCGTAACGCACAGCTAAAACTTTTCTTTTTCAAAACCTTCAAACAGTAAAAAGCAAGCTCTTCCCGTAGCAGGGTTCCCGGAGTTTTATGGGGAGCGGAGGGACATCTCAAGCCCCCTCAAGTCTTCCAGTCCGTCCTCAAAGAGATAGCATCAGTAATTTTCTATGATTAATCAGACGTGTCTTCTCCACCCCACTCCTCGTCATATACCTCCGAAGACGGTCGTGTGGGTATGCAAGAAGAGGATAAATAAAAAAACTGGAAGAAAAACCCAGCCCACGTCGTCTCTCTTTCTTTCACGTGATAAACTGTCGACCTTGCGGGGACCCTGTAGGGTGGACGTATGTAATGGTTATAACTTCAGTTGGAATTATGTTTCCTTGGATTCGACCAATAAATCTGTCTTGATGGATGCATACATTTTCATAAATTTATGTTCAACCAGTGGCTGTCTTCAAGTGTTTATTTTTGTATACCGCTCTCAATCATGAACGAGTATTTTATGTACTCACATCGAAAACAGGTACTCATTACTGTATGTTACTTTACAGTTTCATTTCAAAATTTGGAAAAATCAAGTGACTCAAGTTTAGCAACACAAAATTCCGGATGATCAATTTATTTGTATTATTAAGGGGGTCTCAGTCGGTCCCCGTTCGATCTTAGTATTTCGCGAAATTGAACGCGGCAAAACTTAAAAAGTTGTACCTAAATTTGAAATTTTAAAGAATTTTAGAAATTCATTAGTGCACGGCCCAAGGGAATTGAAAAACTAAAATATTGCCACTGGAATCATCTAAATCGAACAATAATTGCCAAAGAAAAATGGGAAAAACTACTGAATAAATGGTTTTTCCCATATTTCTCTGGCAATTATAGTTCGATTTTAATGATTCCAGCGGCAATCTTTCAGTTTTTATATCCCCAAGGCCCATGCACTAATGAATTTCTAAAATCCTAGAAAATTACAAATTTAGGTACAACTTTTCAAGTTTTTGCGCCTTCAATTTCGTTAAATACTGACCCGGAACGACGAACGAACGGCGACCGACTGAGACCCCCTTAATAGGTTACTTTCTAGTCAGAATCATTGGTAGTTCCAAGGAAATTTGTCCACTTGTTTTATTCCATGAATATCTCTGAACCACTATTTGATTTTGTTTATTATTTACAATAATAAATCTTCAGACTCGAGCAAGAAAAAAATTGTAACTCCCACTCAAAATTTGATGGTACGTATACGTATTTCAACGTACAATCGAAAATCGATATAAAATAAATCCGTCCTTCTGCCGTCTGCAGCACTTTCATAAATTGCCATGGACCGATTTTGATGAAATTTGGTATAAAGGGCTCCATTTGTGGTCTAGTTGTGCCTCGAAGCTTTTGGTTGTTGTCTGTCACTTCTAAGGGGTGAAAAATAAGGGCTGAAATTTTGTAAATCCTTCGAAATGAAGGACTTTAAAACTAAAATTGAATTTTCAGAATCGAATGCGACTACCTAGAGCTCAGTAGGACAAACCGTGCACTCCCTATGAGAGCAAAAATTACGCACAATAATCCTCTCAATTGCATTTTTTTGGGGAATCACAAATCGTGCATTTAAGGGCTAGGAGTGAGCGAACATTCAATGGAATTTCGAACCTGAATATCTGCCAACACGACTTGATATGAATTAAGATCCCCTCACACTGCTACCGAGCGCAGAATTCCTGTTAATCTGGAAATACCAAGTCATAAAGATGAATTTATTTTCTAAAAACAACCTATTTTTCAACTTTTTTGTTTTTTTCTCACTAGTAGAGGGGTAATTTCTGGGTAACAAGAAGTTCGAGGTAACACGATTCAAAGAGCCAAATCACAGAATATTATAACTTAGTTTTAAAGATTGGTGTCTTCATAAAAGGTGAAGTCGGGAACGATTATTAAGGAACCCGTCGAGTCCGGAGATAAGAAACCGGTGGGGCGCATTCGGAGCACGCGTTCGACGATACAATTAAACAGCCGATCGGTTAATAGGCCCAAAATTGATTAGATAGACGAGGAGGGATGAGGAGAAGAGATGGGAACCTTGGATGATACCTACTTGGGTCGCAACATTTGATGAGCTCATCAGTGGTGGTACAAAGAGTCACTCCTCGGAGAGTCGTCCTGATTAATTCGAAGGAACATTTTATTATAGTTATTAGTTTGGATCTATCTCTGCAAATTATGTAACAACTGTTAATCATTTTCAAAATTGTTCCAAAAACTGCAAAAACTACAGGGGAAACTGCTTATGAATAGGGGAATGTCTTGAACACAGCAAACCAAGTATCAGTCACAGTATAGAGTAGGTAATTGACGAATTACTTGTTGAACTTTCATGTTGAATTCAACTTAGGTTTGATTTCGCAGATTTAGCATGAGTTTCGATCAAGGTAAGTGAAACGTTCCTTTTCCCCGGAACGCAAGAACGAGTCTCCAAGCTGTGAAATATGTTGTTGGAAGAACTCAGGTAAACCAAACTGGTAATTTGAAGGAGGAGCACAGACAGGTAAGTAATAAAGTTTATCTTAACCCTTCAAGGAGAGAAGCCACTCATTCTCATGCCCTAAATCACTTGATTTCCCATGCACCCAATCAAGATAGATTTATATTTCAACAGCCGTCGCCAATAATGATTTTATTTCAGGAGGTTTGAACGTTCATAGTAATAATACATCTATATAGAATTATGGGCTGGACCTGATTTACCTCATAACACTTAAAGGGGTCTCAGACAGTGAATAAACGGTTTATCCACCTTTTCTCTGGCAATTATTGATTTTGAAGATTCCTGCAGCAATCTTTTGGTTTTTAAATTACCTAAACAGAAGCTCGAACCTTGAAAATTTCAAATTTAGGTATAACTTTTTACTTTTGAAATTAAACAAATGCATGGATGTAGATATTATAAAAATAAAAAGAATGCTACAAGAAACATGAGAATTGGATGATTATTTCCTGAGAAAACTGGGAAACTGTAGATTAAAACTGACCAGCTAAGAGAAGGCTAGGGGATGGGGGAAGTACTGGGGGTGGTAGGTGGCAATGTAGCTCCTTAAAGGGGGGGTCGTAAGAGATTAGACTAACCCGGAACGAGGAAGGAGCACCGACCAATTAAAACCCCTTAACAATTAAAAAAATACAGATATTCATTTTAAAAAATATAGAAATTTTATCGAAATTGAAGTGGAATCGCAAAAAACTACAATTACAGCTACCTTCATTTATTCATTTATAAATTCTGAGCACATTCGCGTTTTCAGATTGAAAAAAAGTTCATAACTTTCGGAGGAAAACCCGTAAAACTTTTGACTCCGCCACCAATACCATTTATTTTGTGAGAAACACTGAGCGGCCGTCCACCATAGCCTTAAGAACGGGCCGACACTCCATAAAATTCTCATCATTCGAGTAAATTTCAAAAACTAGTTCAATTTAGTTTTCAAATGTCTCAATTTAAAGAGTTTCCTTTCCTTTTACACCTAGTCAGAAATAGAGATCGCAACACACCTCACCTCCAGATACGGTCGTCGAGACCAAGAGAGACCCATCAGGTGGGCAGGTCCGATACTAGAATTTTTATTCTAATTGAAATTGAATTTGTACTCCATTCCCTACGAAATGGGACTAGAGATGCGACAAATTTGGTAGAAAGATAACATACATTTTAAAATGCAACGATTTTTTTTCGCTGAGTTTATTCAAAACTTATTATTGACGAATAAATGGTTCCGACTACACCAACAAGGTGATCTTTCACGTTCAAATAAAAGCCTGTCCACAGCTATCAAAACGATTTGAGAAAGAAAAATGTTAATAAAATGGGTGACGGAGAGAGTGTGCAATTGTGAGAGAAAGAAAAATGTTGGGAGAATAAACATCAAATATTTAACGCCCGAAGCAAAACAGACTGATTTCAGGGAGAAGGCTCCGATTGACAGCTCGAGGATTTATTTCACTAGTGTAAATAAACTGAAAGGTAAATAAATAAGTCGATTAATCCCCTTTTAATCCATTCGAACTTCCGAATGGCCCTTTTACGTTCTCCACCCCTAAATATATCGAGTCGAAGCGCTGGCAATCAGCGATGCCTAAACTGCCCTCCGCCAGTCAACCTTTGGGGAGGTTTTTTCAGAAGTTTTCGGGCAAATCGAGAGATTTTAAAATCTTGTAATAATATTTGGGCTCGAAGCGCGGAGCGTGGGACGGTTTGACGCGTATTTTTGTCGACGGGGGCGAAATAAAACGATTTTTGTTTGCAGTGGAGAGCGAGTGTGTTTTGATAAGGATTATGAATAATCCGCCCGAACGAAAACTGTTGAAGAAACTATTCAGGAACTCTTTGCAAAATGCAGAGGAGGAAGAATTTAAATAATTACTAGGAACGGATAATCACATACTAGCTAAAAACGCTGCAAAACACAGTTTCATTTATTATTTTCCGTATAGGTCTGTTAAATAATATCCTTAAAACCAGTTAAATAGTTAAGACCAGTACATTTCAGATTCGGATCCCCAGTTAAATCTTATTCGTAGGGTAGTATAGTAATATAGTAAATTAAATATAGTATTTAATTATTATAATACAAGAAAAGTACTCTTGTGATATTGAGGTAGACTAAGTACATACAGTGCTTCCAGAAAGTTTAGGTACACCCCTCATTTGACACTCTCATTCCAGTGTCCCTACACTTTCTGCTACCTACCTTCGTAAACATTTTTCCTTGGTAGAGCATGGACAACGAAACATTTTCGTTAAAAAAATTCTCCTTAATTGTTTTCTTCAAGTTTGTATGAGAAATAACAGTTTTTAGGCTAGCGGCATATTTTTGCTGATTTTGGTTTATTATTTTCAATAATGAACCTTTGGAATCGACCAAGAAAAAAAAAATTTCAACACCCCCTCAAAATTTGATGGTTTACGTTTCAAGGTACGTAGAATCCAAAAATCGAATAAAAATTTGGCCGTCCGTCCGCCGTACGCCTTACGCGGCACTTTTGCCACCTAGCATTGACCGATTTTGATGAAATTTGGTATGTAGGCTCCATTTGGGGTCTAGTTGTGCCCCGAAGATTTTGGTTGATGTAGGTCACTTCTAAGGGTTCCGAAATGAATTTTGAAAATTTGAAAACGCCCTAACTCAAAAAATTTTGATATAAAGGTATTGTTTTTCCTTCAATTTAGGATTCTATAGAATTTTTAGAATTTTTTGAGACCACGCGGAGCTCTGAAGGACAAACCGTTCGCTCACTACGAGAATTTAAAGGTTTTACGTACGATAAATCAGAAACACGAGTGTGAATCGCAAAAGAGGCTTAATCTCCGTTTAAATTTTAGCTGACCGAAATGCGATCGATGTTTTTCTTCATGTTGGATGGTTGGTGACTCTACAGACGAGTGATCTATAAAAAAATAATAAACCGTTGTGTAATAATTTGCAGCGTTTTTGCGACAAAAATTCTACAATTAGGAAAATAAATTTAGATATCGCAATTTTGTTTTGTTTTACTCCTGATTTAATTCACTTTTACGTAGGTACAAAACTCTTCACCTTCTGGTATTTCCTTGGCAACTTTTGAGGGTTATAGGCTTTTGCATTCTTGATCCAGAAAGTGTGGCCATGCAGTCACTTGTTCAAGGTTGCGAACACTTCACCATGGAGTCCCTCTTACCAATATTATCAGTTGAAATAACAATGTCAACTACAGAAGGTTATGTTCGAGTGATAATATTGATAAGACGGACCCCATGGTGAAGTGTTCGCAACCTTGAACAAGTGACTGCACTTTCTAGATCAAGAATGCAAAACTATTTTTTCTCATGAAAACTTGAAAAAAAAAACACTTTGAGAGAATTTTTTTACCAAAATGTTTCGTTGTCCATGCTCTACCAAGGGAAAATGTTTAATAAGGTAGTTAGCAGAATGTTTAGGGACACTGGAATGAGAGTGTCCCTGAACTTTCTGGAAGCACTGTACAGGCTGGCGAGACGAAGGGAGAATGATCCGATCCCTCATCCGTCACTATCACGTGGCTCTTCAGTTGAAATTACAATGTACAATATCATTTTGGTGGGTACCTGTATGACGGGTCTACTGTACTTCTTTCATGCATCAAATCTTTTCTCACAAACCTGGAACACAGAGAAAAAGCGTTAGACAATATAACGATTTGTGGGTGAAAATGACCAATAAAATTTATTCATTTAATGAATCATAAAGGGGGTTAATACATAGATTAGTGACGAAATTCTGAGAAATTTATGAGTTGATTAGTTCGATTGGTTCATTCTGAGTGCCTCGCAAAAAAACTCTGCCAAATGGATGAGACATCAATTCCTCGTTTCTATAACTGATTCAGAAGTTATACCGAATTCAAAGTCATCAGAACTACCAACTAACCTACGACTTTTGAGAAGGAGTTATAAGTTTTAATCATCAATCACGTAAGTCTTACAGTTTTCTTTAAACAAGTGAGGGGACCACCCACGGTCCAACTCACACGTCTTAACATTTTGTCTGAATCTGATTTCGAAAATTTTTTGTTCAGCAAGGAATTTGGGTTCTCTCGTGAGCAAAAGGCAAACCAAAACAGACAATGCAATCGTGGATGGGCGAGTGCGTTCCGCAAGGTTTTGGACCTCTACAGGGTGTCACCCTTACGGGCGCACAACCGGGCAGGGTTCAATTCTACTACTAATTTGCAACAAAAAATGTCTCCTAGCAATTTTTGTTTAGAGGCTTCGTTTTCGAGTTATTTCACTTTTAAGATTTTTTTCGTGTTTTCGACCTTACATCACTAAAATGGCTATAACTCCCTTAATTGATGGAGTAAATTCAAATTTTATTATATCAATGGAAAGAGCGTCAAATTTTCTATCTCCCTGATGGGGTATTAGAAAATTTCAAATGAAACGAACGGGTGTAAAATAAACCAAAAGTAAAAAAATTGGTAAAGTTTTGAAAATTTTCACATTTTTTAAAGTTTTTTTCTCGAAACGTCGTGAACGGAAATTTCCATGCTGTAAGCCTAAAAGTTGCATGTGAATCCCAGCTTTCTAACGGTGTAGTCATTTTTTTTAAACACCAATTATTCAGTTAGTAAATGACGTTTTTAGGGCAGAAAACGTTCATTTTTGGTTGTAAATCGGTGTTTTTCACCAGAAATAATTTCCAACTTAATGAATCATTTGACATGAAATTTCACGTACTTTTTGACGCTGACATGTGTTTGGTTGCTACAGGTTTGGCGTGCACTGGTAGGTCTTCCCCCCTCCTTTCTTCTCATTGCTTCCCCATGATGGGGACTAGCCCTGTGACCTCACGATATCGATTCACAAATCAATAATAACTGATTCTGTAAGTACCAGATGTGAATATAAAAAACATTGGACGACGTTATGATCCAGGTTAGGAATACACAAGGAAAAACTTTATGAAATTTTGGGCTCAGAAACACAAAGACCCAACTTTCATTCATAATTCAACCAGCTCGGGTTTTTATTTGGATTAGTAAACCCTCGCGGGTGGGATCACAAAATAATAGTAAGATTCGGGTGAACCCCTGTTCACTTAAGCGTGTGAGGCAATAAGTAGACATGAGAAAAATCATCAGAACTAATTCTGATAGTCCCTTTGGAAGACAAATATGCCCACAGGCGGTCATAGGAAAGATGCTGAAAGGCGAAAAAAACTGGACCACTGTGGCAGATTATGTGGAAAAAATGATGAACAAAAATTTTTTTCAAGAACGGGAGAGGCAGCGAAGGGGAACCATGGACATCCATGGACATCCTGACTCAGCCTGAAGTAATGTGTTGAACAGTTCCAGGCTGAGATCCAACGTGGGATAAGGAGGTGAGGTTTTAGTGGGTTTGAATCCCACACAACCCGTGCTAGCGGTTCCCTCGGGCATCTTACGAGATCCAACTTCCACCCCTGGATCTTAAAGATTTCCTCATCCCCTACAAAAAAGAGAAATTACTAGATGTACTGTATACAGTTGTAATAATAAACACTTATTTTTTAAAATTACTTTACTATTTCTACAGTAACTAACTGAAGTACTACTGCATAACAATACATTACAACAATTTACATTCCAACTTTGCCACAACATTCCAGTTCCCCACCAAACAGGAAAATCATCGAGCTCTAAACCGCCTTTAATCGAAAAACAGGTTACTTTATTACGAATTTACGAATTAGGTTGTTACCGCCAAATATCACAGGTCAACAAAGGGACTCCATGAATTGCATGCGTCTCATTACGTAATTAATATTTACATCCGATTCATTATCCGGAAAGACAGGAAAGGGGCAGGGAGTGCCCAGGATTAAATAATTCGAATTAACCGGTTTTGACGTATTTTGCGGTTTAATACCGAGCATCAAGGGATTCAAAGATTAAATGCAGGAAGGGAAAATTATTATGGATATTTTGCGCCGAGTTGAACATTAAATTCGAGAGACTGAGAGATGAAAAAGAGGGAGGGCGATTGTAATAAGTGGCGGGGAGGAGGGGGGAATTAGCGGTAATGCCGGTTCCACTACCCCCTCTCCCCCTTTCTACCGACGTTAATAATTCAAAACGAGTTATTAAAGGTTTGTCCGTTAAAAGGACGAGGAAAAGGGTGGTAGAAAACTCGATAATGAAACGTCCCGTTGGATTGCCAGCTCTTGGTCTGATATTAACGCACAAACATACCGGAATTAATTCATTTTAATAAACTCCCCCTCTCTACCTCCTCTCTTTTGTATTGTACTTATTAGTGTTGGGCTTTATGCGATGAGCCCGGAGTTAATTTCGCGATTGTAATTAATATTATGGCCCGGAAGGCATATCCGCGCCCAAACGGGATTAGAGGATCAAAAACCACCGTGCGGTTTTTAGTGAGGCGAACTTGGAAAGCTTTGTCTGCGCCAATTAAACATTTGCAACAGGTCCGATGATGTTATTAGATAATTGTGCCGAGTCGGTGTCAATCACGGTTAATTCCGGCAGATTTTCCGCCGACTCCCTCGTGGAATATTTTAGCGTTTATTCGAGCTCATTTTACTCATGACCAGCAGGATAAAAAAGCAGATAATTATTACATGACGATTTACTATTTTCTGTGCAAGATCTAACAAGAATAATAAATCGTCATGTAATACTTTGCAGCTTGAAATTTTTATGTTTATGTCATGTTGTAGTATGATGTGAGCTCCCACTCACTGGTGTTCTCTTCCCAGTGACGGAGCTAAATTGATTTATCAATTTTCCTTCCTGACCCAAAACTGGCATAGTCACCTGCGATCATCATTGTCCAGTTTCGCGGTCCTGTGGTCAGCTCAGAGATGATGTCACCCCCCCTCGCACTGAAGACACCACCTCCACCTTGAGCGTCCCTCCGTCAGAGATGGGAAGCCAGCCGCTTCCCCCCACCTGCAAGCCGCTGACCATCCTCCGATGGAGTGGAGGGGGAACCACTCCAACAAAAACCAAGCTGCAGGACCCCCTCTCTTCAGTCCCAGTTCAAAAACCCTCCAGTTAAGTCACCGTGAGCCCAGCAGCCAGTGAACAAAAAGTGCCCCCTACTTTCCCAAATATTGCCAAGACCCTGTGACATCGACGTCTGGACATCTTCGCCACAATCGCCACCTACATCTATGGTTTCCTCAGGGCCCTGAAGCGTGAGTGCACTAACAATTATATCTTTACATTGGCCAATGAAATAGTGAGACAAAGTATAGACGTAGAGTCATACTCATAGACACAATTGCCACAAAACATTGTTGAAAACATAGACTATTATATTGTACCTGGAAACTATTGATATCTTTCGCCACATTCCGACACGGATCTTGAACATTGCTGAACAAATGCATGATGATTATGTAATGAAAACACATTACTTATGAAACTGTTTATTGAATATTTCTGTGCCATATAACTTTTGTATCCTTCAGGTAAAAAACGCCACACTTTGTGACGATTCTAGTCAACCAGTCTTTAATAAAATTCATGCTAGTTGTAAAACCTGTAGATGTTCATTTGTGTTTACCTGGCTCTCAGTAAGTAATAAGAAGCAGGTGTTTCGACACACTCCGCCACAGGTATTACGAGATTCCCTTCAGGAACATTCCTAGGCCTTTCTGGCATGGACACACTCAGTTATCCAACTTCTTTCCAAGCGCGCCCTTCAGGCTTAAACTTTCAGATTCATCGCCACGAGACTTCCGATTTGCTGCTACAGCGCCACGTCCAGGTAATTATCCATTCGCTACCCTTTCAATTGTAAATCTGTTTCGATATTTCCTTGCAACACCCCCCTGAGCTCACCACTTTTTACCTTGCCGTCTGTCGGACATAGACACATCTCTGGGAGAGATTTTGTGTCCATCGCCACGAGGGACAGTTGGGTCAAAACCAGTTGGAACTCATAAAACTGATGACTTTGGGATCGACGCGTGAAGTAAAATCCACGGATTGATCATGAATTCACCACGGTGTGAGACCAACACACAAACACCGAACAAGCTTACAATGAAGTAGGTAATTTGGCCGCACGCGCCTAGGTACTGTTCGCAGATAGAAAGAATGCGGCTGGCCAATTTTTCAAAGGGTATACCTGCTAACATAAACGACTACCTGTTCCAAAATCTTAGGTAGCCTGGTGAGTCAGACTGGGAAAGGGCCGAGCCTCCATATCTCAGACCTTCGTAATTTGGGCATTGAGCACCTCGAGCCCCTCCACTCTGCCAATTGTTAGGAAAGAATTTCATCTCGATTGTAAGTTCACTTGCCCTTCAGGTTTACTCTTCATTCTCCTTTAAAATTTGAAAGAAGCACCATCCTTTACTGGAAATAATTTTTTGTAGGAAAATGAAAAATTTGGCGCCCTTTCTAACAGTGCCCTTATTTTTACATGTTTACGGTAAATTAAGGTAGTTCTGGTAATTTTAATGACATGTTCAAGAACACGAAAAAAAAATTTGAAATTGAATAAAAAAACTTGGAAAAACAAGGGGTTAAAACAAAGATGCTACGATACATTTTACATTTCCTACTTAAATTAGATTTACGATCGATCCTTGAAGTTTGGTCGACACCCTGTATAGAATTGGAAACCACTGCCTTAAAGTACGCGAATGGTCTGTGAAAATCAATCCTTCTACTTCATCATTGGTCGGTAGTCAACAACCCTTGGTCTCATTTTCCCTGGCTTGAGTGACAGGTAGAAGAAGCAGGATGTTTTTGGGACTGTAATACACAAGGACACCTCACCAAACCATCCGCATTCTTTCCATCTGCAAACAGTACATACAAACTCTTGTTTACCAGTAACTATTGGATATTGGAACTCCAATGAATTATTGAAGAACACGTCGTTTAGAGAGCGTGGAATTATCCTTGGATTTGTTTTTCATTCTGTTTTTTATAGTCTTACTCAAGTCTCGCCTGACAATATAATTCTGAAGTTCTTATCATTAATTTGTAAAAGATGCTCATGTTCTCATTCTCAGTTCGGCATTGGCACAATTATTTTTAACAGGTAGGTAGCGCATTAATGTTATGTTTTGGGTAGTCCGGTCGGCCTGGGGGCAGCTCGTGAGGTTGGTCCCTGCTAAGTAAGGGCCTGCCTGCCCCTTACTTACTTACTGAGTTGGTCAGGGCTGCCTGCCTAGAAATAGGAGGTAGCCCCGGGAACCACCATGGTGGGTGGTGTCGCCAAAGCGATAGTTCTATAAATTATAATATTTTTTAGCATCAAAATTTAATACTCAAATTTTAAGGTTTAATTTCTTCTTGCAATAATTTTGGCCCTAGATTAGTTTTCATGTGATTATATAAATTGGTTGTGATTGTGTTTTTACGAATAAGATTAAAAAAGGGTTCTGAGTTAGAAAATAAAAATGTTCAACCAAATAACGAAGTGTTAAAAGTGTATAAAAAGTGTATATAAAGGCAAAGAAAGTGAATAAACATCTTTACTTCAGGTGGGTCCAGGGTTTTCATTGTAAATTTACTTATATTTGCCTATGTTGAGCCGATATTTTGGCGCATTTAAGTATACCAGTATAAGATGAACGAATAGAGATTAATGAAATGAAATGGATTTCCACGACCTCGTCGCGGGTGATGTAATTCGGACCAAACGACTTATTTTTTCCAAGTGAATACACATTTTGAATCAATCACGTTGTAGAGATCCAGGTAATCTACTGAGATCGGTGCTCCTACTATAATCTTCACTCTCGCTGGCTCTTGTTTTGCGACAGATTCGAATTTGCCTCTTATCCTTCCCGATCGGACGTTTAACACGGGCTAAGTGATCTCATCGTATTTTAATGCCCCCCTCCCTCCCGCTCCTGAGCCGGGAGAAGCTTTGACGCTTAATCCGCTTGTGGAAGACAGACCCGAAACGGCAATTGAACAGTTCAAAGCAGAAATCAGGATCAGCACTTTAGCTCTAGTTGAAACTTCGGTACTGGACCGCACTTAGCTCAACCACCGAGACCGCCCAGCTCTCTCACTTCCTCTAAGTGCGAGTATCGATTCCTGAGCTTTACGGGGCTCGAAATTAAACAATTTACCTCCACCTCGTCATTTCATCGGCGGACTTCTCAAGAAAAGCCCCAACTTCAGACCACCAACCGTGCAATTCCACTAAGATGTTCATTTGAAAAATAAGTAATTATTACTCGATTATCTTGTGAAGGGTGACGAATCAATCCCACTAAAGTGTTTAAAAAAAAGTGAAATTTATAGAATTGTGTCAGAGGAGAAAAAATCCGTGAAGGAAACGATACTCTTAGAAAATTACAAGGAAAATCGAGGATTTCCTCCTCAAAAAGTGATTTTTTCAGCTTTAAATTCGGTAAAAGGCAATCAAATCAAGAAAGGGGTGTCACCACGGGATTCTGCGTAAAAAAACAGTGCTAAGTGACGTGCCACACTTGAGGTCTACATTCAACTCAATTGTGGCGCTTTCCCTGGAATGCGCGTCTTGAGCGGGTTGCGCGCGTTGAAAAAAAAGTTGTCGAAGTAAAATGTTCATAAAATTTGACGTGGAATCTGAATCTGCAATAAAAAATAGGGGTTTCTATTTGAAAAAACAAAGCTGAACATCGTTGCGCGCAGCGCAATTTAGTTATTTTTGGATACTAAGCAAAACGCTGCAAATTATTACACAATGGTTTATTATTTTTCTATATATAGGTTTTCCAAGTCAGATTGAGAATTTTCCACATCAAATTGAGAATTTTCCAAAACAAATTTAGAACCTTCCAAATCAAATTGAGAACTTTCCAAATCAAATTGAGAACTCGGAATTTTTTGACAGCTATACCTAATATTTTGTAGAAGAGACGAAAAAGATGAATATTGCAAGATGGAAAAGATTAATTTATTTTTTCAAGTTCACATTAAAATTATGAAAATGATGAAGTAAATGTAAATTCAATTTCATCCTTAAAAAAATTGAAGATGAAATTAAAGAACGGCACTTTTAGTGAAGTGGAATTCCAGCAGCTGCCTTTGGAAGTTGAACCATCATATCCATGACCCAATTTGAGCAGTCGGTGGTTCTGATAGTTCCGACACCGTCAGATATGACATCTGACAGGATGTGTTGTTGCCCTCCAGGTTCACTCAGTACATTTCTGACGTACATTTTGCTTTTTGAAAAAGCCTTTGCGGCCGGGTTGAGTTGAGGCGAATAAGGTGGTAGGTACTTAACTGAGAAGCCCAGTTCTTGTATTTTCGCTTTTTGCGAATCCCCTCTAAAAAGGAACATGTTGTTAATTGTTTCCAGCCGTCTGGACGAAGGTAGGTAGCGACAATGTAAGGGAAGGGGCTGCATACGGGCTAAGTGCAATAGGATAGATAACCTATATGTGGTACCAAGTTAAGGCATAAACGGCTGGACGGATTTTTAAAAAAAATTGTTTTTAATTGTTCAGCAACTTTTGGATAGTGCTATACTAACGGATAATCACTGTTCGTAGTTTCGTCGTTAAAAATGGAAAATTCTCAATTTGATTTGGAAAATTCTCAATTTGATTTGGAAGATTCTCAATCGGACTTGGAAAACCTACAGATCACTCGTCTGCAAAGCCACCAACCATCCAACATGAAGAAAAACATCGATCGCATTTCGGTCAGCTAACATTTGAACGGAGATTAGGCCTCTTTTGCGATTCACACTCGTGTTTCAGATTTATCGTACGTAAAACCCTTAAATTCTCGTAGGGAGCGAACGGTTTGTCCTACAGAGCTCCGCGTGGTCTCAAAAAATTCTAAAAATTCTATAGAATCTTAAATTGAAGGAAAACCAATACCTTTATATCAAAATGTTTTGAGTTAGGGCGTTTTCAAAATTTCAAAATTCATTTTTGAACCCTTAGAAGTGACGTACGAGTACATCAACCAAAATCTTCGGGGCCCAACTAGACCCCAAATGGAGCCTACGTACTAAATTTCATCAAAATCGGTAAATGCCAAGTGGCAAAATTTTTTATTCGATTTTTGGATTCTACGTACCTTGAAACGTAAACCATCAAATTTTGAGGGGGTGGTAAAAAAAAAAATTTTCTTGGTCGATTCCAAAGGTTCATTATTGAAAATAATAAACCTTTGTGTAATAATTTGCAGCATTTTTTTTCTACAAAATTGACTTATTTTTTATTATGTTTAATATTTATTTAAAAATTGCCAAAAACCAATGAATTAATTAGGTAATAAATAAGAAGAAAGTATCTCGTAAAATGAAGGAGGTGGGGAAAGTCAAAGAACTCGTCAGCTGTTTTATTCGAGTTTGGATTTCTGCTTTCCATTCCAGCGGGGGCGGAGGAGGATAAACTGCGAGGCTACACGTTGTAATGATTACCGAAAAATAAGAGGGTTCAGACCGGAGGAGGAGGAGGAGGAGGGGGGTCCTCCGCCGCCTCCCTCGGGGGAATAACAATTACGCTCTCCACAATTAAAAGGACGTTTTAATTAATTCCTTTTTTTCGGTTTTCCCTCTCGTCCGGCGCTCGCGTCCTCCCGCGGCTACTTCATCCCTCTCGACTCTCTTCGCCTCCTCCGCCTCCAGCTGACCGCCACGGAGGCGGAGAAGGGGTAGATCCCAGAGGGGCGGTATGTAGATGATGGGGGTCGCTCCCTACCCTTGATTGGACTTCCTGTTAATTAATAAAAGGCAGAAAGGGGGGTCACCCACCACCCCCCCCCCCCTGCACTTACTATCTTCGGCGATCATACTAACCCTCGACCCCCCCCCCCCCACGAACACCACCCCCTCACCCATAAACACCACCTCCCTTCCGCTGTGATATCAGATTTCCGGACGTTCCTCAGTAAAATCCGCCGTCCAAAAGAAGCGAATTCTATAAACTTCCCGCCAAACCCCTACGTAAGTGAGCAGGCTGTCTCAGACTCAACGCGCCAAAATTCTAGGATGGATTTTACAAAGTATTTCCCAAAAAATGTAACACCTTGTTTTCCAAGATTTTTTTTTTCTTTTTTATTATTTTGGTTCCAAGTCTACCAAGGTAGCGGAAGCTTTGTTTCCACTTTTCAAGGTCAAAAAAACTTCAAAATCAAAATTTCTGCTTGATTTTTACGTTTTAGACTCTCCTGAACAATTTTAGTTCCGTGTCTGTCTGTCTGTCAGTCATAAAATCCTTGCCATAACCATAGCTTTCACATTTCTTATCAGATTTCAAAGAAATTTTCAAGGATTGGGTTGGGGGGTTTCAGGGATGGTCCCCTACGAGGGCAGTTCAAAGTACTTGTAGGCACTTTCACCAAACATCGAAACGAGTTTAAACCAAGAGTGCCAAGAGATAATCGACGTTTAGCAATAAACACCAGAACGATTTACGAGTTTAAACTCCATCTCGAGGGTTTCAAGTCGAAAGTCGGCCGAATAAACTCTGTATGCTCGTTGAACTACAATTCAACATGGCCGCGCAGTGAACATTTTTTATTGTTGTGAGATTTTGTGTGTGTTCTCAAAAGTGTTTTGTGTTTGGAAATGGATATGCCATTACAAATAATGTATGACTCGTCTGACGACGACGATGTCCCCAGGAGACGTCCGAGGAGAATCCTTCAACGTGTTCCACACTACCAAGCCCACGGTCATCGAAGTCTCAAATTTGATTGATACTCGGCTAGAGTTCCCGACGAAATGCCTTGTAAACCGGGAACAGGTCGAACAGAAGAAAGGTCGTCCTTAAGTTACCTACCTTTATTAATACGAATTATTAAATAAAAATTAAAAGAACCGATATTGTATCAGAAGTAGGTGATTGGCAATAAAGAAATCGAAATGACTCGCGACTAGGGATGGGTATCGATAGTCGATATTTCAAAATATCGATACTTTCGTACCGATGCTCGATATTATAGTATCGATACTGCACTATCCGATATTTTTGGATATCGATACTTTGGATCCGATATTTCCAAATATCGAATATCGATACTGTTCTCGCGGAAAATTCAACATAATGACTAAAACATGAAGAAGGTAGAGAGGCTTTTGGGTCATTACTCTATGGTTGCACAAATAACGTTTATATCATGGAAAAAATCACTCTACCTGGACTCTTAATTGTGAAAAATGAATAAAAGTTGTTGAAAAAATTATTTTTCTTGAGAAAATTGGGTGACATTGATAGTTTGTGACACGAAAGTATCGATACTCGATATTTTAAAATATCGATACTCATGCCCAACGATACTTGGGATATCGATACTCAGATACGTTACAGTATCGATACAAAATAGCGATACTTTTATAACGATACCCATCCCTACTCGCGACGAACTCGTATCACTGAACATCACTGATAAAGGCGAGAATCTACTAATTGTTCTACTGGTTGTTCAACGCTTCTATTGCCCCAAATGCGCCATAATGTCCAACTTTCGTTCATTTCACTTGACATTTCAAGGTTAGCTAAGCTCGATTATCTCAATCGCCGTTTAACTTTGATTTGGGTTGGTGAAAGACGCTCGCCATCTTGCCGGGTTTATTCCTTCAGATCAACAATCAAGGCGTTTAGTTAAACGCGATTTGAACAACTTTTGGTGAAAGTTGTAACAATATAGGTTGAATTTCAGATTGAAATTCACCTAATTGTTCATAATTGTTCTTGTTTGTTGTTGTTGGTTAGTCAGAGGAGGGTGACGACCCTACCCCTTCAAACCAGTGATTAGATTAATCAGCCGGCCCGAAGAGGATATCGATTCATATCTCTATGAATCAAATATCCCCCTAGGCGTAGCTCCAACAAATCGGGAACAAACCAAATCGGTTTGCCCCTTCTGTAAAAGTAGGATCGCCACACTCCCCTCCCTAAAACATACTTCTGGGTTTCAAACAGGAAGTCAAAGGGACTGAAAATAGCATGAAGCCCAGGAAAGGACGTCTGGAAGCTTCAAGGGAATTCCTCCATCGTAATGGTACTATTCAAAAAGAAGAAGAAGAAGAAGAATGCCACGAATGGGTCATTTATGCCACGAATGGGCCATTTATACATGAAAGAATAAATCAATGGAACTGAGGAGAAAGCAAACTAAATAAAGAATACGAACGACGAAACATTCAAGTGTAATGATTGAAAAGGCAAATGCAAAAAAGGCTTATATAAAAGAAAAACGTAATTGAAATTAATAAAATGCCAGATTGGCAAAGCCTAACAAGGGAATGAATTTAATTGCCGGATTGGCGAAGTATAATAAGGGAATGAATTTAATATAGAGATTCCTTCTGGATATCTCTTTGGGTAATTCCTTCTGGAATACCCAAGAAAAAGTGGAGGGGGAAATGATGAAATAAATTCAGTGCATTTCCACCTAACCACGCTCTGCTACCATGTAACAATATAGGTTGAATTTCAGATTAACATTCACCTAATTGTTCATAAGTTAGTCAGAGGAGGGTGACGACCCTACCCCTTCAAACCAGTGATTAGATTAATCAGCCGGCCCGAAGAGGATATCGATTCATATCTCTATGAATCAAATATCCCCCTAGGCGTAGCTCCAACAAATCGGGAACAAACCAAATCGGTTTGCCCCTTCTGTAAAAGTAGGATCGCCACAAAGAGGGCCTTAGTGATTGATGTTTTGAGATTATCTACTATGCATCGGATCATCTATATAATCGGGTTATGGATACGAGCAAGCTATGTGCCACACCCACTAGGCAGACGTTTTGGTTTATTAGGTATTTTCAATAATGAACCTTTGGAATCGACCAGGAAAAAAAAATTTAATCCCCCCCCCCCCCCACCACCCCAAATTTGATGGTTTACGTTTCAAGGTACGTAGAATCCAAAAATGGAGAAAAATGGCCGTCCGTCCGCCTTCCGCGCCACTTTCCTTGGTTGCCATTGACCGATTTTGATGAAATTTGGTATATGAACTCCAAGTGGGATCTAGTTGTGCCCCGAAGCTTTTGGTTGATGTAAGTCACTTCTAAGGGTTGATATTTGAAAACGCCCTAACTCAAAAATTTTGATATAAAGGTATAGTTTTTCCATAAATTTAAGATAGTATTGAATTTTTGGAATTTTTAGAGACCACGCGGAGCCGGAGTGAGCCAAAGACTCTCTAATGCTCTCTAAATGAGTGAGCCAAAGACTCTCTAAGTTGAGTATGCGAGCTTCCCCACAATCTATCCCGTACACTCCTGAGAACGTACGTCTAAAGGGAAGCCATGAGCGAAATCATCAGAACAAATTCTGATCTTCCCTTAGGAAGACAGCTGATGACGTCCGCGACGCCAGGAATGGCAGTCGGACAAAAATCCAACCTGAAATGGTTGTTCACTTTGCTTTACTTTTTTAATAAACCAAAATGGAAGCGAGAATCCTGAACTACCATCAATCAAATTAACCTGCGAGAAAAGCTCTCTCACAAGATCCATCAAGATCAAATTGATATCCCGCATACATCCAGGATGGTTAAACACGCGAAGGGTTACAAACACACGTTTCACACGAAGATTATGCATAATCCGAGGAAGGTAAAAGCGGATCCGGACTCGTATGAATAAATACTGTCGACCTGACGGGTGTGAAAGGTTTGACAAGTCGTAATGAGAACGTCATTCAATACGAGCGCTTCTAATTGATCGCCGTGGAAAACCGGTTCGAGTCCTCTGAAACTATCCCGTCAGGCGTTTCTGTTCGGATATCGACGTCTGAACTTTGCTACTTCCATTTAACAGTTTAATAACCCTCGCTTCATGAGGTACAATTTCACGTCTCATTATCAAGATCGCGGCGTTCGATATTCTTTGGATCCGTAGAGTGTAGGAATCACAAAAAATATCGATTATTTTTATAATCGATTCTTATAAAATTAAAAAAATACTTTAAGATTATTCTTTCTCTTCTAAATCATTGCAGTGTCGATTCAAAAATTCGAGAATCGCTCCAATTCTTTTCATCAGCTGGTTGAGGAAAGAAAATTATCATCGATGAAAATCCCTGAAACTAATAACCAGCACAACCACAATGGGGAAGGAAAATTTATGAAGATCATTGCTTATAACAACCTAAAGACCAAAAACCTGTTAATGTTAATTAATTAGTTAATTAGGTACTCAAAATTAATGAAAAAAATTTCCAAACATAATCAACCCTGAAATGGAAATTCTCCACACCGTACGCTTAATGGAAACCCTCGACGTAAATTTTACTCTCACTAAAAATTTTAATTTCCTATGATTTTTTTCGCTTCAAAGTTTTCTATAATATATTATTTGCTAAAAGGCCACTTACTATAAGGCTAGCTCTTTAATAAAAATAAAGAAAACAGAACAATTTTGTCCCAAAATGGTAATTTTTGTAATTATACCATATCAAATTACTTGAAATCATACTTTTCTCTTATGTACGCAAGTATAAACGAATAATAATCGCGAAAATTTTGTTGATGTCAGTCTTTTCCAAGGAGTGGAAAATCGGGGAAGTAAAATTCTCGAAATAAAGGTATTGTTTTTTCACCGATTTGAAATAGTACTAAATTTTTAGAATCGAATGAGACCACCCGGAGCTCTGTGGGACAAACCGTTCGCTGCCTACGAGAACTTAAAAGTCGGACTTCCCATTCTAACCCAGTTTATAGATAAAATAAATGAATGTCAAAATAACGAATCCTGGTATATAACTAACTTGAATGAAAGCAACTGCGGAGTAACCAATCGGTCAAATTGAAATGTTAATTCGAAGTTTACTTCTAGAAAAGGGGCTGCAATGGAAAAGTGAAGTAAACTTTACTCCTTAAGAAGGGGGTGTAATGGAATCATGAAGTAAAAGTTACTTCATCCCAAGGGGGTTGATTGGAAACGAGGAGAAAATTTTACTTCATCCATTCAAAATTCAAAATGTGATCATTCCAAGACGCTACTTGGCGGTGGATTTGGAAACTAAAACCGGGACCATAGCTCAAATCTTATACTTTCATTAGCTTCCTGATTTCTTCTAAAAATTTTCTCGACGAACAGACCCAATTACCGTTATTCCTGAGCCATACTCTTTTGAAAACACGGATTGCCCTCCGCTCTTCACGTAGGTCCTGTCAAGAAACTTTGAAAGTTATAAAGTTGGAAATTGAGTATGCAACATAAATTTCTCCCTCAGAGGGAAAAACAATAGATCATGATATGTCCGTTGTTGTAGGCGTAATTTGAAGATTAATTTTTTTTAACAGATGTATCGCAGTATTCTGGAGAACCTTACTTCATAGCTACCGATATGTAGCTATGATTTTCTTTACTGGTATCTACGATGCATTTTTTATGGCAAAAATTGAGGCTTGAAATGCTCAAAACCAAAGAAAAGGAAAACCTCATTTTCTCAACAAATTTATATTGTTGTGGTAATGATGACTATTCTAGACTTGATTTTACATCGTCTTTATTGAGACCCTAGTTTCTACCCTGAATCTGTGTTTATGCAAAGGAAATCAAGAAGAAAAGTGCTAAACACCAAGGTGAGTAGAGGAGTCTACTAAAAACTTGCTGACAAATTGGTGGTAAAACAATCCTAGGTTCCTTACAGTTAGATTTACTGAAACGCCTGCATACGAGTCTGCAACACATTGAAACATTTTCATGCCCCCCCCCCCTCCCCTCCCGACACATGAACTACATACCTCCCATAAACACAGAAAAACAAAAAAGAAAAATATATTTATTTATTTTACAAAAATAACATTGTTTTATTCTTCCATTGGTTCAACTTCATCTGTCGCGGTAACACAGAGTAATGGGCGGTGATGAGAAAAGTATGAAAGCTGGGAGCTCGATTTTCGCCTCAGCTGATCTGGGAGCTCGATTTTCGACTCAGCTGATCTGGGAGCTCGATTTTCGACTCAGCTGATCTGGGAGCTCGATTTTCGACTCAGCTGATCTGGGAGCTCAATTTTCGACTCAGCTGATCTGGTAATATCAAACTGTAAAGTACCTACCTAACTGTAAAGTACCTACCTGTAAAGTACCTAACAACTTCACTTCTGATGGTCATAATCATCATTGTGGCGACTTGGGACAAATTTCGTTAGCAATTAATTTCGTGACGATTTTGGTTTATTATTTTCAATAATAAGCCTTTGGAATCGAGCAAGAAAAAAAAAATTTTAACCCCCCCTCAAAATTTGATGTTTTACGTTTCAAGGTACGTAGAATCCGAAAATCGAATAAAAAAATTTCCGTCCGTCCGCCGTACGCCGTACGCGGCACTTTTCTTAGCAACACTGGACCGATTTGGTTCAAATTTGGTATATGGGCTCCATTTGGGGTCTAGTTGTGCCGCGAAGCTTTTGGTTGATGTAGGTCACTTCTAAGGGGTGAAAATTAAGGGTTGAAATTTTCAAGAGTGCCCTAGCTCGAAAACTCTCGAAATAAAGGTATCGTTTTTTCACCAATTTTAAATAGTACAGAATTTTTAAAAATTTTTGAGACCACCCGGAGCTCTGTAGGACAAACCGTTCGGTCCCTACGAGTATTTGAAGGTTTTCCTTCGATAAAACAGAATCATGAGTGTGAATCGCAAAAGAGGTCTAATCGCCGTTCAAATTTTATCTGACTAAAATGCGATCGCTGTTCATTTCTTCGAGTTGTATTCAGTTTTGCCTTCTGCGTAACCAGTAATCAAATTTCCATATCAAGCTTTCTATTTTTCGAATCGAGTGTGAAGCGTTTAGTTCTTTCTAATAAATTTTATTGTGAAGGTGTGAAGCCATTATAGTGTGGTAGGTAGTACCTACCAATAGTTGGTAGGTAAAAAAAAATTGGTAGGTAAAACAATGTTTGTAGGTAAAAAACGCTGCAAATCATTGCTCACTGATCAGATCACTGATCAGCTGAGTGAGCTCCGAAGCCATTTTCAATGCTATTGAATGGAAGTGCTCTTCCAGGCGTCTCCAGCATTCGAGGAGATCTTCTTCACTCCTCACATCACTGATCAGCTGAGTGAGCTCCGAAGCCATTTTCAATCCTATTGAATGGAGGTGCTCTTCCAGGCGTCTCCAGCATTCGAGGAGATCTTCTTCACTCCTCACATCACTGATCAGCTGAGTGAGCTCGAAAGCCATTTTCAATCCTATTGAATGGAAGTGCTCTTCCAGGCGTCTCCAGCATTCGAGGAGATCTTCTTCACTCCTCACATCACTGATCAGCTGAGTGAGCTCGAAAGCCATTTTCAATCCTATTGAATGGAAGTGCTCTTCCAGGCGTCTCCAGCATTCGAGGAGATCTTCTTCACTCTTCTGATCACTGACCAGCTGAGTGAGCTCCGAAGCCATTTTCAATCCTATTGAACGCAGGAGCTGAAATTTGAGAGGGAAGGTCAAGGGAGAATACAGATGGTGGTAGGTGCTATTGATGGAGAACCAGTGATCTATACAGAAGGATGATCTATACATAAAATAATAAACCTTTGAGCAATGATTTGCAGCGTTTTTTTTTGTGCCATATGAAAGACATGAAAATGTCAAAAAAAAGCATCGCATAAAATTCATTGTTCCCCAGCCAAAAAAATACCCATGTCAAAAGAATTTAAAAAATCTCTGTTCAATTTCTCCCTTGCGAGGGAAAAACATTAAATCATGTTTAATGTTTTTCCCTCGCAAGGGAGAAATTAGATTGCCGATCACACAGCTGATCAGTGACCACTCAGGCGCCTTCAGCATTCTCCATTGACCCTGCTTCTCAAATTTCAGCTTCCTGCGTTCAACAGGAGAGAAAATGGCCTTGGAGCTCACTCAGCTGATCAGTGACCATCTTGGTACAACTAGACCCCAAATGGAGCCGATATAACGTGGTAACTAAGAAATCAGTCCGTGGTAACTAAGAAAAAAAAGCGTTGCAGATTTGCGTGTCGGAATTCACAGAATGACCCCCAGCCCTAAAACATTAAACATGTTAAAATTGACCGAAATACTCCATTACATGAGTATGACTTTTGCTTGAAAAGTATCAATTCTTGAAAAAAACTATATGATTTTAAAAAATTATTTTCTAAAGGATCGATACTTAAATTGATCCTACTTGAATCGATCTTACTTTCGAATTAAATCGATTCATTTTGAAGAATCTTACGTCCCTAATAGAGTGAAAGTGCGTGAGGCACATAGATTCCTCTTGTAGATGATCCGATGTATAGTAGATAGTTTCTGAACTTCCATCTGTAAGTGCCTACCATTACCCACCAAGTTCGCAGATCACATAACGAAGACATGTACTAGTAACTATCCCTGGGGGTCTGGTGTAGCCACGGTCGGTGGGGCGAGCGTTGTTTGGCGGTCACAAGCGGTGTGATTCATCATAAATTAAATACATGGCAGTTAATTTTTATGGTTTACTGGATAGAATGAGAGTCAGTTTACCTATATTTCGTGATATACGGACAGAGACTTGGGGATCTGGAAAAGGTTTCGAAAACAATTGGAATCATTTCTTTGGAGATCCGCAATGTTTCGTATGATTTCCAATAGAGGCCTAATCTCCGTTCAAATTTTAGCTAGTCAAATAATACCGTCGTTCGTTTCTTCGAAAAATTTTCACGTTCTACTAAGTTGTGCTTCCTAGCCACCAGTAAACATATTTCGAAATGAGAACACCCACAACTCTCGGAAGTGTTGATGGAAAAGCCGCATTATACGAGTATTTATGCAGACGGGTGATCTATAATACAGCAAAAAAATAAATCATTGTGTAATAATTTGCAGCATTGTGTAATAATTTGCAATGATGTTTAATCCTATTTTTGAACCCTACGTACTTTGAAATGCCAATAATCAAATTATGAGGGGGGTCAACATCAGGTATTATTACTGAAAATAATAAACCAAAATAGTAATGTAAAACTTGTAATTTTCCAGCGCGATTTGATGAACCAAGATTCCTGGTTCGACTGTAGGTTCAGGATTCAGAAGGAAACGAAAGGGAGTCGAAATTGGCTGGGCTAGACCAGTGAGGGGGGGAGGGGGCGATGGAGGGGGGTTTGACTGAAGACGGAGGGTAATATCGGTGGCAAGTAATAAAAAACGGGGGGCGACGAGGGGGCAAGTAGTACAATATGTGTGTGCGTGGGCAATATGTCATGGCGTCGGGGGTTAAAGTGGACAATCTCGCCCCCTTCCGCCTCCTTGTCGCCCCCTCAAACCGCGCTAACCTTTTTCCAGACGTCCTCGCACGATTCTTTATTGGCTGATTGTATTATTAAAACTCCTTGTTTCTCCCTTCTTATGTCCTTTTTATCACCCTCCTTCTTCTCTCTAATTCACGTTTCCCTTTGGGGAACCATTCATAAGTATTTCGAAGTAAAAGAAAAGGCATTTTGAGTGGGGATACCAAAAAATGTCAAGAGGCACTTCTTGTAGGGAATTAGTGGTAGAACACGTGAGAGAAAGGTCTCGAACCACTCCTGTTACACCCTGTATAATATTCTCACATAATATAAAAAAATATATTCTCACATTAATATAAAATCTGCCTGTATAATATTCTCACATAATATGTGAATTTATATTGTAAATAAATGCTTGGCTATTATACCTAATATCAAGATTTTCTTATTACGATAAATTATTTATTATAATTAATTTTTGGGGTCGTTCAAGGAAGTACATTAGGACCAATACTATTTTTAATATATATAAATAAAGTAGCACATTTAGATTTACCTAACTCGAAATTATATTTATTCGTTGATGACACAGCAGTACTCTGTGAAGGTGACACTTGGGAAAACGTTTTCAGCAACGCCAACCAGGTTATAAATCAAGTAGGGAAATGGTTTCACAAGAGTTATCTCACATTGAATGCTAACAAGACCAAACTGATAGTTTACGGAGGAAATAAGTCACAAATTGAGGAAAAACACTTGAAAATCATCCTGCACTCTTGTGTAGAAGATCAAATATGCTCATGTGATTCGATAGAAAGAGTTGCAAGGCATAAGTATCTGGGGCTAGTTCTGGATGAAGAGCTTAAGTGGAAGCCCCATATAGACTATATCCATGATAAGATTAGGAAATATATATATATATTCTACAATGTTAGACACACGCTCCCGAAGCAAACAATAAAACTTTTATATTATACCATGTTGCAATCTGTATTGCAGTATGGCATAATAGCATGGGGAGGAACGTATTCCACCCATATAAATAAGTTACATGTTCGGCAGAAAATTATCATAAAAATGATGTTGTCATTACCGCGTAGGACCCCTTCCGTAGATCTATTTGATATTGCTAAGGTATTTACTATTAGACAACTTTATCTGAAAAATCTACTATTGCAATTCTTTAGGACACCCAACATAATTGAAGTTTCTCGAAGGGATCCGAAATACGATACTAGATATGCCGCCGCAGGGAATGTAATAGGCCCTAGACCTAGACTGACTCTGACAACGCACAGCCCGATCTTCATTCTACATTTGATACACCTAGAAATTGTTTGTAGCATGAAAAGTCCCCAGAAGTTTACTAGACCAAAATACAAAAAGCAAGTGTTAAGTTGGATAGTTACAGAAGGGGGCTTTAGATGCGAAAGGCTATTAAACAGCATATATGTATAGGAGACTATTTAATTTTAGAGATTATTAAAGTTAGAGAATATTAAAGTGAGTTAGTATATGTAGGAGTTTATCAAAATGCGTCCTTAATTCTGTCCAATCATGTATTGTTTATTAATTTACTTATTACTGTAATTGTAAAGTATACATCAATTTATTTACTGATATGGAGCGATTTTGCAAAGATCCTACCCTACAACACGGGCCAAGCCTAATGTCGGGTAGGAAATATGAGCAAATTGCATCCCTTCATGCATTTATATTATTGTAAAAGTGTACAAAATGGCGAAATAAACATATCTATCTATCTATCTATTATGAATGAGGTCATGAATCCAATAACAATATTATTACACTAACTTGTTTAATTTACTATTTGTACTAGGTAGAGTAAATTAGTTATTAATTTAAAATGAGAAATATATGATATTCACAAGTGTTAATAACTTTCACTCATTAATATGTTATAAGACATTCAAGAAGAACTACTTACGCTGAATATTTCATCACCAGTGTGTGGGCCATTCAAAAAAGTAGATACTTAAGGGGGTCTCAGTCGGTCGCCGTTCGTTCCTCGTTCCAGACCAGTATTTCACGAAATTGAAGGCGCAAAAACTTGAATAGTTGTAGCTAAACTTGAAGTTATCAAGGATTTTAGAAAATCATTAGTGCATGCTGCCGTCCTTAGCAAGAAGGGCGCATCTCCGAAAATCAAGATTTTCAGTACAAGCACTTTTCGTTTTTTAAGTTCCGCGTCCAGTTAATTATACTTTTACCCCATTTTCGGGACATCATACGGTAGGTCCAATCATTCTCCAACTTACTACGGCCTTTTTTCATGGAAATTCACATCATAACCAATTTAGAAGAGATACGCCCTTTCCGCTTAGTAAATGAGGGTGATATTCGAGATATACGCCTTATTTGTTAAGCATTCCAAGCACGTCAAGCGGTTTCCTGGCAGATTTTAGCCGGGGGTTTGATTCTACGCCACTTCTTTTTTTACGCAGATTATTAAATTTAATCATGTGGAAAAGTTTGGTGAGGAGCCTCCAGACCAGTTTGTTTGGTGACTTATCATTAATAAGCGAGCACCCTACGAGATCCGGCTTTTCCGCTAAGCAATTTGGTTGCCAAGAACATATTTCGAATTTTTGCTAAGCAAAGATATCTCAGGAGATGCGGCTTTCTTGCTTAGTAGAGAAAGGTATTCGGCATGATATCCGCCTTTTAGGCTTAGGAAAAACGACATACGCCTAATCATCTAAGGATTTCAAGAAATTTCAGAGATACGCCCTTTTTCACTAGCATTTTTGTGTACCTTTTCGTACCCATAGGTACATGAATGAGGTATCATAAGGTGCAGAAGACTCCAAAGATTCTAGATATGCAAAAACCTGAAAATCGTCAAAATCCGAGATACGCCCTTCTTGCTAAGGACGGCAGCATGGGCCTTGGGAATTGAAAAATGGAAATATTGCCGCTGGAATCGTCAAAATCGAACAATAATTTCCAGAGAAATATAAGAAAATCCGTTCATTCAGTAGTTTTTTCCATTTTTCTCTGGAAATTATTGTTCGATTTTGATGATTCCAGCGGCAATATTTCAGTTTTTCAATTCCCTACACCCATGCACTAATGATTTTCTAAAATCCTTTAAAATTTAAAATTTAGGTACAACTTTTTAAGTTTTTGCGCCTTCAATTTCGCTAAAAACTAAAAACGAACGGCAACCGACTGAGAAGTATAAAGGAAATTAAAAAAAAAAATTGTGATAAAACGATGGTATTATTACTATTGTACAATGTGTAAAAAGATGAGAAGGGCAGCCGCTTAGTCGTCTTGATTTTTCATTATTTAGTTTAAATCCTTTTTTTTCGATTTCCCAAAAAAAGCTTTGCTATCGCCTTGGAGGTATTTGCATAACGCAGTCCAATTTATTGATTTATGACAATTTTATGTTTTAATAACGAACAACAACTGCCAATAACAGGAACAAAAAGCCGCCATTCCAAAAACGATTGATTTCACGAATGTTCTTCCAGTAGTTGCAACGTTTTCCCCGATTTCTGACGTTCGGTCAACAAAATTTAAAAGATGTCTCAGTTGTTAAAAAATTGTATCATTATAACGAGAAAATGGTCGATCCCGACTCTCTAATTGACGAGAAGCGTCTTTATTGGTGCCGGTAATCGGATTTCGGTTGTTTGTACCCATTCATTTTCATTATTGTCAAATTTGCGTGAAATGAGACTGAAAAGGGAATACCTTTACACAATATTTATTTCGAATCAATAAAATCCCCAGAAAGCCTTTTAGTGAAATCAATGCCCACTTGAATGAATCACGGAATAACGTCGTCGAATGGGCGGAAAAATACAGCTTAAAAGTAAAAAAAAGGGGCCACGTGACCTCCTTTGATGCTTTAGGAGCATTTTGGTTGGATACTCGTCTGTACAAATTAATCAAACTCCATCATTTGAATAACGGCTTTAGTTCTGGGACTGAAATTTTTAAAAAATGAAACGCCCATTAAAGATGCTCCCGTCTAAGGTTTGATCGCTTTGAATTTAATAAAATTCGTAGATTCACTTTCAATCTTGTTTTTGTGCGTGGAAGAGATCGGGCGTCATTAGCCTTTTGTGCAAATGGAGAGGAAGACTTCGTTAGATTGATTGACCATGAAATCGAAAATCCTTGAGTTTTAATTCCGATATATTTTGCTTCCGACAGTGGCGTTTCCTCCAGGCAAACATAGCAAACACTGTTTGCCTTAGGTACTACAAATATGCTAAATGAATAAATTAATTTTTGTTGAGATTCTCCTATATTTCCATCTTTTGTAAGTAATATCTAGCTGATTTTGTAAAACTGTTATAATATTTAGGGACTATTTCATTATTATCAAGGAAGTTAGATTAAATAGGAGAATGGAATAAGAAAATTTCTTATTTAATAAGTACATATTTTGCCTTGGATACTAACCCGCAACACACCAGAGACTTGGAGAGGTCGGTAATGTAGAAGATTGCGGATGATACGCGGTGCCTGGCGATCAAGGCAAGCAGTTCAAAAAAATGAATTTTTCGGGACTGTTTAGAGTGAGAGGCGACGATCGGCGGGGTGGCGGGGGGTCAGCGCGGGGTCAAGTATTACCATACCCCCACCATCAGCCATGGCAAACAGTCAAGGTACTGTTTCGTGACCTTGAATGCAGAGAAACTTGGAAGATGAGCCATGGATACTTATTAGCCCACGCATGAAGACATAAAATATCCATCCACCCACATAATCTCAAGGAAGGAAAGCAGTTCGTTTTTTCGCCGCCGCAAATAGCAGCTGTTTGACGTTGACTGGTGTCCAGTTGCCGATTTTACTGTATTTCACTGTAGCTAATCGTTTTTCTTGTTGATAGACACTAGGAAATAATTGCAAAACATTGTAGAATCACATCTTATTAGGTCTAAATTCAGTCTCCCTTTTTGGTTAATTATTTTCAAGAAAAAAGTTTGACCACCCTCAAATTTGATGATTTACTTTTGTGGTAGGTAAGTACGTGTAGATTTTGAAAATCGAATATATACAAAAAAATCCGTCCGTCAGCGGATCTTTCCTTAATTATCATGGACCGATTTTGATGAAATTTGGTATATGGGCTCCATTTGGGGTCTAGTTGTGCCGCAAAGCTTTTGGTTGATGTAGGTCACTTCTAAGCGGTGAAACGGAAGGGCTGAAACTTCCAAAGGCACCCTCTCTCGAAAATTCTCGATATGAAGGTATTGTTTTTTTACAAATTTAAGACTGTACCGTAAAACCGTAAAACTTTACCCCACCAGGGGTAACTTTACCCCAAAAAGTGAGAATCTTCAATTGTGACGTAAACGTGGTGGGACTTGAATAAATGTTAGCTATTGTGTTTTCGTTATTCTCCACATCCCAGAGAATCAATGCGGCTTGCGATGGCGCCTTTATTCTTGTTATCAGCTGTTATCAGTCATAGTTTCCTGTTCAGCTGTTTTTGTCCTGTTTCTTGTGCTCCATAATTTCTTCCATATCAGGTGTTAGGAGTGGATTTACCAGGCAAGCCCTCATCATATCACTTTCAATATCTCATTTTGAACAAAATACACTAATCAAATTTTCAAAAAAGTGTTTTCTTAGTTATGCCTTTGTTTACCGAAAATTTGATGGTAACTTTACTCCAAAAACCGGGTATCTTTACTCCACTATAAAGGTTGGGGTAAAGGTAGCCGCACTCATATTTTTCTTATTTAATCTCGAAAAACATTTGAGTTTTATAATTTTCGCAGTGTTGAATGTAAGGTTTCTAGTGTATCTCATGTCAGAAGTAAGAGATGGGGAGAAGAAATGAGAAAAAGCTTGGTACGCGCCCCTACCGAAACTTTACAACTGAACACCTGCATTATGATATGAACATAAACGTGCTTTGGTCTCATTAGTTGTGATTTACAATATTATTTACTCGTGGGTTAACTTTGAAATTTACCATTGCAATTCATTTGAAAGTTATCGAATGTGAAACAGACTTTTTCTGTGATTTTGTTGAGTCATTCGTTTATCGTTTATTGTCCTTCAATATTTCTTTACTTGTAGAAAGTTTTGCTCGATTACCTACATAAGTCTGTCTATACTGAAGACTGAAATTGTGATCTCTTAACCAGAAATATTGCATTTCAAGCAAATTCGTTGAAATAAATGATAAATAAATGATCATTGGAACTTATATTTTTCATAGGTATAACTTGTATTTTTCAAGCTAAAAAGTTCAATTTTTCAGAATAAATTTTATAATAATATTATAAATACTTGATATTATCAAGTATTTCTGGGGTAATGAATTCAATCCCGACTAGTAACATTGCACCACTGCCCGTTTCTGTAGCGATAACCGTGAGTTTTTCTGAGTTTTTCAGAGTGGAGTAAAGATAGACGCACTCGTAGGTAACTGGACTCCAACATTTAAACAATTAAATAGGGGGGTTACAATTATCTGATCAATGAGCTCGACCACTCAAAATGTTTAGGAAGCCCTGAAGATCAATTCACTTATTAAAAAAATCAATTTAACCCATTTCGAGTGGGGGGAAATTGTATTTGAAAATGTTTTGGAGTAAATCTTGGGGTAAAGTTTGACGGTTTTACGGTACCATTGAATTTTTAGAATCGAATGAGACCACCCATAGCTTTGTAGGACAAACTGTTCGCTCCCTACGAGAACTTAAGGGTTGGACTTACGATAAATCAGAAAAACGAGTATGAATCGCAAAAGAGGCGTGATCGCCTTTCAAATTTTAGTTAAACAAAGTGCGTTCGCTGATCGTTTCTTTGGGATGTACTCGGTTTTGCTTCCTTAGCAACCAGTAATCAAATTTCTAAACGAAGGAATTCTTTATTTCTTCCAGTGGAGTGTGAAGCGTTTAATTCTTCCAAATAAACTTGATTGTGAAGGTAAAACATGGTTGGTAGGTGGTGACAATGGCAAAGATGAGTTCTTTGCTGGCACATGATCAATACAGAAAATGAACCTTTGTGTAATAATTTGCAGCCTAGCCTTTTTGCCTGACGAATATTATCACGCGACGCCCCTGGCTTCCGAGTCTACTAAGGTAGCGGAAGGTTTGTTTTCACTTTTCAAGGACGAAAGAAAAAAGTTCTCCAAAATCAAAATTTTCACTCGCGTTTTGCGTTTTAGACCTTTCCGAACAATTTTGGTTCCGTGTCTGTCTGTCTGTCATGAATTCCTTGTAACGCGCATAACTATACGAAGTTATCGTCCGATTTCTATGAAAATTTCAGGGATTGTACGGTTTGGTGTGTAGACGGTTTCCTATGAAAATCATCATCCCCGGACTGATAGAAGAGACTGCGCATGCGCAAACGTGAATTCCTTGTAACGGCCATAACTTCTACATTTTCCATCCGATTTCAATGAAATTTTCAGGGATGTTATAGATTGACTTGTTTTGATGTTTTGAGATTAACTACTATGCATCGGATTATCTATACAATCGGGTTATGGGTACGAGGAAGCTATGTGCCACACCCACTTGGCAGACTTTTTTTTTTTGTTTTTTATCTACCAACCATAGGTATAACTACTACCTACCTACTAGGGGATTTTTGAAAATAGCAACCCATAATTTCCATTTGGATTCCAAAATGAAGAATTGAAATTTTCAAAAATGCCCTAGTAGTAGGTAGTAGGTACCTACAGTTGGTAAGTAAGAAACAAAAAACAAGTGGGTGTGTCAAATAGCTTCCTCGTATACATAACCCGATTACATAGATGATCCGATGCATAGTAGTTAATCTCAAAACACCAATCTCAAAGTACCTTTCACTTCCCTCATAGGGGACCATCTACACGCTAATCTGGTCAATCCTAGAAAATTTCATCAAATTCGGATGAAAAATGTAAATGTTATGGCTGTTACAAGGATTTTACGTATGCGCATGCGCAGAGGCTGCTGTAAATTTTGAGGACTTGATTTTCATTGGGGACCATCTACAACCTAATCCGCGTAATCCCTAAAAATGTCATCGAAATCGGGTAGAAAATGTGGAAGTTATGGCTGTTACGAGGAATTCACGTTTGCGCATGCGCAGTGGGTACTGTCGTTCCGAAGGTGGTGATTTTCATAGAGGACCATCTAAATACTAATCTGTAACATCCCTGAAAATTTCATTGAAATCGGATGGAAAATGTAGAAGTTATGGCCGTAACAAGAAATTCACGTTTGCGCATGCGCAGCGGCTACTATCAGTCCGGGGGTGATGAATCTTATAGGGGACCATCTACAACCCAATCTGCATAATCCCTAAAAATTTCATTGAAATCAAATGGGAAATGTGGAAGTTATGGCCGTTACAAGGAAATTCACGTTTGCGCATGCGCAGTGGCTACCATCATGCGGAAGGTAGTGGTTTTCACAGGGGACAATCTAAATACTAATGTGTAATATCCCTGAAAATTTCATTGAAATCGGATAGAAAATGTAGAAGTTATGGCAGTGACAAGGAATTCACGTTTGCGCATGCGCAGTCGCTTCTATCAGTCCGAGGCTGATGATTTTCATATGGGACCGTCTACACACCAACCCGCACAATCCCTGAAAATTTCATAGAAATCGGACAATAACTTCGTATAGTTATGCGCGTTACAAGGAATTCATGACAGACAGACAGACACACAGACAGACAGACACGAAACAAAATTGTTCAGAAAGGTCTAAAACGCAAAACGCGAGTGAAAATTTTGATTTTGGAGAACTTTTTTTTTCGTCCTTGAAAAGTGAAAACAAAGCTTCCGCTACCTTGGTAGACTCGGAAGCAATAAGTAAATAGTGACAATAGCAAAGCTGTGATCTTTGCAGACGAATGATCCATTCAGGAGAATAATAAACGTTAGTGAGATAATTTGCAACTTTTTTTTATTCCATTGCAATAGTTTCATTCTCTTTCAAAATTCGCTAGTAATAAACTGTTGTGTAATAATTTTACAGCTTTTTCCAATTTGAATTTTGTTGGACTAGCCTCATCCTTCGACGTCGCTGCTCCACGATGGATCAACACGGAAATAAAAAGCGGAAGTGATTAGCAATAAAAATGCAATTATCCGGAAGTTTACAAGTTGGAGGGATCAATGTCAAGAGCGGGTCCGCCGTATAGACCCCATAAACCCGAGGGCGTAAATCAGAATGCAATTCCGTTTAGAGCAGTTTATTCAAATGGGCTCGTGCGTGCGGGCGAATACCTTGGGACGGGGGAAAGACTTTTCACCGTAAAAATCAACCCGGATTCAATTACACTTTCAATATAATCCCAGAGTCAACACATTTTCATTTGAAGTGAGGAGCCTCTTATTGCTTGCACCCTTTTTTCCTCCTTTTTCTATCCCCTCGGCGCCCTTCAGAGCCCTTTTTTCGCCTCTCCTCCTCCCCTTCTATCACCTCTTTTTCGAAACAGCCCTTTTTCGAGGCCCTGAAGGGCGGTGCGATGCAATGAAATGCATTCCGCGCCCTAATAACCGTCAGCGGTTGTTGTCAGGGGAGCTCCCCCACCCTTTGGCTGCACTTATCCGCTCCCCCTTGTTTGAGGTGCGATGAGCGGGTTGATATTAAAATGTGGATCCGATGATCGGACGGGTCGTATCGGCGGCTCACAGTTCACGTACGGAAGGCAGAACCACCCTCGTCCATCGATCCAGAAAACACCGTATCTTCGGTTTACATAAACCTACTAGGTGTATCAATATTCCTCTTCATTCAGCGGATTTGCAAAAAAATGGAGCCATTAACCCATTTCTGCCCAGCGTTGCATAATAGTATGTAACGCGGAGTAGCTCTTCTTAGGAGGCTGGCCAGGACATCCACAGAAATGAAAAACTTTGTTCAGCGTCTGTTTCTCGAAGAGGAGAGCCTATCAATTAGATTCCAACTGTCAGAGTGACGTTTTCATTATGTATAATAATTGTATTTACTTATTACAAGTGTTCTCTCTTCTCGATTTCGAGAATTGCTGACCCAATGGACGAAAAATAAGTACAATGTTATGTACGGTTTTCAAAATGGGATGGATGTGACTCTTTACCACTCTCAGATACCTGCATGGGCTTATGAGTGCTATAGTCCAATTTTTTTGTCATTCCTTTTGTTCCCAGTGTTGTCTGAAATATTGTGTTGTATATATGCAACGCTGGGCCCTGACCCAACTGCTATGACTCGATTTTCCATTTTGTCAGGGCTTTTTCTCAGCTTTTCGGCCCTGGAATTTCAGTTCAAGATGCTATAATTATTTTATTCGCCGACTAAGATGATATGTATGAGAATTCACTGTATATTACTCCCCCAGTCGAGAACGACATGTCAGATGAGGATTCTGGTGATGAAGATGAAGGAGTAATCCTTGACAATTTGAACAGAAACCACTTGAAGCTGAACTGAAACAAACACCTGCTGAAGCTGAAATCGTCTTTCAAAATCTGGATGATGTATATTCTCTACCTCCTTGTATGAGAGAAAGTTTTTGTTATTGCCCTCCTGATTTTTATGCCTCTGGAACTGAAGAAGAGTAGTCGAGGGCTTTTCGAATCCGCAATCAATTGAAACTATTGTGCAAGTGCTTCCTAATAGAAAGACAATTCTGTGGTTCCTTTCGTCTTGCTTACAGGATTCAGCCAGTTTCAGTGGTAAGAAGATATTCTGCACGAGAGAAGAAACCCATTCAAATTCCTCGACCTTTTATAATTCAATAATATAAAGCATGGGAGAGTGCGACATCATGAATCAAAAGATTGAAAATCCACCCTGAAATGGTTGTTTACTTTACTTACACATTTATGCCAGTTGGAATTCAGAAGAAAAATAACCACAGGTTACCTGACCAAGTAAAACACTCAGCCAAAAGGTGTAGGAAGAATGTCGTCTATCGATCGAACCGATGTTCGGTACGAATGAATTCATTAACCGGAAGAAAATGATTGAATCATTCGATGAATCGAGAAAATACCGGAAGAAAAACAGAGGAGATACATAGAGTAACACTGTACTTCAACCGTGAAATATCAGTGCAGCAAGTGCAACATGGGAATTCGTGTTGATTCCGTCCTAACCACAATCTTGTATAACCACGGTTTCAACATTATTTTGCCTTATTTGTGAATTTTGAAGCTTAATTGATATTGTATTGATTTCATAAAACTTATTATACAGCTTTTTATTCTTATCCGTGCTGGAAATATGGAAATAAATGAGGTCACTAACAAAAAACATCATAGTAGCAACTTCATTGGGTTGCTGGGGGCTCCTGCCCCTCCTATCATGGTGGATGACAAGGTAACCTTATATTTAACATTAGAAGGTATAAAAATAAAGAATTGAAGAAGAGTTTCGAAAATTTTGTCAAAAATGGATTTCTGGGCAGTAATGGGTTAAAAAAAAAAACGAAAACGAAATTTTTCTAAAAATAATAAACCAAAATTCAACCCTTCATTCCCATTTGGTTGGTGGTTGGGGTTGAAATTTTCAAAAATGCCCCAATGGGTAATAGGTACCTACGGTTGGTAGGGAGGGATCTATACAGAAGGGTGATCTATACAGAAAATAATAAACCTTGGAGCAATGATTTGCAGCGTTTTTTTACCTATTTTTTTTTACCTACCAACTATTGGTAGGTACTACCTACCTCACCATACTGCCTTCACACCTTCACAATCAAGTTTATTAGAAAGAACTTAACGCTTCACATTCGATTCGAAAAATAGGGAGCTTCATATGGAAATTTGATTACTGGTTGCTCTGAAAGCAAAACTGAATACAAATCGAAGAAATGAACAGCGATCGCATTTTAGTCAGATAAAATTTGAACGGAGATTAGACCTCTTTTGCGATTCACACTCGTGATTATGTTTTATCGAAGGACAACCCTCAAGTACTCGTAGGGAGCGAACGGTTTGTCCTGCAGAGCTCCAGGTGGTCTCAAAAATTTAAAAAAATTCAATACTTTTTAAAATTGGTGAGAAAACGATACCTTTATTTCGGGAGTTTTTGAGCTCTTGAAAATTTCAAACCTCAATTTTCACCCCTTAGAAGTGAATGACATCAACCAAAAGCTTCGCGGCACAACTAGACCCCAAATGGAGCCCATATACCAAAAAAAAATTTATTCGATTTTCGGATTCTAAGTAAAACATACCTTGAAAAGTAAAACATCAAATTTTGAGGGGGTGTTAAATTTTTTTTTTTTTTTTGCTCGATTCGAAAGGTTTATTATCGAAAATAACAAACCAAAATCGTATCTAATATCAAATAATAATCTAATATATCTGATATCTAATATCATCTAATCTATATGTACATATCTAAACATCTGACATGTATGATATCTAATATCATATAATCATATCATATCTGTTTATCTACATAAACAGGGTGATACGCTTGTAGTTGTAAAACGATCCAAATTACCTACTACACAAAGGTTTACTATTTTGGTTTATTATTTTCAATAATGAACTATTGGAATCGAGCAAGAAAAAAAGTCTGCCAAGTGAGTGTGGCACATAGCTTCCTCGTATCCATAACCCGATTGTATAGATGATCCAGGGGCTGATGATAGGGGACCATCTACACGCTGATCTGAACAATCCTGAGAAATTTCATCGAAATCGGATGGAAAATGTAGAAGTTATGGCTGTTACAAGGATTTTACGTTCGCGCATGCGCAGCGGCTACTACCAGTCCGGTGGTAATGATTTTCATAGGGAACCATCTACAACCTAATCCAAAAATCCCAGGAAATTGCAATGAAATCGGATGATAAATGTAGAAATTATAGCTGTGGTAAAACGCAAGTGGAAATTTCGATTTTGGAGAATTTTTTGCAACCTTGAAAAGTGAAAACACAGCTTCCGCTACCTTGGTAGTCTCGAAAGCAAAATTAACTCCCCCCCCCCCCTTTAAATTCGATAGTTTACGTTTCTAAGTAAGTAAATTCTGAAAATCGAATTAAAAGAAAAACTCCGTCCGCCGTCTCCTGCGCGTTCTTTAGTTACCATGAACCGATTTTGTTGAAATTTGGTATATGGGCTCCATTTTGGGTCTAGTTGTGCCCCGAAGCTTTTGATTGATGTCAGTCACTTCTAGAAAAAATAAGGGCTCGAAAACTCTCGAAATGTAGGTATTGTTTTTTCACCAATTTGAAATAGTATTTAATTTGCAGTATCGATTGAGACCACCCGGAGCTCTGTTGGACAAACAGTTCGCTCCCAATGAAAACTTGAGTTTTCTTAGTTTAGAAGGGTCTATTCCCTTCGTCCCTGCTGTGATATAATGTTATTTTATTAGGCAATTGTTATTGACTATTATTGTGTTATTTATAGCTAATATTCAGCTGTTGTCATTAATAGTTGTTGCATTAATGGTCGACCACATAATTATTTACTATTCCTGCATTCCAAGTACCCAACATATAAAACTTGATCAATTTCATGAAGTCATGAAAGAAGAGTCCTCCAATTTATCCAATTTTCGACTAAAATCAGTGCTACCAACAAATCTACAGCCTACTGATTGATGTGTCTACTTTCTACATACTTGATGGCCAAAAAATATTACCTACCATTCCCGCATTTGGAGCATCTTCTCAAAATTAAACGCCTTGATCGATTTCATAACGTCATCAGGAAGGTGCTATGTTGTCACATAATCTCATTATGCGAACAAGTTATGGGACAAAAGCAGTGCTACCAACATCACAACCGTCCTGGAGCTCAACATTTTTGTGTTAGTCTGTGGGCAGTCAAATTGATGTCGCGAAAGTGAGATTTATTTATTGATTATTTATAGATTTGGCATCAAAACTTAATATTTCAGTGTTTAATTTCGTCATGTGATATATGTGGACCTAAATTAGAGTTCATGTGATGATGGAAGTTCGTATACCACTCACGTTTCGTTGGTAGACTCGGAAGCAGCACGTTGAAATATGATAATTTCTGGCTTAGTGGTAACATTGAACAGGAGTCACAAGAGTATCACCGGGATAGATTCTAAAAGAATATAATTCCAAAACGTCCGTATCTACACAAATTATTCTTCGTCTTTTCAGCATCATAAAGTACTTTGCTCGAAACTTTGGCAATTGAAAGTCCTATTCCGATAGGAAAGTTCGTTCTCAAGAACAAACGAATCCGAACGAATTGAAACGCACATTCCTCCTGGTGTTGCCGTTTGGGGGCCATCAAACACATCATCCGTGTTCCCATTGCAAGAGACCCATTCATCATCCTGTCGTACAAATGAATTCCCCTAATGACCCCACCAAACCCCCTCCAGGTCTCCTTCCTTCTCCAGCTACCGGGTTTGTTGTCCTCGATGGTGATTCCGTGTGGTCTCATCAGACTCCATTCTCTTCTGGGTGGAGCCCTGAATTATCGGAGATTGCAGTAACTACGAGAATACGACGTCATGAGGATTCCTCAGAGCGAAAGAGGGGTTTTCCCTGATATTTTTTTCAGGTGTTCCTCTAAGTTCGATTTCAAAGGTTCTTGTCAATTCTTACATTTTTCATCCGAATTTGATGAAATTTTCTAGGATTATTCAGATTTGCATGTAAATGGTCCCGTATGAAAATCATCCCTCCAGACTTAATAATTTAATTACTATTAATTTACTTATTAACTTAATAGTAGATGCTTCGCAAGCGCAAACGTTAATTCCTTGTAACAGCTATAATTTCTACATTTCTCATCCGATTTCATTGCATTTTCCTGGGATTTTTGGATTAGGTTGTAGATGGTTCCCTCTGAAAATCATCCCTCCAGACTAATAGTAGATGCTGCGCAAGCGCAAACGTTGATTCCTTGTGACAACCATAACTTCTACATTTTCCATCCGATTTTGACGAAATTTCTCAGAATTATTCAGATTAGCGTGTAGATGGTCCCCTATGAGGGAAGTGCAAGTTACTTAGATATTGAGGTTTTGAGATTAACTACTATGCATCGGATCATCTATACAATCGGTTTATGGATACGAGGAAGCTATGTGCCACACCCACTTGGCAGACGTTTTGGTTTATTATTTTCAATAATAAAACTTTGGAATCGACCAAGAAAAATTTTTATTTGACCCCCTCAAAATTTGTTGGTTTACGTTTCAAGGTACGTTGAATCCAAAAAAGGGCAAATTATTACGCAAAGGTTTATTATTTTTCTATTTAGATCACACGTCTGCAACGAACATGGCTTTACCATTGTTATCACCAACCAACTTGAAGAAAAACATCGATCGCCTTTCGGTCAGCTGAAATTTGAACGGAGATTCGGCCAAATTTTTATTCGATTTTTGGATTCTAGGTACGTACCTTGAAACGTAAACCAACAAATTGTGAGGGGTGGGGGGTTAAAAATGTTTTTTGTTGGACGATTCCAAAGGTTTATTATAGAAAATCATAAACCAAAATCGAATAAAAATTTGGCCGTCCGTCCGCCGTACACTTTCCCACTTAGCATTGACCGGTTTTGATGAAATTTGGTGTGTAGGCTCCATTTGGGGTCTAGTTGTGCCCCGAAGATGTTGGTTGATGTAGGTCACTTCTAAGGGTTGAAAAATAAGGTTTGAAATTTTGAAAACGCCCTAATTCAAAAAATGTTGCTATAAAGGTATTGTTTTTCCATCAATTTAAGATAAGGACAAACCGTTTGCTCCCTACGAGAATTTATGGGTTGGACGTACGATAAATCAGAAACACGAGTGTGAATCGCAAAACAGGCCTAATCTCCGTTCAAATTTCAGCTGACCGAAAGGCGATCGATGTTGGTCGTAACAATGGCAAAGTCGTGTTCTTTCCAGACGAGTGATCAATATAGAAAAAATAATAAACCTTTGTGTAATAATTTGCAGCGTTTAACATTGTCGTAGACTTTTGGACGTCCACGACAATGTTATTTTCAACTTCAAGGTCATATTAAATCCAAACTACTTACTTGCACTTCAAGTCTCCTCTAAAGCTCATTATTTAGAGCCTCCAACAATGTTGAGAAAACATGCACTATATTGAATCTTGGTCATTGAAATTACCGAACTTGAGGCTACCACAATGTTGGTAATAAACCTACGTACCTGAATTCCTTCTCCCACGTTAATAGAGTTAATAGAGAAAGAAAAGATTTACCAATAATCCAATGCCGTTTTTTTTCTTCCACTAATCCATGAAGTAAACTGTTACAGAGTAACAGATTGAAATGTGTCTATTGGAATGTGAGAGTACCGGTATGAAAAGAAAGAAAAATGTAAATTATTTTAACACAGAATGTGTTTTTGCGATGACCTACCGAAAAAAAATCGTCACGAAAAAGCGACAGAAAAATCCGTTACGCGCCTTTTATAATGATTTTCACGTGCAACCAAGTTGGTAAGGAAATAGAACTCCCGCAGTGTTCATTGCACAGAAATTGTTCACCATTCGTTGGAAAGCTCTCAATTTATATAGTATTTTTCTTGTAGTTACATATTTATTTATATAACATTTATAGGGTTTTAGACAAAATTAAATGTCTAACAATTATTTATTTTATTATTGCCAAAGACTCCACATTTATTATTGTTGTTTTTTATTTAACGGATGACTAGCATCGCAAAAACACATTCTGTGTTCCTATGATTTCATACAGAGTATGGAAAAAGAAATAAACCGGGGGGTGCAGGGGGGCGGAGCCCCCCGCCGAGGCGCAAAGCGCCGAGTTTTGTGCGATATATTCAACGGAATCTGGAATGCAAGTGGATTTGTCTTCGTTACGTGGAAAACTGGAACATCTTGTCGATAATAACATTAATTAGTAAATAGTGGAGGCGAGTGAATTCTAAGACTACCCCTCACGAGCAGCTGCGTTCAGTCCTAGTCTTCTTCGGAAGATGAAGAATTTCGGTCCTGCAAGTGCTTTTGTGAATGAATCAGCCATCATATCTTGCGTAGGGCAGTAATCCAGTTTCAATCGTCTTTCCGCTCGATGGCTTCTCTGATGAAGTGCTCTTTCAGGGCTATGTGCTTCGACTTGGCATTTACAATAGGATCGGTCGCCCAACTTAAAGCTGCTTGGTTGTCAGTTCGAATTTTGATGGTGGTTTGTTTAATTTTGATATGATTGATCAGGCATTTTAGGTGTAGGGCTTCTTTGGCTGCTTCAGTTAGGGCCAAGTATTCGCTTTCAGCCGTCGACTATGCAACAGTTCGTTGTTTTCTGGCTTCCCAACTGATAACAGTGCCATTGAAGTTGAAGCAACAACCTGTGTATGAGCGCCCGTCAATACAGCTCCCCCAATTCGCATCTGTCCATGCCTGCCAATTCTTGAATTCCAGTTTTGCGGAAATGCAGTGCACGGGTATCTTTGAGGTGTCGCAAAACACGTTTTGCTGCGGCCCAATGATCATTTCTGTAGCACGCATAGAATTGGGACAAATAGCTGACAGAGTACATGATGTCGGGTCTTGTTGCTGTCGCCAAATACATCAACGAACCAATCAAACTTTGGTATGGTACGTCGGGACATTCTCCATCATGTGGTTTTTCAAGCTTCAGGTTCACTTCCATTGGAGTTTTCATGGTTTTTGATTTTTGCATCCTGAAATTTTTCAATAGTTTGTTAATGTATTTTTCTTGGCTCATCATGACTCCACCGTTTTCATCTCTCGAGAATTCAATTCCGAGACAGTAATTCAGTTTGCCGATGTCTCTCATCTCGAACGTTTTAGTTAGATCTTGTTTCAGTTTGTTAATTTCCTTCTTGTTTGCAGATGCTATCACCAGGTCGTCTACGTACACGGCGATTATCATCTTCTCTCCCCCTTCTCCGCGCAGTGGAAGAGTGCTGGGCCCATAACCTATTGGAATGTGAGAGTACCGGTATGAAAAGAAAAAAAATGTAAATTATTTTTCGTGCGATATATTCAACGGAATCTCGAATGCAAGTGGATTTCTCGTCGTTACGTGGAAAACTGGAACATCTTGTAACAACGAACATCTTGTCGATAATAACAGTAATTAGTAAATAGTCGAGGCGAGTGAATTCTAAGAGTATCCGTATTATGAGGCACACGTTAACATTGTCGTGTGCCCCAATTCACACAGTCAAGGACCTGAAATTTAAATTTTGGTTTATTATTTCTAATAATAAGCCTATGTGATCGTATCGCAAAAAATTTTTATAACCCCCCCTCAAACTTTGTCACTTAACGTTTCAAGGTGCGTAGAATCCAAATTTGCAATGTCCGTCCGCCGTCCGCCGTCCGCCGTCCGCCGTTCGCCGTCCGCCGTCCGGGCCATAAAAGGCCTTAGAATCGGTTTAAAAAACCCGATCTTTCGCACATAGACTCCATTTGGGGTCTAGTTGGTCCTAACGTCGAACTCTTCCGATCGCTTAATTCGTATAGAAGTTATGGGCAAATAACCGGCCAAAAAAGAGGTTTTGGTTTATTATTTCTAATAATAAGCCTATGTGATCGTATCGCAAAAAATTTTTATAACCCCCCCTCAAACTTTGTCACTTTACGTTTCAAGGTGCGTAGAATCCAAATTTGCAATTTCCGTCCGCCGTCCACCGTCCGCCGTCCGCCGTCCGCCGTCCGGGCCATAAAAGGCCTTAGAATCGGTCTAAAAAACCCGTTCTTTCGCACATAGACTCCATTTGGGGTCTAGTTGGTCCTAACGTCGAACTATTCCGATCATTTAATTCGTATAGAAGTTATGGGCAAATAACCGGCCAAAAAAGAGGTTTTTGCTTAAATATGCGTGGGGTGACATTTTCCAAGTATTTTTCTTCATGTTGGATGGTTGGTGGCTTTATAGACGATTAAATAGAAAAATAATAAACCATTAAAATAATAAACGTACGATAAATCAGAAACACGAGTGTGAATCGCAAAAGAGGTCTAATCTCCGGATGGTTTGTGGCTTTATAGACGATTATATAGAAAAATAATAAACCATTAAAATAATAATAATGAAATAATAAACCATAAAAATAATAAACATGCGATAAATCAGAAACACGAGTGTGAGGCCTAATCTCCGTTCAAATTAAAGCTGACCGAAATGCCATCGATGTTTGGATGGTTGGTGGCTTTATAGACGATTATATAGAAAAATAATAAACCGTTGTGTAATAATTTGCAGCGTTTTTTTGACTAGGGAAAGTGATTCATCAGCTGCCAAAGCGCGCTTTGCCTCACAGGGTATGACCGAAATCCATTTTTTTGTTAATCAAGTAATTTGGAAAACGTTTTTAATAATTTTTCTCGGATTAAAATTTCTTCCGTTTAGGAATCACTCACTTATGTAGGAGGGGGGAAGGAAAAGTTATTAGTACTAATCGAAGCCTTCCGGATCGGTGATGTATGTCGAGTAAGTCGAAGTATGTCGAGGGGAAGTAGTGTGAAGGAAGAGAGGGCTCCAATTTGCGTCCGAGCGAAACTTTTTGACAGCTTTCATTAACCTCCCAAAGGTTGCGCCCTTAATCAACAATTAACCGAGATTGGGTCCACAATTATCGGAAAGCTCCCCCTCTCGCCCGACCCACCTGCGATATCGGTGCAATTAAACCGATAAAACGAGTCGCATTTACATGTGCAATCAAGCCCACCTCCGGTAATATTGCTGTATAAATTTGTTTGCATTTTGCGTGTCGCGTTTCCCCGGCTTTTAACGAATTGTGCAAATAGCCACCTGTTCGGTAGTTTCGCGGTTTCCAGGACGGTCCGCGATCGTTTCGCCCGGTCGGATACAACAGTTGATCAATTAATAAGAATTAATATAGGCAACGTACTGCAAAAACGGTGCAGGTTATTACACCACGGATAATTATTTTTGTGTTTTAATCGAACGGCTCTCCATTTGTGATTTTAAGGGTCTCTACCTTCGGAATCGTTATGTATTGACTGATCGTTATCTGTCGATCCTAATAGGATCAAGATTACTCTTACATGAACCTCTATAGGATAAAACCCCCAGTTATTGACACATCTACACTAGATTTTCAGTTTATCGCTTCTTATGTTTGAGTTATCTTACGGATTTTCTGTTTCTATTTTTTTCTGTACAGTTCAGACTTTGCTGATTAACTTCTGCTAGTCAAATTGATGAAACTAGTCGGTTGTCCGACATTTTTCGCCTAAGTTTGAAGGCAATTTTTCCCCCCGGTTATTGACACTCACTTGTGAGTTATTGACAGGGCAAAACGTCAATTATTGACACTACATTATCAACGACAAAATCATCATTATCTGGTATCTGCAGCTGAGTTACTGTCAATAACTGGAAATTGAAGATGTCTATAACTGAAAACGATAGTAGTTTAGATACCTATTGACACCCAATCAAACTAATTATTGACACCGCCTGTCAAAAATTGGATTCGTGCCTTTTGTCACAAAAATACGATCGCTATCTTGTTACGAATGAAAAATCTAACCTAACGAGCAACAAAAGAAAACCGTCGTCACAAACCCAGTTATTGACACCAGTGTCTATTTCTGAAGAACGAACGGTTTTCAGATCCAGTTATTGACACCCCGCCGGAAATATGTTATTATTTCAAAATGAAGTTCAAAAACATAGTTTATAACCACAATAGTTATGGAAGAAATGTTTAAAATGAGATTGGGCTCTAAGAACGAAAAGAAATGAAGCAGCAGCCTGTAGGAATCAGCCACCTCCTTACCGTTTGAAGTAACGAATGAGCTGACTATGGCTGTTAACTTCCGTTTCTTTGCCAGTTGTCATACCGCGGCGTTCTTGATTTTGGTGGGAAACGGTTGCTAATGACCTCACCTGAGAGATGGCACCAACTTTGAATCTCTATCTAGCTCTGTTCGCTTATTATTTTGAATTGAAAGGCAAAGTGTCAATAACTGGGTGTGTGTCGATAATTGGGGTATTCACCCTATTATGATATTGTAAAATGTATTTCGATATTCTAAAAAAAAGCCTGTGCTCTCTCGCTCTCTCTCTTCTCGCTCTCTCTCTCTACTCGCTCTCTCTCTAGCACAGAGTAATGGAGACAAGTCTCTAGTCTATAGAAGTTGGTACCAGTGAGGAGGATGACTTCCCTAGGCGTTAGGGAATTGAAAAACTGAAAGATTGCCGCTGAAATCATCAAAAAAGAACAATAATTGCCAGAGAAAAATGGGAAAACCCGTTTATTCAGTAGTTTTTCCCCTTTTGGTTTATTATTTTCAATAATGAACCTTTGGAATCGACCAAGAAAAAAACATTTTTTAACACCCCCTCAAAATTTGTTGGTTTACGTTTCAAAGTACCTACGTAGAATCCAAAAATCGAATAAAAATTTAGCCATCCGATTTTTTGTGAGGATCTCAGGAAAAATACTTTTGCGCAAAAAAGTTGCGCGCAATCGTGAGCAATTGACACTAACTTCATTTTTTCAAATGGAATCCCCCCTTTTTTTATTACAGATTCGGATTCTACGTCTAATTTCTTGAAACATTCATACCCGAATCGATTTGTTTTATTGCGCGCAACCTGGCTTTTTGAACGCTCTAAGTTGCGCAACTCCACAATTGCGCAAAAATTAGGTTTTGGAGAACCCTTAGTGTGGCACATGTTTTTTCATCATTTTTTGAGGCTGAATGAGGTGATTTTTTGAGGTGTCATCCGTTCTGAGGAAGACCAAGATTTAAAGAGGAAAAATTAACATTTCTTTCACGAAAACATCAGTTTTGTGGTCGAAATCATGTTTATTTTTTATTGTCCCACCTCCTTTTGAACTTGGGACCGTCTACGGTGGAGTTGAAAATAAAAACTCGCAGCACGATCATGCTTGAACTGAATAAAATTGCCTAAAAACTCATAACGATTTAAAAAGAGCGATTTTTTCACTAAAAACAACCGAATTATTGGCCGCCATTTAAAAAAATTACAGTCAAATTGAAAAACGGATGCCACCATGTGATTTAGCGTAAAAAAAATGGTGAAAAAACATGTGCCACACTTAGGGATCTCCAAAACCTAATTTTTGTGCAATTGCGCAACTTAGAGCGTTCAAAAAGCCTGGTTGCGCGCAATAAAAAAAATTGGTTCGGGTATGAATTTTTCATGAATTTTGACGTAGAGTCCGAATCTGTAATAAAAAAGACGGGATTCCATTTGAAAAAATGAAGTTAGTGTCAATTACGCACGATTCCGCGCAACTTTTTTGCGCAAAAGTATTTTTCCTGAAATCCTCACAAAAAATCCTGAAGAATTGCGTTGGTCGGAATTTTTTACGCTGTATTTTGCGGAAATCAAGGGGGGTGTAACCTGTTCGTCAAACACCCTGTATAGAAAAATAATAAACCTTTATGTAATAATTTGCGGCGTTTTTGGAAATTTATTCAACTAAATCGGTAGTAAACATCGTCTATTGCTGCTGTAAATCAAGTTTAAATTCCTTCCATCGTTGGACCCTTCATCTGCTGGCTTTTGAGGGGGCCCTTCTGCCCTTTCGTCAAGGCACAGGGTTCGACCCTTTCGTGACTTCCTGGATCGTTTCAACCCCAAAATCGCTCTTCCAGCTTGTAGCTTCGCTGGTAGCTCTTCTGTAGCTTCGCTTAGGCGCACCTGGGGGTTCCGGTATCCACTTTGAGGCGGTCGCGTCAAAACCAGTGGAAACAGAAGAGACCCCCCCGGGAATCGTTTCACAATGAAGTGGACTGACCCCCCCCCCCCACCGTCGTGTTTTCGCCTCCACCCCAAAATCCTAAACGTATGACGGGGGTGGAATCCCAAACATTTGAACCGTGAGGGGGGCGGCAGACCTCGCGGGCGGGATGTCGATCCTCCCGTATCTCCGTCTCTCTCGACGGAACTTGAGATATTTGTATAAACGCAGGGTATAAACGCAGGGTATAAACGCAGGGTAATACAAACACAATCGGATGGGACCCACCTGGAATACCCTGAGCTCCTCTACAGCTCCCCCTCCGCCTTCCTCCTCGCTCGCCTCTCATCTCTTCTCTTCAAGTATTTCATTAGCGGCCGTGGAATGTATCGAATGTGGAGCCCCATCGATCCGCCTCCTCCTCATTCGCTCCTCCTCCTCCCGCCAGTCATCCAGTATGACTTAATGAGCGAATTCAAAGTCAGCCAAGTCGATGTGGCACATAGCTTCCTCGAACATCGGTGCTCTAAAAGAACTTCAGGTCAGAGATGGGCGAATTCTTATTCATAAATACGATTATGAGTACAAATCATATCTGCGGTTTTACGATTATGAATACGAATACAGGTATGAATACGAATACGAATACGAATACAATCGTATTCACACTTTGAATGCAATTTTCCCCCGTATTCGTATTTTGAAAAAGATTTTATGATTTTTTATATGATTTCCCTAAAAATTGTATTTTTTAAACGATTTTCCCTGAAAATCATACTTTGTTTATGATTTTCCTTAACTCTGGACATATTTATGACCTAACATTGTCAAAATAATCAATCAAAATTCGAAATGCTCACAAATTCCTATAGGATTTTTCACACAGAATCGAATGAGACCAACACCAGGTCGCTAAGACCGACCGTATTGAAACTACGACGGAATTTGCGCTGAAAATCGTGTTTTTTAACAATTTGCACTGAAAATCATCAAAAAATTATGATTTTCACCGGAAATTTCCTCGTATTTTCTATTCAGTTGGTCGTAGCGACCTGGTGTTGGTCTCATTCGATTCTGCATGAAAAATCCTTTAGGAATTTGTGAGCATTTCGAATTTTGATTGATTATTTTGACAATGTTAGGCCATAAATATGTCCAGAGTTCGGGAGAAAATCATTTTAAAAAGTATGATTTTCAGGGAAAATCGTTTAAAAAAATTCGATTTTTAGGGAAATTATAGAAAAAGTTATAAAATCGTATTCAAAGTGTGAATACAATTGTATTCGTATTCATATTCATACCTGTAATCGTACTCATAATCATAAAATCGCAGATATGATTTGTACTCATAATCGTATTTATGAATAAGAATTCGCCCATCTCTGCTTCAGGTCTCAAAAGGAAATTTCAACACCACAAGTGACGATCCCACTCTTACCAGCATTAACAATGATATAATTTTACCATTATTTAGTACGTAGTATTTTACCTTTACAGCAACAAACAATGATCGACCCAACAAACAACTATCAGTCAACTGACTGGGTCCTCAGAAACAAACTCCTCTTTTGCCGGGCTTTCGGTGAATTTATCGCATTCCTCAGGGCTCAAAGGATGTACTACTGTTTACACAGTACTGTGAAGCTCAGCAGAAGAGGAGTTCGTTTCTGAGGACCCAATCAGTAGACAGATTACCTTTCAGTTAAACCTTTTTCGAATTGATTTAAACCTTTTTTGGTTCATTATTTTCAATAATGAATCATTGGAATCGAGCAAGAAAATTGACCCGCCCTCTCAAATTTCAGCTTCCTGCGTTCAACAGGAGAGGAAATGGCCTTTGGAGCTCACTCAGCTGATCAGTGACCACTCATAATGCTCCCCTCATAACGCTCCCCGCATGACGCTCCCCGCGTGACGCTCCCTGCGTGACGCTCCCCGCGTGACGATCCCCGCGTGACGCTCCCCTCATAACGCTCCCCGCGTGACGCTCCCCGAGGTGCGTGACGATTTTTCATTTATGTGGCATAGTAAAGACATAAAAAGTCAAAAATGAAACCAATCAGTGGCTACAGCTTTCGTACAAGTACGCAACCACGAGAGACATTTTATGTAAGGGAAAATCATCAGAAATTTCCGCGTAACGCTCCCCGCGTGAAGCTCCCCGCGTGACGATTTTTGACATTTTATGTCTTTGCTATGGCACATAAATGAAAAATCGTCACACGGGGAGCGTCACGCGGGGAGCGTCACGCGGGGAGCGTTACGAGGGGAGCGTCACGCGGGGAGCGTCACGCGGGGAGCGTCACGCGGGGAGTGTCACGCGGGGAGCGTCACGCGGGGATCATCACGCGGGGAGCGTCACGCGGGGAGCGTTACACTTACATAAAATGTCTCTCGTGGTTGCGTACTTGTACGAAAGCTGTAGCCACCGATTTAATTCGTTTACAATACAATTCTTTTTCGTTTGTTCATTCCTACAAATATTCATTTATGTGCCATAGTAAAGACATAAATGTCAAAAAATTATCACCCCCTCAAAATTTGATGCTTTACGTTTCAAGGTACGCAGAATCCAAAGATCGAATAAATAATGAGGAATTTCACCATGTCAGAATTTCCTAGTTTTGACCCCAATTATTCACGAACTATTCGATTTTTCAATTGTTCGGTTCCTCTACAGCGTACAAGCTTTGAAATTGGGGGGAAATTCTCAATATATCTATGGATTTTCATAATGGTGCCAGGAGACCAGAAACCGCACGTTTCGTGGCTTTTAGTTTATTATTTTCAATAACGTGCCTTTGGAATCGAGCAAGAACAAAATTTTAACCCCCTCCCCCCCTCAAAATTTGATGTTTTACGTTTCAAGGTACGTAGAATCCAAAAATCGAATAAAAAATTTCCGTCCGTCCGCCGTACACGGAACTTTTTCCACAAAATTAAGGGTTGACATTGTCAAGAGTGCCCTAGCTCGGACTCTCGAAATAAAGGTATCGTTTTTTCACCAATTTTAAAAAGTTTAACGGAGGTGCATCCATCTTGCCAAAAAAGAAGAGAAAGTTCATTTAATCGTCGCTAGATAGCGCCCGGGCCGTTCCACCACTTTCTTTCCCTAGATGCTCCTATTTTATTCTTAGCGCCACCATGGTGCCAGGACACCAGAAACCGCACAATTCGTGGGTTTTTTTGTTTAACCTTGAATACGGAAGTTCTACAGACTGCCTACTAGGGTTGGGCCATAGTCGATAGTTATGTACTATCGAAATATCGATAGTTCTTGATTATCGATAGTAATATCGACAGTCATCCACTATCGATAGATTTTTTAATTTTTTTTGTACTTGAAAATCTCCGCTTTTGGAGAGCTAATAATACTCAGACGAGCGCATAATAAGAACTCCTCAATTCACTGGTATTCTCGAAGTTGAGGCTCGCGTCAGTATTAAATACCTATATACATATGAATGTGTAATAAAATTTTTATTACACATTCATATGTACATATTTCATTTATTATGGTACATATTCACCTCTTGTGCAAAGACACGAAATTCGTGGTTTCGACTTTACCTCTTACCTTCTCTCTCCCTATCTCTCTACTGGCAATATGTGGCTCAAGGAGCAATGCTAAACTGGAAATTATGTTTATACATTTTAAATAAATTAGTTTTTTTTTTAAATATTTGTGTAATCACATGAATACACCGAATCCTGCAAGTAACAGATAATGGGGTATTTCAGTCAATTTTTTTTAATTTTTTTTTTCAAAAGAGTATGGCTCAGGAATAACGGTAATCGGGTCTGTTCGTCGAGAAAATGTTTTTGAAAAAAGAAGCTAAGGAAAGTTGAAGATTTGAACGGTGTGACGTAGCTAGCCAATCGTGACGTAGCTAGCCAACTGTCTTTGAAAAAAGTATCCATGCACAGAAACCCTTGGAGGATGTCTTGGATACTACAAACTTCTACTCACACACGCACGCGGCGTAGTCCTTGCCTAGTGTGTGTGCATTGTGCATTGTGCGGCCTGCCTTTTTCAAACGTGTGATCTCTTTAATTAATTTTTCTACAACATGTTATAGTATCATTGGGCTTAAAGTTGTAGTACTTGGGTTTTCAAGGGTGCTGAATCCAAATTTGAGGTCAAAAACCTGAATTTCCGACCCACCGAAATACCCCATTCAATTCGATTACATTAAATTCTCCATCGAACTGAATAGGAAGAGCCACTATCGAAAAACTATCGATAGTAACCATAGTTTTCAATCGATAGTATTGACCTATCGATAGTGCTGAACTATCGACTATCGCCCATCCCCACTGCCTACCAAGTATAACCGCTTTGGTGTCAGACTGGGACCTTCGGTTGGTGGTGAGGGGGGGGGGGGGGGGGTGAACTCGAATCCCTCATGTTGGGTATCGTAGATCACGGACTTTAAAACTATGTTGAAAGAGAGGTTCGACAACTTTCCCCCACTTACCCTACACTGTACTGAGGCAAAGAATCACATGGATCACATTACAACCTCCAACCAACAAAAAAATAGTGGAAGTTGGAAGGATTCTCCCTCCTAAACTACAGCCATACGTACCTACTCGTCCAATTATCTTCAATAGTGAAGACCGCGTATAAAAACAACAATTAATTCCTCCTACAGTAATTTCTACGATCGACCATCGAATGCCTGTCGCTGATTTGACCGCGCAATTATGAAACGCTTAGCGGAAAAAGTTTTACGCTTTCTCAATAAGGAGTTCATACTCTGCGTTTTCGAAAGAGGGTTTCTCAGAACTCAAGACGGATCCTGGTGAAGAAATGTTGAAAACTGGATACCGTCGATCAGTTCATTCCGCGACGAACAAAAAATATTAATTAAAAGCGGCTGTGAGAAGAGGAAGTCGGAATGCGCCAGTCGAGTTTCTTGTACTCTTTGTATTCTTTAGTTCGAGATTTCTTTTGTTGATGACTTATGTTTGTCAGTCTGAGGTTTCAGAGTTCCGACCCATTTCATCACTATACAGGGTGAAGACAAAACACGGTTCTACAACTAATTTGCAACAAAAAAGTCTCCGCAATTTTTTAAACCCCTTGTTTTTAAACTTTTTATAAATTTCAAGATATTTTCGTGATTTTGACCTTACGTTACTAAATTGGTCATAAACCCCTTAATTTGCTGTGCAAATTCAAATTCGAGGATACGCTTGGAAAGAGCATTGAATTTTCTATTCCATAGATGGCTGCCCTTTTGGTTTATTATTTTCAATAATGAACCTTTGGAATCGACCAAGAAAAAAAATTTTTAACACCCCCTCAAAATTTGTTGGCTTACGTTTCAAGGTACGTAGAATCCAAAAATCGAACAAAAATTTGGCCGTCCGTCCGCCTGACGCCGTACGCGGCACTTTTGCCACTTAGCATAAACCGATTTTGATGAAATTTGGTATGTAGGCTCCATTTGGGGTCTAGTTGTGCCCCGAAGCTTTCGGTTCATGTAGGTCACTTCTAAGGATTCAAAAATCAAATTTGAAATTTTGAAAACGCCCTAACTCAAAAAATTTCGAAATAAAGGTATTGTTTTTCCTTCAATTTAAGATTCTATAGAATTTTTAGAATTTTTTGAGACCAAGCGGAGCTCTGTAGGACAAACCGTTCGCTCCCTACGAAAATTTAAGGGTTTATATTGAAATATATATATATAAATAAATCAAAACACGAGTGTGAATCGCAAAAGAGGCCCAATCTCCGTTCAAATTAGAGCTGACCGAAATGCGATCGATGGTTGGTGATTTTTTTTTTTGATATTTTTTCTTTTTTTACCTTCTCTTCACATTGGATGGTTGGTGATTTTGTAGACGAGTGATCTATATAGAAAAATAATAAACCATTGTGTAATAATTTGCAGCGTTTTTAGGACGTTCCACGGTAAAACTTGGGCGTTCTTATGCGATTGATCTGGGGTGAAGGAGGACAACACTCAACAGAGAAAAACGCTGCAAACTATTACACAAAGGTTTATTATTTATCTATACAGATCACTCGTCTGCAAAGAGCACAGCTTTGCCAACATGAAGAAAAACATCGATCGCATTTCGGTAAGCTAAAATTTGAACGGAGATTAGGCCTCTTTTGCGATTCACACTCGTGTTTCTGATTTATCGTACGTCGAACCCTTAAATTCTCGTAGTGAGCGAATGGTTTGTCCTACAGGTGGTCTCTCAAGATTCTATAAATTCAATACTACCTTAAAATCATGAAAAAACAATACCTTTACATCAAAATTTTTCGAGTTGGAGAGTTTTCAAAATTTCAACCGTTATTTTTGGTTTATTGTTTTCAATATTAAACCTTTGGAATCGACCAAGAAAAAAATTGTTCAACACCCCCCTCACAATTTGTTGCTTTACGTTTCAAGGTACGTAGAATCCAAAAATCGAATAAAAATTTGGCCGTCCCCAAATGGATCCTATATACCAAATTTCATCAAAATCGGTAAATGGTAACTAAGGAAAGTGCCGCGTACGGCGGACGGCGTACGGACGGAAAATTTTTACGTAAAACATTACATTTTGAGGGGGTAGGATATTTTTTTTCTTGGTCGATTCCAAAGGTTCATTATTGAAAATAATAAACCAAAATTCTATACCTACTATCCTAAATTGATGGAAAAACAATACCTTTATATCAACATTTTTTGAGTTAGGGCGTTTTCAAAATTTCAACCCTTAGAAGTGACCTACATCATCCAAAATCTTCGGGGCACAACTAGACCCCAAATGGAGCCTACATACCAAATTTCATCAAAATCGGTCAATGCTAAGTGGCAAAAGTGCCGCGTACGGCGTACGGATGGCGGACGGACGGCCTTATTTTCATTCGATTTTTGGATTCTACGTACCTTGAAACGTACACCAACAAATTTTGAGGGGGGTTAAACACATTTTTTTCTTGGTCGAACCAAAGGCCCATTATTGAAAAGTGATTGTGGCAGCTTCCTCGTTTCCATAACCCGATTGTATAGATGATCCGATGCATAGTAGTTAATCTCAAAACCTCAATCTCCAAGTACCTTGCTCTACCCTTGTAGGGGACTCTTCACGTCAACCGGCACAATCTCTGAATTTTGTTGGAAAATGTAGAAGTTATGGCTATTACAAGGATTTTACGCTGAGGCAACAATTGATCTGGCGATGATTATTTTCATCAACAAGCACAATCCCTGAAAATTTCAACGAAGTCGGACAATAACTCCGTATAGTTTCGCTCCTTACAAGGATTTCATGACGGAACCAAAATCGTTCAGGAAGGAAAAAAATGCGGTTGGAAATTTTAATGTTAGAGAACTTTTTTCAACCTTGGTAGACTCGGAAGCAATATTGATCAATAATGAAGAAATTCTGTTCTTCAAATTCTCTCTTCGTACTCAGTGACTTCATGGCTGCAACTTTTTATACTGCAGGGAAAACACTGTCGTTTCGCTATCATGAGATCGAACTGATTCCAAGTCGAGCCGCACAATGCAGTTTCTTCATCGTCGTGGATCTGAAGAACCCGTTGTAGGGCAGATAAGCGGCACTCATAAAACCCCGAACGCTCCTTCCAGCATTGACAAATATTTACGTTTCTATCTCGGCAGCACACCCCGCCTCTCACAATCACATCCTAGACAAGATTGCTTCACGGTGGCTCCAGAATGAAAAACCTCCGTAAAGGTTTATAATCTGTAAAGAACCGCTGTCACTCCTCAGGCTTCCTACTTCTGGCAGAGATAAGCCGCGGGGTCGCTCCATGTTAGCGGGAGGGTTTTGTAAAACACTGGCCGAGGTGAGAGCGCAGATATGCAAATGGCCTTTTGGAACACGACCGCTTTTAACTGTTGGCTGTTTTTTAACGGAACTTCAGAGGGGGTTTTTGTGAAGAACGCCGCTGAAGGTGGTGCAGAGTTTTCTGCGAACAACTCCGGTGATTCTACATTTCGGGCCCTTGCCGCTCGACTTCTCAAGATGGATTACCTACCACAACACTCTACTGAGCTAATTATTTTCTACTTATAAATTGTTTATCCGGAGTAAGCAAAGTCCATGATTGTGTCATTAAAAATTACAAACTTGAGTCGAGCTCACGGCCACTTAGCTATGGATGTGAATGGGCAGAAATGCAAAGAGGTAGCTGATCTCAACATTTCTCCCCCGTTAAGGAAATCTTAGGTACTCAGTTACCTAGTCAGGGAGGTGAGGGGTCTTTGCCCATCGTTCTACAACCTAGTGAAAACGCTCTATTTTTGACTGGCTCACGAGTTTGTCTTTTATTCGTTCTTGAACGAATAAGGGATCTGCTGAGCTCAGAAATTTGTTCGAATCTGCAGCGGATCGACTCGTGCCTTGAGGAAGCTGTTTTTAATGACAACAATAATCGTCCTTAGAGAATTGTTGATTCATCAAAAATTAACTTCCCTCGACCGGGGATTGATCTCCTATCGTTCCGATTCTGAATCGGAGCTCCTAGCGACTTGAGATGAGGAAGCGAATGGACAGAAATGCGAAGAGGTGGCTGATCACAACAGAATGCTTGGGAGCCATTTTGGGTCAGTACTGACTGCGCCACTTGTGTTGTGTCATTAAAAATTAGCTTCTCTCGACTAGGGATCGATCTCCTGACTTTCAACTAAACTACGCAAACCTGAGTAGAGCTCTCTACCACTGAGCTGAGGAAGTGAAAAGACAGAACTGGGAAGAGCTGATCACAACAATCAGTCAAGAGAGTCACCTACTTTTCATCCCTCACTCCTTCAATTAAACTTTCTACTCATTCAAAATGTTACAAATCGGAACCAAATCAGCGCAGATTCAGAACAAGGTCAACATAAAAACGCTGCAAATTACTACACAACGGTTAATTGAAGATCAACTTCCTGCGAAGAACTTGGCCATCGCACAAGGTTTACTATCAAGTTTACTTTTACAGAAAGTTCCTACCAGTTGGACATCGTTATCCCAAAGTTGTGAGGCCTTCAATTGATTTGATTCTTGGTTGTTAAGGAAGCACAAGTGAATGTCATGAAATTCCATTCGAAGAAACGAAAAAGATTGCATTTGCTCAGCTCTCACTTCGTCCGGCGAACCTTCATGTGCGATTCACACTCGTGTTTCTAATTCATTTCCAATCCCCAGAGAAACTGAGACAACTTTCAAATTTTCAAGGTCCAGTGATAGGAGATGCGTGGAGGAGAGGGTTTAGGCCCTCAGAGGTTAGGGCTCTTGGCCTCCTGGGCTCCTTGGGCTCCTGGCTGGTGACTGTATTTTGATAAATTTCACAAAAAAACGCACTTTAAATATTTATGATTGTTTGAGTGGTATCACTGGTTTCTGGAAACTGAACGCTATCTTGAATTGAAAGAAAAGCGTAAGGAACATTCACTAACTAGGTAATGATAATCATCCTCATTTGGCCAACGGTTGATTCCACAGAGTTCTGGGTGGTGTCATAAATTCTTTAAAATCTTCGCTATTTCAAAATGATGAAAAAACATCACCTGTATTTCGAAAGTTTTCGAGCTAGGGCATTATAAAAATGTTTTCCCCTGAAGGTGACACAAAAAACCATAAACCTTTGGGGGCACTGATTCTGAATTACAAACTGAGCTCCTCCCTGATCAGCGTCCTGGTGGCCCCCAAGAAGCAGAAATTTCGCAAGGAACCTATTTAAGACCAAATCTGAATAACAATCTTTCATTTCTGATCTAATTCAGAAATTGTATTAGCAGTTTCAATATATCGACAGTAAATCTGCAAAACCATGTTAGTCCTTTATAATACCGATGAGGCAGTAACTAAATTTTGAATTCTGATGAGCGGATTATGATTGTATGACCCTTCTTAAATTCCCTATTTGCGGGGTTTTCGAAATTTTGCTTTTAATTTTGATTAATTAGTTATTCCAGATCAATTTAAAAAAATTCCAAACATAATTAACCAAAAATTATCTATCAAAACCTACAGAACGGCCTTCGCAGATTTCAAATCCAAGTTTCCAGTCATGAGAAAATGTTAATCCAAAATGTGATCATTCCAAGACGCTACTTGACGGCGGATTTGGGAACTAAAACCGGGACACTTAGCCTTAATGAAAATTTAATAATTACGGGTGGAGTCTGCTTTTTAACGGTTTATTACCTCAAAGGTACATGTTTCGGCGAAACTTCGTCGGCTTCATCAGCCTAAAATACATAATATAAGTTATTTATAGTTAAAATGAAATAAAAATAAAAAATGAAACTAGTGTAATATAAATATAAATAAAATTACATAATATATAATAATAATAATATATATATATAATCTAATTCTAAACTGCATAGCAGTTTTTGTCAATGATATCATTATTTAGGTATTTACTCTAACTGACCTTGGAACAAAATTATGGGGAAATCACCTGTTGCATTTATAATACATTGTTCCATTGTCAATCATGGAGGGCGCCCTCATTGGTTCTTCAACCCTAAAAAATCCACGTTTTTATTTTATACTACGAAAATTTTTTATTATATACCAAATCTTTCTATTAATAACCAGATCTGGTATATGGTATAAAAAAATTTTGGTAGAATAAAATAAAAACCTGGATTTTTTAGGGTTGAAGAACCGATGAGGGCGCCCTCCATGATTGACAATGAACGATGTATTATAAATGCAACAGGTGATTTCCCCATAATTTTGTTCCAAGGTCAGTTGAAGTAAATACCTAAATAATGATAACATTGACGAAAACTGCTATGCAGTTTAGAATTGGATTATATATATTATTATTATTATAGATTATGTAATATTATGTAATTTTATTTATATTTATACTATATTAGTTTTACTTTTATTTTTATTTCATTTTAACTATAAATAACTTATATAATGTATTTTAGGCTGATGAAGGCGACGAAGTTTCGCCGAAACATGTACCTTTGAGGCAATAAACCGTTAAAAAGCAGACTCCAACCGTAATCATCAATATGGTCACTCCATATACACACCAATGGAAAAATTTAATATACTGTTGAGAAACTGGCACCAGGGTATTTATCCATATTTGAGATCAAATCTGTGATGCTGCACACTCAGAGTTTAACATATGGAAATGGATCCATGCACCAAAAGGAAGTTGAGTATTATTGACCAACTTGAAATGCAATAGCTAGTCCATTAGTGGGGTTGATAGAAAACGCCATTTCCTACACCTTTCGCCCCAGATTTTCCCACCCTACCCAATTTCCCTCTTTTCGTTTTATAAAAAAAGAAAAGGAAATTCAAGAGAGAAACTTACCGACACGAAGCACGAAATGGGCCTCGGAGCTATCACAAATATTGATCTACCTTTCTAGCTTTTCCTCCAACTAACTACTTCAACACGAAATAGTCAACTTTGTATGCCCAGTTACCCACTTTGCATTCGGCCTCTGAGATTAGCCCCGCGGAATAAGTGTTGTGGGAGGGAAAAACAGAGTAACTCACTCGTTAAAACCGAAATCTGTGGCTTCCTTAGGAACGAATAGTTTCTCATATCGTGTTCCTTTTCAACGGCCTCAGAGTGACCATTAGGATTCTATTTTAAGGCCGTTTTCGTGTTTCTCTGTAGTTTGCTTTGTTGTTTCCCTTGAAAGTACGAATTCATCAATATGGAAGACTTCCGAGGGTTGGAGAGGTTTCGTCTCGTCCATCAATGTCTGTCAACACAACATTGGCTTCAACACTAACTACATCCCCTAACTGTAATAATACCGGTTGGTTTGATTTAGAGCCATCGAGAGATGTTGACTCAGGGGGGGGGGGGGAGGTCCTCTTGTTCAAGAAGTAACAAAATATCCTTTCTTCTGATCATGAAGAGTTTTATGAAGCTAACTGAATGAATGACTAACTTGACAACTTCTACAGGAAATTCTGCCAATGAAAGTTGGTTCAGAAAAGTAACAGTGAAATCCTCCTAAATTCTTCGGTGGAGGTTGCAAAAATCTTAAAAGCAGATTCAAAAAAGTTGAAGGGTATTTCTGATTTGGGAAAAAGAGGGTTTCGTGGGAAAAAGAGTTTTTCTTCCTATTTCACGGTCTGTAAGGAGACTCACTTGTTTGTCATTGGAAACCTGGGGAATTACTTTCTGGGATAACATTCCATCACATCCCTAAACTCCTCAGCTAACCTTTGCTAAGGTGGTCTCAGTTGGTCGAGTGTTCCGGGTGCGCTCATACTTTAAGAGTTGTACTTAAATTTGAAATTTTCAAGGATTTTCGAAATTCATTAGTGCAACACAGTCTAGGGTTGCAACATAGTTTGAGTGCCGGTAATTGGTAGTCGTTCTTTTTGTTTAAAAACACTGCAAATTATTACACAATGGTTTATTATTTTTCTATATAGATCACTCGTCTACAAAATCACCAACCATCCAATATGAAGGGGGAAAAAAAAATCAAAAAAAAAAAAAAAAAAAATCAAAAAAAAAATTCAAAAAAAAATCAAAATCACCAACTATTGATTACATTTTGATCAGCTGTAATTTGAACGGAGATTAGGCCTCTTTTGCGATTCACACTCGTGTTTTGATTTATATATATATAAGTTAAATAACTGTTTTACGAGAATGAGTTTTTAAAAAAGAACTTTATTTTCCACAACAGTTAAATTATAAGTCACAGGAATCTTTAAGACAAACTACTACACTTCATGAAGGGCGACTCCAGACTGCCCGTACAATCTGTTCCCTCCGCGGGGCTCGCAGAGCCCTAAGCGGGGTTTTTCCTGGGGTCTGCAATATTACGGAGCATTCAGCACAATTTACACATTTAACTCCTCCACCCCTAGAATTTGGCATCTCCCGGAAGGTTGATGTCAATACAGGTCCGGGGTTCTACCTGAGGTGAATTTCTGAAATTTAATGATTTGGATTTTCTGAGATATTTTAAAGTAAAATAACACACTGATCCTATGATGATGAAGTACAATACAATTGTCCAACAACTTGGTATTACTATGTGAGATGAATCGAAAGACCTAACCGGTCGTATGGGGTTCAATTTTATATTTTTAAAATTAGCATCTTTCAAATTTAGTGACACATCAGGCGGATAATTATTTTCCATGTCAATTTCAATATTGTGAGTAATTTTCGGTTGACCCTCCGACTGGCTAGAAGAAGTTAATTGTTCATTTCTAAAATATACAGTATGTTTTTCATTTCTGATGAGATATATTCCTTTTAGCGACTTTATTTCTGTTTCTTTTTCTTCCCTAATTTCTATAGGTTCTTCTGTTACAAAAGTGCCAAGATATTGATTGATTTCCGGAATAAATTCAATTTCGTTGTCGATAGTTTCTAGTTTAACATATCGACATTGTTTAGGAGCTCGGCCCTGAAGAATTTCTTTTTCGCAGGTACCATTATAAGTTGAGAGAATTTCAGTCGGGCACAAGTAGGTACTACCCGATATGCAAGAACCTTTAAGAGGTTTAATTGTAGAATTGTCTTTGGCTTTTAACAAGTACTGAGAATCTGGCCAAATGGATATTAGACCGTTACTGGTTTCTGAAGGAATTGGCCTCAAATAAAATAAATCGAACTCTTTCGAGTTTGTCAATGGTAACGTTAAGAAGTAAACAATTTCTTCAGGTCGAACTTTACAATTAACCTTAATCAAGGATTCTAATTCTAACATATTTTCATAATTGATCTCTAAAGGTAGTTTCCCTTGGTAATAATTTTCTATTTTCTTAAGTTCGTCATACAATTGTTTGGTAGTAAGAATACTGGGATGAAGGGATCCCATTTTGCAAAAGGTCAAGGAGTTCTCTATGTCTTGGACTACATTTAAGATCAGGTTGAAAACTAGTTGTAGATGATTCACTAATTCTCTGGCCGTTCCAATTTCGATTTTTAAACTATTGGTTTTAATTAAGCTATTTATTTCTACCACTTTATTTTGTATTTCTTTGTTGTTGAATTGGATGGTGCTAATTGTTTCATTAAATTCTTCTATTAGTTCACTGTTGATGGAGAATTGAGCGTCTAGTTGATCTTGAAAGTTTAAATTATTGTTTCTAATTTGTTCTATAAATTTGTCATATTTTTCTGCGTCAGTGGAGTCTAAATTTCCCGTTATAGCTTTTACTACACTACCTAGCCCATCAATTAATCCCCTCTTCATTCTACTGTCTACATGTTTTATGCTATCTATTTTTTCTTGAATAATATCTACAGTATAATCTACAACCCTTGAATATTCATCTAATTCCCTAGATATTCTTTCATCTACTCTAAGTTTCTTAAATAATTCTACATTTTTAAACTTTAGTTTGTCGAATTCTCGTATAAGTCCGTTGATCTTATAGTAGTGTATCAACGTGTGGTCAGTTGTAGTTATTTTTGCCGTACCTAGCCGGATAGGTAGGACACCTGGGTTACCGCTTATGTCTTTTATTTCGGCGCATCGTCCTGTCGTAAGCCCGAGGGCCCTGGAACAGCGTCAGTAGGTGGGTTAGTTTGGGAAGTAGTTTCTGTAATTTTCTTTCGTTTCCTAGGTCTCTTAATATTGGAGAGATGAACCTTGCTTCTCGTATTGTAATGACGAGGCTGAATCTCTGCCGTGTTTCTATCAACATTTACTCTAACTACTTTCTCTTTCGCATATTTATTTTTAGTCTTTGCCTGTAATTGTTTATTTTTTATATAAACTTCGGCCGGTATATCTGGTGGGTCTTCTCTAGATAGGTTTCTACTGTTGATCACTTTCTCCTTTTGGTTTTGGTTTTTCTCTCTAATAGTGGAGTATAATAATTTTGTCTTTTCTTTATGTTGTTGTACGAAGTTAGAAGCTAGTCTTTGTTCGATATCAATGTTTACTGCTGAATCGTTGTCTATATGACCGTTAATTACTTCAAATGGTGTCAGTTTTGTTACTGAGTGAATGCTGTTGTTGTAAGCTATGAGGGCATAATTTACTTTATTTAGGATCGAGTCTTTTCTGAACTCGTCTTGATTGTTTAATAATCGGATATGCTCTATCAGTGTGGAGTGGAACCTCTCGATAGGTCCATTTGAGTCGGGATGTTGGGAACTTATAAAATGAATTTTGATTTTGTGTAACATCAGTAATTCTTTTACTAAGGAGCTATTTAGATCTGCTCCATTGTCCGAAATGATTTGTTGAGGTAGTCCATGATGAGCAAAATATTTGAGGAGATTAGTGACTACCTCTATACTTTCTGAAGTTTGAACCGGATAGGCCTGAGCGTATCTTGAGAAGGTGTCGATTATCGTCAGGAATTTTGTCTTTTCTAGAGTGAATTTATCAATGTGAATTATTTCGAACGGCCTGGTCGCTGTCGGGGTAACATTATATTTTATTTTTAATGGATTTCTATCATATTTGCAAATTTGGCAGATTTCACATTGATTAATGAATTCTTGGACCGTCTTTTTCATATTGGGCCAAAAGTAAAGTCTTTTAAGTTTTTGGTAAGTTTCTTCTATCCCTCTGTGGTTTTGTTTACCTACATGATAGGAGGCTATTACTTCCTGTACTTCTTCGTCGCAAAGTACGTCAACTAGCTTTCCACTACATTTTGTGAATTTTACTTCTGAGGTTTTAAAATATTTAACCATTATTTTTAAGAATTTTTCATAAATGTCGTTTTCAAAGTATATTCCATAGTTGACATTTGGTATAATGTATTCCTTGACAAAGTTTACTATTTCTTTTTCTAATTTGTTTTCTGATAATTCTAGCAATATTCTGGTTTTGTGATTAAAGAGTTTCTTTATTTTTGGTTTTGTAGGATTAAATTTTACAAGCGATACAATTACTTGATTATTAAAATAATTTACGGGGTTGTCACTAATAGGGATTTCTATGGTGGTATTACTTTCTTGATTGGTATGAACAGTTTGGTGATCACTCTCGTCGTCAATGTTAGCAGTTACAGATTGTCTGTCTGTTTCTATGGCTTCAGTTGGGGGTGTTCCTTCGGGAAATAGTTCTCTTATGGTTTGGTCTGTCTGTCCGTCTTGTAGTATACTCTCAGTTCTATTCATTTTATCTATTAAATCTTCAATAATTTTATCGGCTTCTTCTATTTCCGTGACATTAAGTTGGATCCTTGATAGAGCATCTGCATTTGCGTTGCTAGTTCCTTTTTTGTAACAGATTTCGTAATTATATTCTTCTAGTTTTAATCTCCACCTAAATAATTTTGAGTTGGGTTCTTTTATTGAAAATAACCATTGAAGTGGTTTGTGATCTGAAAATATTTTAAATTTTCTGCCGTACAAATACGGTCTAAAATATTTAACAGCCCAAACGATTGCTAACAGTTCTTTTTCTATCGTGGAGAGTCTAGTTTCCGTTTCGTTCAGAGTCCTACTAGCATAAGCTACAGCTAGATCGCCTCCTTTGTGGGTTTGCGAGAGCACTGCTCCTATTGCTACGTTACTAGCGTCCGTGGTCAAATGAAATGGTTTTTCGAAATCTGGGTATTGTAATATTGGTTCGTTTACTAACAATTGTTTTGAAATTTCGAAAGCGTTGGCGTAGTCTGGGTCTGTTGTGTTAATTGTCGCTCCCTTTTTCAATCTCTTCGTTAGTGGTTTTGTTATGTCTGCAAAATCTTTTACGAACCTCCTGTAGTATCCCAACAACCCTAGAAAACCTTTAATTTCTTTAGTGTTTTTGGGTATGGGATAGTTAATTATGGCTCTTATTTTCTCAGGGTTAGGTTTGACTCCCTCTGGGGTTATTATGTGCCCGAGGAACCCTACTTCCTTTCTTAGAAATTCCGTTTTATCGAGTTGAATTTTCATGTTGGCTTGTCTTAGTCGTTCAAAAATTTCTCTGAGTCGTCCTAAGTGTTCTTGTAGACTAGTGCTAAAACATATGATGTCATCCATGTACACTAGGCAAGTTTCGTTCTGGATTCCTCTCAGTATGGAATCCATGACTCTTTGGAAAGTTGGTGGGCTTCCTGAGAGTCCAAAAGGCATTCTTCGAAACTGCCAATGGCCCTGTTCTGTCGAAAACGCGGTCTTTTCCACACTTTCTGGGCTCATTTCTACTTGGTGGAACCCTGACGCTAAATCTATAGTTGTGAAGTAGTGGCATTTCCCTAACTTGTCTAGTAGGTCCGTAATGTTAGGGAGAGGGTATTTGTCTGGTATCGTTTTCTCGTTTAATTTCCTGTAGTCGATGCAGATTCGGTATTTCTGTTTCCCCGATGCATCTGGTTTTTTCGGTATTACTACAATGGGGGAATTCCACGGAGAGTTCGATGGTTCAATGATTTTTTGTTTTAGCATGTCATTAATTTGTCTCTGTACCTCTTGTTTGTATATCTGCGGGTATCTGTAAGGTTTCGTGTAAATCGGAGTCTCGTCTGTTGTTCTGATTTGATGCTTTACTTGGTTTGTGAAAGTTAACGTGGTTTCTTCCGAATGAAAAATATCCGAATAGGATCTGACCAATTTTAGAATTTCCTTCTTTTCTTCTCGGTTTAAATGGTCTAACCTTAATTTTGATGGGTTGAAGTCAAATTTTCCGTAGGTGTGCATGTTTAGGTTACTGTCGGGATTTTTAGGAACGGGCTCTACTTTGATCGGTTTCAATTGTTTAAATATTATCTTTTCTTCGGTGGGGTTTAACACTACGCCTAGTGCTTCATGATTTTTGATTGTCACTAGGCATTGTGGTATTTCTAGTTTTTTTAATTTTGTGTATTGTATCACTCCTTCTCCATCTTTTATGTTATTTATTTTAAATTTTACTTGTTGTAAGGATCGAGCTTCAATTTCGTAAGTTTCGAATTTAGTTAGTTGGTGGAAAAGGACCGGCAGTTGCTTCTGGGGAGTACATAACATGTTTTTCGTCAAGTCAATTTTTGCTTCAATTTGTTTTAATCCATCTAGCCCTAACAGTAAGTCAAATTTATCGTGAAACTGGAATACATAAAATTTTAAATTTAGATTTCTTTTTCCAAATAACTCTCCACATGGTACCTTGGTGCTTTGTTTACCATGGGTCGTTCCATGGGCCGTAGTTACTAGGAAAGGGTCCTCTGTTATTTTCTTCTGGAAATGTTTATTTGCAATTCTTGGATTTATGAAAGATTTGGTACTAGCCGTGTCGATAAGTATTTTCAGATCTAAATTGGGCATGATTACAAAAGGCAGTTCATTTTTTATACTCAAATTCATGAGGAGGAATTTTGGTATTCCTCCTGGCCAACTTCTAAAAAAGGTTCTTCTTCTATCTGTTCTTCTTCTGACGAACGACTTTCACTTTCGTACTCTACATGTCCCTCTATATTCCGCTGATGGAATTGAGGTGTATGAGTTTTGATGGTTTGTACTCCACTCATCGGAGTAGGATATTGGGACCTGTTTTGCGGAGTTTGCGGGTATCTGGGAAATTGTTGTTGATATTGTGGTGGAGAGGAAAGAGGACGTTGAGTCGAGGGTTCTTGATTATCTTTCCCGTAACGCTGATTCTGGAAATATGAGGAAGTCGAGGGTCGCGAGGGTCCCGCTTGCGCGTGCCGAGGCGACTGATAAGACGGACCTTGAAGAGGTCGCGAACTCGTGAAGGATTTATTATTGTCCGTTTTTACATACGGCTTGGCAATTCCGAATTGAAAGTCGTTCGTTAGTAGATTATGGGCCGCATCCAAATCTGGAGGTCTCCTGGCCTGCAATAGCCCTCCGAGCGGTTCTTTTAATCCTCTAAGGAACACTCTTAAAGCTAAACCTTTAAAAAATTGACATTGTTGGTCCACGTTAGGAACCGCGTTATTCTTTAAGTACATGATAGATAAATTAAGAAATTTCCTCACTTTTTCTAAAAATATGAACGGGGTTTCTCCTCCCTGTTTTAATTCGGACATTTCTATCGTTAACGTGTATATGTCTCTTTTGTCTGAGTATCCGGACGTCAAGGCGTCTCTTACACTCTCCCAATTTGAGCAATTCGCACTGATGATTAACTCAGCCGCTCTACCTTTAATTTTTGCTAAGATGGACCTCATCAGATATTTGTTTTGAAAATTTGTAGGGGCTGCCCTATCATAAAATTGGAGCACTAGCTCTTCGCATACTTCTAAAAAGTTAGTAAGAAGTTCCGGTTCTCCGTGGAACTCCGGAATCATGTCCAGATAAGCTTTCTTTAACTCTGGTACTACCATTATTGCTCCTGTTTCGGTTACAACAATATTAGGAAATTCGATGTTATTTTTAAATATCAAAGGTGGACTCACAAAGTCGCGAAGATCGCTAGCATCGAGTGGTTTTCGGGTCGGTTTCCGAAACGCTGGTAGCTCGGCTGCGTACTTCTGGTGAGCTGGGTCAACCTCTTCTTCCTGGTCCGTTGTGGAGAAGGATCCTCTTCGGTTTGGTGGCTATCGCAGCTGCGATCGCGGTGTCCAAATGAAGGGTAGAGAGCGCCGAGGTGGTCCTGTTGAGAACGGTGTCCTCTTTGATCTCGAAGTGTCACTTATCGAAGTAGGTGGATCTCGCCTCAAATTTCTCGGCCGAGTTCGGTCTCCTTCTTCGATTAGTCCGCAATGATATCGGTGGTCTGCGATAGACGGTGTCCAAATATCAGATTGGGTTGTCGGTCTCGAAGATCTCCTGCGATTTCGTAGGTTTCCGCGGCGAAGAGTTAAAACTCACAGCTGAGATTTATAATTTAACTAAATTCAGCCTCCTGCGGTCCTACCGACTGCGCCAGTTAAATAACTGTTTTACGAGAATGAGTTTTTAAAAAAGAACTTTATTTTCCACAACAGTTAAATTATAAGTCACAGGAATCTTTAAGACAAACTACTACACTTCATGAAGGGCGACTCCAGACTGCCCGTACAATCTGTTCCCTCCGCGGGGCTCGCAGAGCCCTAAGCGGGGTTTTTCCTGGGGTCTGCAATATTACGGAGCATTCAGCACAATTTACACATTTAACTTATATATATATATTTCAAAATAATCACTTAAATTTTCGTAGGAAGCGAACGGTTTGTCCTACAAAGCTCCGCGTGGTCTCAAAAAATTCTAAAAATTCTATAGAATCTCAAATTGAAGGAAAAACAATACCTTTATATCGAAATTTTTTGAGTTAGGGCGTTTTCAAAATTTCAAAATTGATTTTGGAACCCTTAGAAGTGACCTACCTCAACCAAAAGCTTCGGGGCACAACTAGACCCCAAATGGAGCCTACATACCAAATTTCATCAAAATCGGTCAATGCTAAGTGGCAAAAGTGCCGCGTACGGCGTACGGCGGACGGACGGCCAAATTTTTATTCGATTTTTGGATTCTACGTACCTTGAAACGTAAACCATCAAATTTTGAGGGGTGTTAAAATTTTTTTTCTTGGTCGATTCAAAAGGTTCATTATTGAAAATAATAAACCAAAAACGGATTCTACCTGAACATGAACGAGGGAGCTATGTGCCACACCCACTTGGCAGACTTTTTTGGATGTAGTAGATACTTGGTAATGATATGGAGCATTCGACTGGGGGGGGGGGGAGGTCCTCTTGTTCACACTCTCATAAAGAGTTTCATTGAGCTAATTCGCAAGAAACAGTTTCTTATTATATTGTCAACTTGTTATTGTCAATGAAAGTTGGTTCAGAAAGTGACAGTGACAATCCTTCCAAAGTTCTCAGTGCAAATTGCAAAAAAAAACCCTGGATGAATACCTATTCTGGCCATGTAAGTTGATTCAGGTGGCAACAAACAAAAATCACCAATTACCTACAACACATCAGTGCAGAAAGTTCATTGGCCAACATTTCAGGTGCTATCCAGCTACTCAAGCTTCTTATTTTTAGTGATAAAAGGCATTTCTGGCACTCATTAACTGTCGAAAATAATGAAAAAATCATCCAAACTATGAGACTAGGAAGCTTTGAGGAAGGAACTCTGGAGAGAAATTAGCTCATTAGAACTCTTCATGAGCAGAAATAAGAAGATTTTGTTACCTATTGAACAAGCCCCCCCCCCCCTAAGTTGTCATCGACCAACCTCGAGAAAGTTACAATACTCTTCAGGTTCACACAAGAATGTGCATGCACAAGGGCATTAGGGCAGTAGACAGCTCACTTCAGAGTGTGCTCCTTAACATTACCAAGTATTTACTACATTTTAAAAAGTCTGCCAAGTGGGTGTGGCACATAGCTTCCTCCTACACATTCAGGTCGAATCCGCTTTTTTTACGATTGAACAACCAACCTGTTAAAAAATGTTCTCCAAGTTAACGAAGGTTAGCTGAAGAGCTTAGGGATATGATGGAATGTTATCCCAGAAAGTAATTTCCCAAGTAATTTGAAAGGGTTTCGAATGACAAACAAGTGCGTCTCTCCATACAGACCGAGAAATAGGATGGAAATGATCGAAAAAGGAGACGAAACCCTCTTTTTTTTCCAAATCCGAAACACCCTTTAACTAACCAACCCTTTTCCAATTAATGGGAACGTCATGACTTGGGAGAGCGCCCTCCTTCAAGCTCCCCTTTAGATTTAAATTAAATGTGTCAAATCACCCCCGACTCCAATAAATATCCGATCGAGTTAAGTCTTTACCCCCACCACCGCCTCACCGCTTACTCGATACTCGATCGGCCCCTTCGTCAACCCGCAACATCCCTTCGACCTCCCAGGCTGTAATTTAGTGTCCAATTGAAGAGCTGGCAACGATGAGGTTAATGGAAAACTCTATTTCCTATACCATTTCACCAGCCTCCATTTTCCACCCTTATTTCCTTCCGTTTATTAAACTTTCATCGCAGCAGGAACATTCCCTTCGAAAGTGTTGGAAAACATTTAACATGTAGACAAAAAGTCACCGATGTGAAGCATGACTTGATGAGCGAATTTTTGAAGAACAAATTTTGAACCTCGACAATTTTCGACTTCTGGTACGGTCTTCTTCGACATTTCGGACCAAACTACCGAACTGTTCCTGTACCTAAGATGATACTTTTTACTCATTTTAACCCTGGAGTGGTCATTTTATTGACCACTTCACGACCACGCGCGAAAAAGGAGGTAGGTACTCAATTCGGGTTGTCGTGGGAGGACGATTTTTTTTTTGACATATCGTCACTTTCTCATCCTCCTTCATACGACGGCAGTGACCAAGGTGAGTAGAGAGGGCACACCTTGGGCAGTAACCTATACTACCTAATAGTTTTGGAACACATTTATTACCTCAATGATACCCACTCTCAATCCTGTTTTGTATTGCACTATCGACGCATGTTGTAAGACTAACAAGATGTACCTAAGTGTAATCTACTTGCGTATGTTTGTGTCTGCAGATGGGCACGGTGGCGACTTCAATCCGTAGGTACCTACCTACCCACTTTCCCATCTGAATTCCCTAAGACTATTATTTTTTCCTTTCGGGTGCTTACGGACATCATTTCTGAGGTCGGTCCATTTTTTTTGTTAAAAGGTTTTTATTTTATTATTTTTCCATTTTATTTGTACCCTATTTATGTTGAGTACAGCTGCTCACAGTAAACCTTTCGCCCAAACTTTTCAAAACTTGATTTTTGTGAATAAATTCAAGTAGTACGAAGTAATAATAGATTATAAAATAAGAAAAACGAAATTGGCAAAATTAGAACACCTGGAAAATTAGGAGGAAAAATACATTTTTCGGAAAATTATTTGTAACAGGATTCAAACTGAAATGAAGTTGCAGGTAAATAAACTGAGTAAATAAATGAACCAAAATTGATGAAACGAGATGGCTTATGAATATAAAATATACATGATGATGGCTAGAAATGTGTTGTTAAAAAAACGTCTGGCTAGTGAGTGTGGCACATAGCTTCCTCATATCATCAATACATGATTCGACGCAAAGTATTTAGATGATTTCTTAACTTCAATCTCCATATAAACAGCACTACCCTCATGATCATTTGACGATGACATTTATAGGGAGTCGTCCAAAGAATAAATTTCATCGCATTTGGATCGAAACTGCGGAAGTTATTATTATTGAGGATTTTACTATAGCACATGGCTATCAATATGGGAGCGATGATATCCCCAGGGGACCATCTACACGCCAATCAACAACAATTTCTGAAATCATCATGAAAATCGGACAGTAACTTGATGTAGTTTTGCCCTTTACAAGGATTTGCGGGCTCACAGACGAGCTGACAGACAGTCAGACACGAGACAGTGATCGAGAAAGTCTAAAACGGAAAACGCGAGTGGAAAAATTTATTTTGGGGGACTATTTGTGTCACTCTAAAAGAATCGGGAGCCAAAATCTCAAGTGCCATTAATCGTAATCCGTAAAATAATGGTTCAACATGGTCACAATTAACATTCCTTGTAATTGAAAAATGCCAAGTGGATACGGAATAAATATAGCTTAGCTTCCTCCTATCCATAGCCCGATTGTAGAATATTATGGTCCGGTGCATAGTAGGTACTACCTAATCCTAGAAAATCTCCAAGTACCTCGCACTATCCTTATAGAAGACCATCTACACTCCAACACTGGTATTTATTATTGGTACTCCCATTGAGGTATTTCGATGGGTCGGAAATTCAGGTTTTTGACCTCAAATTTGATGGTTTACGTTTTAAGGTACGTAGAATCCAAAAATCGAATGAAAATTTGGCCGTCCGTCCGCCGTACGCGGCACTTTTGCCACTTAGCATTGACCGATTTTGATGAAATTTGGTATGTAGGCTCCATTTGGGGTCTAGTTGTGCCCCGAAGCTTTTGGTTGATGTAGGTCACTTCTAAGGGTTCACAAATCAATTTTGAAATTTTGAAAACGCCCTAACTCAAAAAATTTCGATATAAAGGTATTGTTTTTCCTTCAATTTAAGATTCTATAGAATTTTTAGAATTTGAGACCACGCGGAGCTCTGTAGGACAAACCGTTCGCTTCCCTACGAAAATTTAAGGGTTTATATTGAAATATATAAATAATTTATATATAATATAAATTATTTATATTATATAAATAAATTATAATATTTAAATATTATAATAATATTATAATATTATAATATTATAATATTATAATATTATTATTATAATATTATAATATTATAATATTATTATTTTAATATTATAATATTAAAATTATAATATTTTAATATTTAATTATAATATTTAAATAATTTATATTTATATATAAATCAAAACACGAATGTGAATCGCAAAAGAGGCCTAATCTCCGTTCAAATTAGAGCTGACCGAAATGCAATCGATGGTTGGTGATATTGATTTTTTTTTTTTTTTTTTTTCATATTGGATGGTTGGTGATTTTGTAGACGAGTGATCTATATAGAAAAATAATAAACCATTGTGTAATAATTTGCAGCGTTTTTAAAAACATTTTCTCGACGAACAGACCCGATTACCGTTATTCCTGAGCCATACTCTTTTGAAAAAAAATTTTAAAAAATTGACTGAAATACCCCATTTTTGAATGTAGATGAAAATACCGTTACAAGGTTTTTACGCTTAGGGGAGTGGGGGGCACATTTGACATAGGGGCACATTTGACAATGGCTGTTTGTCACACAAGATTTGAATTTTACCGCGATTTCGTGTTTTTATATTGTGAAGAAGAAGAAGAAGAACCATTCCAGGTGAAAACCGTGCAGGTTACAAATCATCTAGTCGGCTCATGGCGGTTTGAGTGTTTGGACCCCTCAAAAGTAAGTTTTTTTTCATTTTGTTTTTCGTTGATTACCGAGTGGATTCAGTTTTTTTTTCAAATGTAGCTCATCCAGTTTGTCAGTCGTATATGTCTCCATGCAAGTGTTTTCCTTGGATTCTTCAAAACAATTCATCATTCGAGGTTGGCTTGGGTTTTACTGTAATGCAGTGTTTCCACTTCGTGGGAATTTTTCCCTTTTGTGGGAAATTCCGGGGGTCCGAGGGAAAAAAAAGGGAAACTTTTTTCTGTGGGAAAAAATTCCCACAGTCAATATTTTTGACCGATTCTTTCATTTTATCACGTTTTTTTGTACAATGATATAATCTAGGGTCGTACCAATACCTCACGTATCCTACATATTTTTTTACTACCTACATGTTTTTGACCAACAAACTACAATACAAAGCTGACGCATGATCACGCTTGGTCAAGGCAGAAGTAAAGATGAACAACAACAACGTGCTTAACAGTAACAAGAAGCTTCAAGTTCGAGACAAAGGTCGTCTCGTCATCATGTTATTCTCGTTAGTCAATGTTATTGTAAACAGTGAGTCTCTTATTTTTCACCAACCGTGCGACGTTAACATCATTCGTCTTTTCCAACACCCATTTCGTTTGAGGTATGTATCTATTCAATAGTAATTATCTGCATACGATATCGTTTGAAGTGGCAGGGGAAGAATAGTGTCTTGGCTTCTTGTCCACTCAAACTAGTTTCGAGAGAAATGACTTCCATGTTTCTTAATTCAAGACAATTCAGAAAATGGACTAGGATGGTTATTCCCGAAACCTTCGTTTAAATATTATGTCCATCGTTAGGTAGGTTCGAAATTCGAACCTCAAGGGATTGGTGAAGAAATTAGGGGGTGGACTAATATTCAATAGTTGAAAAAAGTGAACATGATAAAGTGAACACAGTACCTTATGCATTCACCATAACATAAAATGGTTTTCACCTTTTTTTTTTTTTTGCTTTTACTTAACCCTCCAGTGGTAGACCTAATCTCATCTCGCAAAAGGTAGACCCAGGAGCGCGGCGCTCTTTCGGTAGTTCCTCCCAAAAAATCAATATTTATCATATTTTTTAATTGTTTTTGGTCAGAGTGAGATACTCAACTCATCTCCTGGTGTATCCAAAAATGTTCAATGAAAAACATATTGGTAAAAAAGTTTTTTTTCATTGAGCTCAGAAATACGTATTGGTAAAAATAGGTTTTAATATAGGTTTTTTAAGAAATTTTACATCATCATTATTGTACATCATTATTTTACATAGGTAGTATTGTGTTTTTCTTGAGAGGAGGCATCCTGTATCAGAGCATTTCAAATATGAGGATAATTGACTAGGTCTTCGAAGTGAAAAGAAAAAATATATCATGGAAAATCATTTGTCCAGTGTAAAGAGTCTAAATTTAGACTCCTTAGTCCAGTGAAAGGAAGGAAAAATTCATCAAGGGCTATGGGAAATGGGGAATTTGCCTCACATTTTTTTATTTTTTTTTTTCGAATGAGGGTTTATTTTTATGGAATAAAACCATAGTGAGCTGCTCGAAAACGCATCCAAAAAATTTAGAGAATTTAAGGAAGATGGAAATTTTAAATGTGGTGGCAATGTGTAAGAGGCAGCCATGTTTGAAACGTGACGGATATTCTACCAATCTGACTCCAAAGGAGGTTCTGTGGCGCTTACCACAGAAGCGGCACCTTTTTGAACTTTTACCTTCCGAGTAGTGCGCACAAGAGTGCGCCACGATCTGGCAGGAAGAACCCTGACACAAAATTGACCAAAAGAAACAGTATTACTCACTTTTTTACAATACGAATCTATCTACTAGTTTATCAAGCATTATTATTCTTCATCTTCATCAGTAGCCATTTCACTGGATCGTTTTGTGTGGCGTGCTAGAACTCTGTCTGTTGTCGTTGCTTTCGCGTCGTTTTTTTTTTTTTTTTTCTCGTATGACGTCAACAATACTCCTCGATTTTCGCGGTGTTTTGTAACAGAGGTTCACTTGTTTAGGCATTTTCTCCTACGGTAATTTTTTTCCGTTGGTTATTCCTAGTGTTAAACGTTATTCTAGGGCCCTATAATAGGATTTGCCTTGAAATTCCAGAATCTAAAATTGAGGCAAATTCCCCATTAGGAGGGAATTTTTTACTTGTCTGTGGGAAATCGTGGGAAATTTTAGGATGGGCTGTGGGAAATTTTGGTTTGGTGTGGTGGAAACCCTGCTGTAATGGCTACCCTCGGGGTAGTTTTGACAGTTTTGCTAGGGGAACATTTGACATATATTTTGACATATATTTTTATGTACCTATGAAGTTTGTCAATGCTATGTTGATGTAGGATTTTGAATACCTACTCGACCTGACGTTTTTCAATAAACATCTTTGTTTTGATCATTATTTTTTGTTACTTCAATTCCTACATTCATAAAACTTGGTGTTCCTTTGAGAAAGAAGAGTGGAAACTCATCTAATTGAAATTGTGTTGGTAGTGTTGATTGTTACAGGCTGCAGGGTCTATAGTTGTTCTGTCTGATTCAACATTATTGCCAGATAATGATTTGCCGGACGTTCCATGGTTTTTTGGTAAGATTAGTTTAGAATTATGGTACTTTCTGTGAACTGTCAAAAGTGCCCCTTTCTCATGCCAATTGTGCCCCACCGGTGGGGCACAATTGTCACTTCCTAAGGATTTTGAAAATTTACAAAAAAAATACTTGGCAAGCAGATTGAAAAAGGAACGAGATGTATGTGGGTAGCCAAAATACCGTAGTTAACGATAGAAGAAAGAAATTCAAGACCTCTAGTTCTTTCAACCTTGTAGGATGGAAAATGCGAAAAAGTGTCAAATGTGCCCCCCACTCCCCTACGCCTGCGCAGAGACTACTATTAAAATAATCTGGGGGCAATGATTTTCAACGCGGACTACCAACGTGACACCCTGCACAATCATATCATGTCAGACAGAGAAACAGACACGAAAATTGATCAGGTTTGGAGAACTCTTCTTCAACCTAGTAAAGTGAAAACAATGCTTGCGTTACCTCGCTAGACTCGGAAGCAAGAAATGAATCTCCATTTCAATTACCGAATACGGAAACTGAAATAGTAACGGAAAAACGAAACTGTGATTACCATTACAGTAATGGTGCTTCACCGTAATTACCGAACGAACGATTACCAATCATGATGCAGTTTTGTAATAATAATGCAATGCAATTTATTTTACTGCAAAGGTATAATTTGTAGAAAACACTTCAACATAAAGAGTAATATAGAAAGAATTGCATGTAGTTGCAATTACATTTGAAATTACAAGGAATGACAATTAATTATAAAAAAGCTCAATTACTCGAGTAATTTATCACTTCATTTTTTATGAGGGTTCATTGAGAAAGGGGCCTGTTTTTGAACGGAAAACTTCCCAACGATTCTACCTACCTACCCTAACCTCCCACATTAATACGAATACCTACCTGGTTCATCACACGGTTAGATATGCTCATCAAATCTACCGAAAATAAACCTACTAGAAATACCTCACGATCTACTGAGTTTCGCGAGTTGTGTTTCCTAATTAGATTACCTACTCCGTGAAGTGTCCTTATTTTTATTTATTAATTTTTGTGGGCACGTATTCGGTTTTTCCGGAACGACTCATAAATGATAGTAAAATTATAGGAATCCAGTGTGAAAGTGCAAAAAAATCTCACACGATGGCAGAGAGCAAAATTGTGAGAAAAAATTTCCGCCCAACGTGGGGCTCGAACCCACGACCCTGAGATTAAGAGTCTCATGCTCTACCGACTGAGCTAGCCGGGCAGTTGTTCACCAGGCAGGCTGACACACAACATGACCGGAGCGTTCTCACAGTCTTTTTGTTGAGAACCATTGAAATAATACGTCAACCAACTGCTTCTTCTTTTTGTTACTTGTAATTTCTCAGCGGTTTGAGGTCCCCTTCATAGTAATTAATTATTTATTAAGCACATTTTTAGCTGAGGTTAATGTTAATTGTCTTCATTTTCAAAACGCCCTAGCTCGAAAACTTTCGATTTACAGGTAACGTTTTTTCAATAATTTAAAATATACACGATTTTCAAAGATTTAAAGATACCCTCACATTCACCTAATGAGGATAATTAATTAGGTACGTACCTAATTGTGAATGTTCATGACGTTTTTTAATCAATTTAAGTAAGTATTCAATTTTTAGAAACTAATGATACCCAGACGATCAAAATTAATTAAATGGGTCTTTATAGTGAAATTTATCAGACGAAGTGAGTGCCTGCCAGGGTAGTAGATTCCTAGCCCTAGGGCGCAAAACCCCCCTCACCTGCCAACGGTCCTTTGATGGCAATTGACTGTTCTCTCGATAAATTGCTTGTATCTTTACTCTGATTAAGTTGTTGAGCGAATGAGGACATGCACGTTCACTGATGGAAGTGATCCAAATTTCACCTGATCAAATGCGATCTTTTTGGTTTCTTTGAGTAGAATTTCATGTCATCTTGTGCTCCTTAGAATTAAATGAATGTCCTATTGAAGGTATCCACAACTTTGGGAATATTTAGGCGGTAGGGACTTTAAGTCAAAATAAACTTGTTTTTAACCCTGCGCGATAGTGGGTATGGTTGGTAGGCACAATGAAAAATTCATGTTTTCACAGACGGGTGATCTTCAAAAAAATATTAAACCGTTCCCTAACAATTTGCAGCGTTTTTTTCTTAAATTCAACTGTTTTGTCGTGTTTATTTTTATTATTAAATGTTCACTTTTTTTCTAGCTAAAAAAGTGAACATTTAATAATAAAAATAAACACGACAAAACAGTTGAATTTAAGAAAAAAAAAGTTCGCACTATGTTGTAAATTATTGCTCCTCACCTACTATATTCGACCATATTTCTTATCCAGGGAGAAATTAATAAACTTCTACCCTTTTGCCATATAGGCCTCATCAGTCCAGAAATTTAGATATTTAAAACCATGAAAACGTAGGCTGAATTCAGACAACTCAAACCAACAATTTTCAGCCAGGGGTGAATAGTAACATAGAATCAACATCAATCTTGGAAGCACAAAATTCGATAATGGAGGGTGCGCCTAGATTTTTTTTAAAGATTTTTAATCGAAGGTAGAGTACATCCTGAGAATTTTGGCACAAACCGCGACCTTCTAGCGTGAGTAGATCTGTTTCTATGATTTTTCAAAGTTTCGACCGTTTATGACGTCACACGCCCCTCTCGCCTGGGCGGGACCCCCCAGCCCACTGTGACGTCATAAACGGTCGAAACTTTAAAAATTCATGGGAAAAGATTTACACACGCTAGAAGGTCGCGGTTGGTACCAAAATTCTCTGAATGAGGTCTAGTTTAGATTAAAAATAACAATAAACAGTTTTTCCGACCCAGGCGCACACCCTATTGAAAAAAAAATACCAGTTCAGGATTATAATGATTTACGAGAAGGATTATACAACTATGTAAGCTGCGAAGGTAGTTACCAACGCCCAAACTTAACTCTTTCTGTGGTATTCCTAGGGAATGATGATGCCTTCCTCGACTACAACAATTTCAATAGAAATTCTTCATTTTCTGTTAATCGTTTTTACAACCCAGGACGTTTGTATTGCTTTTGAAACAGGCGGTACTTACTCATCATGATACCCTGTCCGGATGAACGTGATTTGAAACTCACCTGAAAGTAAAAAGAAAAACTGTTGTTAATATCATAATAAATCAAAATATGATAAACACGAATTTAATACATGATTAAAACCAAGTAGGTACCTACCTATATCAAAATAATTATGTACCTATTACGGCTAGAACGGGCCTGTGCAGTTTGTGAGGCATATACCGAGCCAATTAGTGATCAGACCATAAAAACATACCTAAACCCAATAATTGACTAAAAAAAAAAAAACTGATGAGGTAGGCGCGGAATACCAAACTACAAAAGAATAATGAATGCCTCGTCAATGAAACGACAAAGAAATAATACGATCGTAACTGGCATTATAGATGACGTAATTTCGTTTAAAACATCCACCACCGAATAAAAATTGTAAGTAATTAGCCGTAGTTGGGACACAATTCTCCTTAATTAGGTCCAACTTCTGAAGAAATAGGTTAATTATGAACATCAACCAAGTTTTTCAATGGGCGCATAAAACGAACAATTTTTCATTGCGTAAATGGGTAACGAGATTGGCGATTCGACAAGCGGCAATTTCATAAACAACTGTCCATAACAAGTGATGATTGTCGAGGCATTGTGTAATGTTATTGTGGGCAATTGAAAAATACATATCAAGATATAATGGGAAATCGTTAGTCATGGAGCTTCACTGGGAGTGATAAAAAGTGAAAAGTGCCTAAGTAGGTACCTGCACCACTTCCTGAGGGGTTCCAGACTGGGCGACATAGCAAGGAAGAACGCTGTCAAGTGGGTTTGGTACATAGTAGCTGTCATCACATAAATAGACGTGGATCATATAAATGATCCGATGTATGTAGGAATCGTTAAGTATTATTTCATGCGGATGGAAGCAATCGAAGATATGCTGGCTATTGGATTCCACGTCTGGTAATGAACCTTGTGAATGATCAAGATTCTCGCCCTCACTGCAGCAAATACCTGGAAAAGATGAGTTACCCACACCTGCCACGATATAAATTGTGTCGCGCCAGGACAGCAGTTGAAAATGGAGGTTAGATTCAAATACCAAAAAAAAAGATAATTATCAAAAATATCAAAATATGAGAAGGTTCCACCTACTTACTTATTACCTAAGGCGTGGTGGTCTAGTGGGCAGTGTACCCGACTGCGGTGATAAGATAAGAACCGTCTTGCGGGGATGCGAGTTCGAATCTGGTCGCTAGCAGAAAGTTTTCTGTCTATTAGACGATCGGCAATCTCTCGTTCCAACCCAGGGCGGTGATGTTTGGGAAGCCATGAGCGAAATCATCAGGACAAATTCTGATCTCCACTTAGGGAGACAGCTGATGACGTCCGCGACGCAAGAATGGCAGTCGGACGAAAATTCAACCTGAAATGGTTGCTTACTTTACTACTACTACTTTACTACTATTACCTAAATAAATGGATGGTCACCTTCACAAAATTTGTGAGTTTTCATTTAATTATTTCATTTAATGAAAATGAATTGTTCTAATGAAACTAAATTTCGAAGCCGAGGGTTTCCAGAGTTTGCCCCAGAACTTGCCGCCTCCAATAGAAACGTTGAATTCCTTCTTGACAGCCAGACAGTTCTGTCCATTTAAAGGATTCGCGGACAAGCATGGAACCAGTGCCGTCCTTATAAAATGCGAGGCCTGGAGCAAAACATGTTTGCGAGGCCTTTTTTAACTATGGATACCGGGGGGGGGGGGGGGGTCCGGAAAATGTTTGTCAAGCTATACTTGCAAAGTCGTAATTGTAAGCTTTTTGATAAACAAAACGTTTATCTCTCACACTCTAAAAGGGGGAGGGGTGGTGCAAAACACCCATTTCAGGTTGGTATGTTTCGAGTAATTTCGTTTCAGGTTTCAGATAGAAAAAAAAACAATAGGAATCTCAGAAAAATAAGCTAGAAAAATCAAAACAAGGACGAGTGTGACGTATACACAGCAGACAAGTAATGCTTAAACAGTGCTTGTTAATGTTAAACATAGTAATTTTTTCTAACAAACATTAAAATGATTAGAAAAAACGAAATGTCTTCTTTCTTGCTTTTTATTAAATCAAATAGTAAATTATAATAAACATATACATTATTGTAACTACTTATTTAATATTGACGTTCCATATCTTTTTAGATGTTCATATCTTGTTTATTAAATTCTTCCATTATTCCATTGTTAATGTAGGTTTATAATTTTCACATCACATCTGTAAAATAATAAAACACATTATAGCCTACAATAGAGGCCTGTTAAAATATGAGTTATAAGATAAAATAACTTAATAAAACAGATAGTTCCAGCTAAACCGATGTAAAATAATACTGTAAATACAATCGTTCATTGTTAGATAAACTATATTTAAAATTGTGTTATTATCAACTTTGACTCACCTTATATGAACTGTACTTTTCTCGCTTTCATTCCAGCGAAGTTGTCAATAATCTGATCAAAATTAATTTTGGCTGTCGAGTCAGATTCAATCGATAGCATTGCCAAGGATGATAGTTTTTCTTGACTCATGGAAGATCCTAAATATGTCTTGGTAAGTTTCAAGTATCTATATCTTCACTCTGCACACTATTTCAATTCAACCAAAACTTTTACTTATTGTGTTTTAGCGAGAGTCCGGCCTCGCAGCGCGAGGCCTTCCTCAGCGCGAGGCCTGGAGCGGGTGCTCCACTCGCTCCACCCTAAGGACGGCACTGCATGGAACCAAAATTATTCTGGAAAGTCGGAATTTGGCAGAACTGATTTCTACGGAAATGGTGAGAAACCCAAGAGAAGATGGAGTCATCAAAAACTCTTGTTAAACAGAAACTTAGTTTGCGTCGCCTGGGATGCTTTATGGTCGACGATCACGACCAGGGACGGCTCGTCAAAAAGTGCACTGGGACGTGAGCCCAGTCCATGTCCTAGCCGAAAAAGATACCGCAATAACTTGCAATAATTCTGAGTTTGCTAAGTAGAATCAGGTATCTTCATCCGTAGTGTAGCCCCTCAACAATGACATATCTATGCTAAGCCGGATGTTGAACATACTACTTCCATCATTGGTAGTTCCCCTTCGTTGAAAAGCTTAGGTCCTTGCTTTGGTCTTCATGTAAATATTCATGCTTACTCGTATCTTATTTCTGATGAAAATAAGAGATATTTTATTACAGTATAATAGAGAAATTTCCGATTTTTTTTTTTTTTTTTTTTTTTTTTTTTTTTTTTTTTTTTTTTTCTGTTTTCCAATTTCAGAGAAATCTTTTAGGGAAGAAATCTTTTAGAAATGATGATTTCTTTTAGTATGGAACATGCTTTAGCCTAGAACTAACCACCCGAAAACGTTATGCAGGAGGGGCGACGGGCGTGTGTCACGCAGGGGTTATTCTCCACCCCTCCACCCCATCTCTTTTTATTAATTTTTTTTTTTAATTTTTCGGCAGGCAGGTGAGAAAATTTTTAAGATCCATAGGTGGAGTTGGATCTCGTAAGATACCTGGAAGGATCCGCATCTTCCGGTTATGTGGGATTCAAACCCACTAAAAACACACCTCCTTTTCTCCTACGTTGGAGCTCAGCCCGGAACCGTTTAACACATTACTTCGGGCTGAGTCCTGGGGCGTTTAAAAGGTTCTGGGTGAGAGGGCGGACCCCATCCCTACTACGCCGAAAAGTGCAGCCGAAGCATGTTCCATATTTCTTGAGTTTTAGCCAAATTCTCTAATAATATTATCTTATTTTTTTCATCTAATACATAATAATTATGAATTTGACAATGATTAAAATACCTATGTATTTGATAATTAATTGAAATACCTAATTATTATCTCAACTCATCAGTTTCACATTTGAAATTGGATGTTTTAATATAGAGGAATCTCTTAATTCGCTTTTTCAAATTATCGACGACAGTGAGAGAATTTCAGTATTGCTGTATTCAGTGATTGGCATTTCAATTCAATTCCAACGAAACCTCGGATACGTGAGTTTTCTGATTCACAACTGATCACAACCCATGTTGGTTTATTATTCTCAATAATGAACCTTTAGTTTGTGTGTTGTTGTCAGGAGCTTGTCAAAGATGAATGATTCCGACTCATCTTGGAAGCCCTCATTTTGGTTTATTATTTTCAATAATGAACCTTCGAAATCGACCAAGAAAGAAAAATTTGTAATACCCCCTCAAAATTTGATGGTTTACGTTTCAAGGTACGTAGAATCCAAAAATCGAATAAAAATTTGGCCGTCCGTCCGCCGTCCGCGGCACTTTTGCCACTTAGCATTGACCGATTTTGATGAAATTTGGTATGTAGGCTCCATTTGGGGTCTAGTTGTGCCCGAAGATTTTTGTTGATGTTGGTCACTTCTAAGGGTTCAAAAATGAAGTTTTGAAAACGCCTTAACTCAAAAAATGTTGATATAAAGGTATTGTTTTTCCTTCAATTTAAAATTCTATAGAATTTTTAGAATTTTTTGAGACAACGCGGAGCCCTGTAGGACAAACCGTTCGCTCCCTACGAGAATTTAAGGGTTTTACGTACGATAAATCAGAAACACGAGTGTGAATCGCAAAAGAGGCCTAATCTCCGTTCAAATGTTAGCTGACCGAAATGCGATCGATGTTTTTCTTCATATTGGATGGTTGGTGACTTTGCAGACGAGTGATCTATATAGAAAAATAATAAACCATTGTGTAATAATTTGCAGCGTTCTCCCTCTCAAGGTGAAGTGATAAAACTAGTGAAGAAAAACTTAACAGAGTGAACCAGGGTTTGCTGCCTCAGAGTCTCAACGACCGAACTTTGAGTGTCAAAAACGCTCCACTTATTTTGATTTCAAAACATATTTCTGCAGAAGAAAAGCAACGAAAAAGACACTGGGAGTCGATCTACCAACTTATCAACACAAAATGTCAACGAAAAATTACTTTGATTCTCTCTCATAATGTGGGATGCGCCTGATTATTATTATTATTTATTTTTAATTTTTAATCGAAAGTAGACTTTATTCTGAGAATTTTGACACCAGCCGTTCTCTTTTTGGATGAGTAGATCTTTTTCTATGATTTTTCAAAGTTTCGAATGTTTACGACGCCACGCGCCCCTCCCGTCTGGGAGGGATCATAAACATTCGAATCTTTGAAAATCATAGAAAAGGGTCTTCTCACGCAAGAAGGTCGTGGTTGGTGTCAAAATGCTCAGAATGTGGTTTAGTTTAGATTAAAAATAACAAAAAACAGTTTTTCCGACCCATGCGCACACCTCATTGGTTTTCACGGTGGAGTTATCGGGCTACTTTTCCGATGCCATAATAACACGTGACATATTTATTTTTGGGAAAAACTGTGTACGTTCTACATAGAATTCCAGTACTAAAGCATGAATCCATTCATGCATTTTTTCTAGGTCATACATTTAAAAATTGATCAGTGACCTCTTAAGAAAAAAATCTAGCGATTTTTTCTCAAATGACTATGCAGAGTGAACCAACTTTGAACGAAAAATAGTGTTAACAACATGACAACCTAACACAGGAAAAAAATAATTCGTGACGTCGTCAGAAAAGTAGCCCGGTAACTTCAATGTGTAAGAAAATTTTTAACAAGAAGCAGTGCTACCAATATCGAAGTAATATTTCGTCGACATTTTTATGTTAGTGTGTCGGCAGTTTGATTGACTCAGGCGTCCCATAAACTACTAACCCCGTGTTGAATGGTAGCCGACGACCCCCTTCTTACTTACCTCAACTAACCACACTTACTTCAGTGAAAAAGTAGTCTCTCCCACTTATATCAGAGAAATACTTTATCAGAGGCCATCTCTCTGAATAGGAACTGCTCCAAAGTTCATACGAAGGATTGCAAATTATATCGACGACTGCGCTATGGCGAAGCAAAAGCCGAATCCAAGGCCCTCGAAGGAGGTAAAAATATCAAAAGAAAGAGATAGAGAACAGTGATAAAAAAGGATGAGGCGGGGAGGGGTGGACCTGACTTATAAAGCATTGCCACTCTCCTTCACCGGGCGCTGTAACATCCATTTTCAATTCCCGAAACAAGGAAGGTATTGTTTTATGACCCCACTACCTCTCTCCACCCCTACAATGTATTCCATTAGCGTCCCCCGAACTTCCAGGCCTTTTCCCTCACCCAACTCTCTTCTAACTGCCTCTCAGATGCTCCCATTTTAATGTTTTTTGATCGCCTGTTTTGGATTATTTACAACGGTTTTTTTCCACCACCCCGTCATGCCTCGTTCGATGCTCCGTTTTGCCGTTTCGTATCGAGGGAAAAACCGTCTTGAATATATCGGAGCCGTTTAATGGCGGAGTGAAAATTATGGGTGAAGCGTGCTTTTGCCCTTGTTATACTTTCAAAGTGCGTTTTTACCCCGGCGGAGGTTTACGATTGGCAAACGACTGCCGGCATGATATAGACGTAATTTCATGCGAACCTAAGCGATATTGCTTCGAAGAATTACGGGGATTAAAATTAAAATTATTCATTAGATCACAACAGGTCATCAGGAGTAGAATCAGGGCTGCAGCAGTGCGCGGTTAATATTGAATGATTAAAGAGCCGACTTTCCAACTCAGGCAACACTTCACATCAATGGGGTATTTCGGTCAATTTTTTTTATTTATTTTTTCAAAAGAGTATGGCTCAGGAATAACGGTAATCGGGTCTGTTCGTCGAGAAAATGTTTTTAAAAAATCAGAGAAGCTAAGGAAAGTTGAAGATTTGAATGGTGTGACGTAGCTAGCCAATCGTGACGTAGCTAGCCAACTGTCTTTGAAAAAGTATCCATGCACAGAAACCCCTCTTGGATACTACAACATTCTACTCACACACGCGCGCGGGGCAGTCCGCGGCGTAGTCCTTGCCTAGTGTGTGTGCATTTATAGCGGCCCGCCTTTTTCAAACGTGTGATCTCTTTAATTAATTTTTCTACCACATGTTATAGTATCATTGGGCTAATAGTTGGTGTATATAGGTTTTCAAGGGTGCTGAATCCAAATTTGAGGTCAAAAACCTGAATTTCCGACCCACCGAAATACCCCATTATCTGACTGATCATTCGAGACTAGTAACTTCGTACTTTGACAGTAATAAAATATCGTCGGCTGCACTTTCGTGAAAAATAAAACAGCTTGATGGAAAATTTTTGAAAAATTTAAAACATTCAGACTGTCAAAATAGTCAAAAGGAATGTTTCTTATTTTGATGTAAAGGAAAAACAGCTCACCTAAGAGCGTTTAGAGGGAAAAGAACTCATCTAGAGTTGAGCTGTTCTTCCTTCCTTTAAATTGTTCTACCAATTCCGAAGCTGAGTCGTTTTCAGTTTCGGTCCCGAGCTGTTCTTTCTTCACACAGCTGTAGCAGGAGAAAGGAACTCGAGTAAAATTTTGGGAATTTTCGGGTTATTGCGGTTTTGTAGCTAATTCGTCACGTTCGTTCGGTTGGTGAAATCAGTTTTGACGTCAAGTCTACAGGAACCCGTGAAAACCGCAGCTGTGTAGTGTGTAGCAATGAGTCATACTGTACTAGAATCCTATTTTGGTTTATTATTTTTATTATTGACCCATTGGAATCAAGCAAAAAAATAACGCTGCAAATTATTAGACAAAGGTCAATTATTTTTCTGTGTCTAATTATAAAATTATAGTGTAAAATTATAATGTGTGTAAAATTATTTTATGTAGATCACTCGTCTGCAGAGAACACGGCTTTGCCATTCCTGAATTATTTTCAGGAATTTACCGACCACAAATGCTACCTACCTTCCACATACATACTGCTCTATCAAGTTTATTTGGAAAAAATAAACGCTTCACTTTCAGTTCGAAGAAACAGGGATTATTAGGAATTATTACTAAACCATAATTATTAGGAAATTCGATTACTGGTTGCTAAGGACGCAGAACTGAGTACAATTCGAAGAAATGAACAGCAATCGGATTTTGATCAGATAACATTTGAACGGGGATTAGGCCTCTTTTGCGATTCACACTCGTGTTTCTGATTTATCGTTAGTCCATTACTTAAGTACTAATGGGAAGCAAGCGGTTTGTCGTATAGAGCTGAGATTGTCCTCATTCGATTCTATAAATTCCACCAATATCCAACCCTTAATTTCTCAGAGCTCCGGGAACACTCTTTTTTGCTGACTTTAGGGTTATTGAAAAGGCTTGCATTCTCGAAGACATACTCGAGATAATCAATTGAAAGAAACATGAACTTTTGACACATGCTCGCTTCGCCAAAACGCTGCAAATTACAACACATAGGTTTATTATTTTTCTATAGATCACTCGTCTGCAAAGAACACGGCATTGCCATTGTTACTACCAATCAACATGAAGTCTCATTCAATTTTAAAAATTCAATACTATCTTAAGGGCCCGAAAAAAGACAAAAATCGATTTTTTCATTCTAATTTTTATATAAACAATACCTTTATATCGAAATTTTTTGAGCTAGGTAGGGGGTTTTCAAAATGTCAACCCTTAGAAGTGACTGACATCAACCAAAATCTTCGGAGCATAACTAGACCCCAAATGGAACCCACATACCAAATTTCATCAAAATCGGTCAATGGAACTAAGGAAAGTACGGCGTTCGGACGGCCGAATTTTGATTTATTATTCTCAATAATAAACCTTTGGAATCGAAAAAGAAAAAATAATTTAACCCCTCCCCCCCTCAAAATGTGTTGGGTTTTTGTTTCAAGGTACGTAGAATCCAAATTTGGCCGTCCGTCCACCGTAAGCCGTACGCGGCACTTTCCCCACTTAGCATTGACCGATTTTGATGAAATTTGGTATGTAGGCTCCATTTGGGGTCTAGTTGTGCCCCGAAGATTTTGGTTGATGTAGGTCAATTCTAGGGATTGAAAAATAAGTTTCGAAATTTTGAAAACGCCCTAACTCAAACAATTTTGGTATAAAGGTATTGTTTTTCCATCAATTTAGGATAGTACAGAATTATTAGAATTTTTTGAGACCACGCGGAGCCCTGTAGGACAAACCGTTCGCACCCTACGAGAATTTAAAAGTTGGACGTACGATAAATCAGAAACACGAGTGTGAATCGCAAAAGAGTCCTAATCTCCGTTCAAATTTTAGCTGACCGAAATGCGATCGATGTTTTTCCTCAAGTTGGTTGGTTGTAACAATAGTAAAGCCGTGTTTTTTGCAGACGAGTGATCTATATAGACAAATAATAAACCTTTGTGTAATAATTTGCAGCGTTTTTATATGAACAATACCTTTATATCGGAATTATTTGAGCTAGGTGGTTATTAAAATGTCAACCCTTATTTTTCAACCCTTAGAAGTGACTGACATTAACCAAAATCTTCGGAGCACAACTAGACCCCAAATGGAACCAATATACCAAATTTCATCAAAATCGGTCCATGGGAACTAAGGAAAGCCAAATTTCCATTCGATTTTGGATTCTACGTACCTTGAAACGTAAACCAACAATTTTTGAGGAGGGTTAACAAATTTTTTTCATGGTCGATTCCTAAGGTTTATTATTGAAAATAATAAACCAAAATGGAAGTATATATGGAATTGGCCAAAATGGTTCAATCCTGAAGGTAACGATGGGAAAATATGTCGTCAGAGGTAAAAATTGCCTTCAGAAGACCGAAAACTGCTTCGACCGCGCGCCCTCCTGCTATTGTATTGTGGGAAATTGTGCGGACGATTTCCAGCGGCTGGGAAACACTTGAAGTGGACAATAGAGCGAAGGACCCTCAGGAAGTATAGATGGTACACCGGTGGGATGGAAATAAGGGATGGCAAAGTGCAGGGGCCGGAGAGCAACTGGCCCCTTCACCAAACTCGCATTATTATTTTTTCATCAAGACCGTCTCGCTAGGGGTTTCGTGGGGGGAAGGTGGATATGCCAGGAGCCCAGTGTAGGTATAATATAAACCAAGAGGAAGGGGAAGGACGGATATATTGCGTTCCAGCACCCCCGCCTCCTCTGACCCCCGCCAGGAGAGCCAACGCTTATTGGAAATGCTGGAGAAAAGAGGGAGATGGATAACCCTTAGGACTTGTTTCCACTGTTTATGCCAACCGGTCACCCTCCGGTTGCGAGCTCGCCTAAGGAGAAAAAGAGACGAGAAATTGCAAATTGAGCTTCGGACGACTGAATAGGGTTCGGGGGTGAGATGTTGATATTAGATCTAAACCTTCCTATAAATTTGCCTCTATTGTGTAAACCTCTCAACATGGATTGTTCGGACCAACATTTTCTAGTGACCTTTTTCCAACTCACAACATCTTGTACCTCCAACAGGTGTAGCAATTGAGTTTACTTTCTTTTGATTTTCAAAGGTGCAGGTTAGCTTCAACAAGTGCATCTTGCTGATCCTTGGGACCTCCCTCTCGTGTAACCACCAATGGTTGAAATAGTCATGCCTCCTGATCGACTGCCTGGTTTGTGTGTAAGGCGCCTCTTCGTCATTTCTAGGTTGCTATCAAGCGATCTCGGGTATAACCGGTTTAAACAGCTTGAGGATGCCTAAACAGCTTAAATGAGCCCGCCTGCTGATATACCAGATGCTCGATGCATGGACTTATGACCCCCCTTTCTTTCACTCTCGTATTATCAGCCTGCAGTTGGCAACAACCTCACTGGCCTGCCCTGACTAATTGTCCTCTATGAATCATAGCTTCCTTCTATCCATAACCCGACTGTATAGATGATCCGATGCATAGTACATAATATCACAACATCAATCTCCAAGTAAATAGCTAACTTCATAGGGGACCATCTACACGCCAATTTGCACAATCTCGAAAAATTTTGCTAACAAGTTTGCCCATGCGCAGTGACTATGTACTATCTATCTATCTGAAGGCAATGATTTTCATAACGGGCCATCTACACGCCAATCTGCACTATCCCTGTAAATTCGGACAATAGTTTCGAATAGTCTTGCCCGCTACAAGACTGACCCGTAAACAGAAAGACATGAAACTAAAATTGTTCAGGAAGGCCAAAACGTGAAACGCGAGTGGAAATTTCGATTTTGGAGACAAAAAAGGCTGGTTTTGGTTGCTTCCGCTACCTTGGTAGACTCGGAAGCAATAATCCCCTCAAATTCGATAGTTACGTTTAGAGGTACTTACGTATAATCCGGTAATTACGCATTACAATTTTTTTCGTTCGTCAGCCGTACTCCTTTCCCCAGTTCCCGTAGATCGATTTCGATGAAGTTTGGTGCATCGGCTCCAATTGGGGTCTTTTTGTACCGCGAAGTTTATGGTCAGCCACTTTTAAGGTGTAGAAAGTTAGGAAGCACTTTTTCAAAAGGGCATATGATCATGATGGGCATATGATGATGATATGATTATGATCTCAAGTTTTAAAATTTTTAAGTATTTATAGAATCGAATTACATTAACCAGAGAACGCTGTAAGCCCAATCGTTTGCTAATGAAGTGTTAATTAGGGACCTAATTAAATAGTGTTCCATGGCTTTTATTCATCGATTTAAGATTGTTTCCAATTTTCAGAAACGAATGAAACCACTCGGACAATCAACTAATGTAAAATGACCAATTGTTGTGAAATGTATAAGAATACAACAGTCACGGGTTAGGATCCCTTTTAACCCACGAAGACCAACCTTCCTCCCCCCTCTCTGCCCTACCGTAGGACCCTAGAAGGGTCGGAAGACGCTGCGTTCATCGCAGGTGGGTGATCTTAACAGGAAAATGACAGTGGCAGGCAGACAGACACGAAACCTACATTGTCCAGGAAGGTCTAAAACGTAAAACGCGAGTGGAATTTTTGATTTTGAAAGCACATTTTTCTTTCAACCTAGAAAGGTGAAAACAATGCTTTCCTGCCCATTCGCTTCTTTGACACAGTGGTAGAGAGCTCGACTCAGGATTGTAAATATACTTTAGTAGGAAAGATTGGAGATTGAAGTTAATTTTTGGTGATACAACACTTCCGCAACCTTGGTAGAAAATAAAGCAATTCCCTGCCATTCAGGTGAATGCCAGCTCCTCAAAACACATTCCTAGCAACACAAGTCCATGCTTTCATTCCCGCTGGCATAGATAACCCGTTCATTCTATTTCTCCGTCGTTCGTTCAGTATCTCCTTCTTCTAAACTTCCTACTTAACACGTTTTTCGCTGCCCACTCGCACTCTTGGAGTAATTAAGGGGGCGAATATGCGGGTTTAATCTGAAGGCGCGGTAATGGACTCGTTATCGTCTTGAACCACCTGTCACCTGCTTACCATATTTCACTCTGATAAACTCGCCATGTCTCAAAGCAGCAAAACGCACTCGCTTAGTTCGTTCCAATAATTTTGCCTGCAGGTATGACCCCGCGCGAGCTGATTAAGAGACCACTGTACCTCACCTCATATGGGATATGGTAAATCGTAAGAGAGATTAACATTTACGAAAGGAAATAAGGTTCATGATTTATAATAATGGATCAAAACTCATACAAACCTTTCAACTTAAATAAATGTGTATGATTCACAAAGATGATGGACAGCTTTTTCTCTCAAACATACCTAGTGTTTGATAAGATAGAAGAAGCACGATAAATAATACACAACTTTTTATATACTCTTGATCAATAAAGTTTTCTCAGCTCATTCAAATGATCAAAGATGCCGAAAAAATTAAGAATAAATTATGTTACCTGTTCATACAATCCGGAAATTTTCATTTAACCCTTAACTTGGCAACGTAGCTTTAAAGCAACAACAGTCTTCCCACATCGATCCAGGAATCCCAAAACGTCATAATTAGGGATAGGATTCGAATATGTTTTTACATATTCTTTTCTAGGTAATATATTGATGTTTTTCAAGAAGAAATGTTCAAATAAGCAATTTTTGAACCAGTTAATCCTACTTTTATTTTACATATTTTCACATATTTCGCTGTAATTACATAATATGTAATTTAATATTATTTAATATTATTTAATATTATTAAACCACTTGTTTTTTTTTTTTCATTTTGAGCAGTTTTTCTTAATTTAGAGGAAGAGTCCCCCGTTTGAAAGATGCTAATTTGTAGAGAGAGCACAGAAATGGTTGTCATAGGTGAAAATCACTGATCAAGGGCTGTGAACCACAGTCAAGGCCTCTCTGCCTCCCCATTTCCCCATTTCCAGGCTGTGATTTACAGTTGCCCTGACTTCGATAGGCAAGTCACTTGACTTGCTGGTTACGACGGATAATAATTGAATTCTTATAACTAGCGGAACTAACCCCATTCATTTCATTTTTGAAAATATTTCAACATTTTTTACATATTTACTGCATATTATACGAAAATAAATATACATATTTATGTTAAATATTTTGTATTTTTAAATGAATACAAATCCGACCCCTAGTCATAATGGATCAAATTCGGATATGTGGAGAAAAATCTCGCGATATTACTGTAATGTTCTTCTTAATTTGGGTGATAATGAGCCTAATTTCTAGAATTTAACTTGATATCGAGTTTCATGAAGATTCTAGATAGGTAAATGCAAAATGAGCATCAGTATCTTGGGCCTGAATTTTTAAAGCAACATCCACATAATGGCCCGATCTATCGATATACGAGTATATCCAATGTTGCTTTTAAGCTACATCTCAAAATTGACGATGGCCGAAGACCATAATGTTTTTTTCAAAGCATTTTACCCAGATTTGTTAGCTATTTGGCACTTATAAAAAATATATTGGAGCGAATGGTCAACCTGCATTTTTTCGCCAAATTCGACAAATTCAATTTTTAATTATTAGATCACTAGTAATTGAATGGTTTACATTCTAACATCCACACAAGTATCTCTTATTCAAAGTATCCATACACCCCAATAGTGTGTTTTGTAAGCACCTAACCACTCTTGATCGTACTTTATGTTGATCTGAATATCCTACAGTTGGTATGATTTTTTTGATTCCTATGCTGAAACTAATTCTCTAATCCAATTGCATTACAAAGTGATCCAAGGTGAAAATTTCCACAATTAACTATAATTTTTCTTTCAAAAAACTAAGCTGTCAAGCTTGTTGTAGGTCTGAGGAGGGTCTGAACCATCAGTCAGCGTTATCACAATAAACAGTTTCAGACAGCTTTAAATAAAGAGCAGTTGAATACACCAGTCAGTCAAATAATATCCAACATTCCAGGCTAAGGTCGTAGTATTAGGAACAGATAGATTGTTCGAAGGGATTCAAATTCACACAAGCGTTAAGCGTTCAGAAACTCACATTGAGCTGTTCAGAGACCTATCTGTCCATTTCCAGATAACTTCATCGACATCGCATAATATTTCGTATTTATTTTGCTCGAGAAATATATCTTTGCAGTAGTTTTGCCATGGATAGGCAGAGAGCAGCAGAAATAAAATTGAAGCTCTGAAACGCAAAATTTCGAAAATTTTGATTTTGGGGGAACGAGCATTTTTTTAAAATTAACTCAACTAAGTTTTTTCAGTTGCAGAATATAATTTTGTAGGTAATGAGTTTCGATTTCACTAACTTCATATTGGGACCTAATTGATTGAATCGAAACAAAGTGTAGTGTTTCGGTAGAAGAAGAACACGGAAAAACTTTTTTAATAGGTACTTGATTTATTTTTTGTCACCTAATTATTCTTTCGCACACGCTATCATCTTATCACTCAGGTGATATTGCAAGGAAACAGTGTTGACGTACCTAATATTTTATCCTAATACATCACACAAAGAAATTCGTGTTGAGGTATCAAATCATTCCAAAGTATCTACAAAAACATCGTACTCCTTCATCTTCAAGAGGACGCTTCTGAACAGCATGGCGTACTGTTGCAACTTGAAGTAGAAGTACGTACACCCAGAATGAAACAATTACCAGGGAAAGCACTGATAAACTTCGATGGCATGAGTGAGACCTCAATCCGAGGGAAACCTAACGAAACAGAACAAAATAGCTCGAACGTCAAATCGAGTGTCTATTTGAGGTCGAGTCGAGCAAGATAACTCTGTCTCCAAGTTTCCGTCCATTTTCTATAAATATGCAAGCCTAGGGGGTCTCCCATGAGGATTCGTCCGGAGACAGACCACGTGCTCGCAAATAAAATAAAACGGGTGACAAACAACGTTTTCGAAGCGTCGCCGGTGGTCGTCTGCAGCTAAGTATAGGATAATCGATTGTACAGACTGATCGGTCAATGGAGGAACGCAATCATACCTCCATATTCTACAATATTTGATGTTTGAATCTAACGTAAATAGACATAGTGACAACATTTTCTCTTCATTTCGAGAAGGAATTTCGAACTTGCGTATTTTGATTTATTATTGAAAACAATGAACTTTACGAAAAAATAGTAAAACCAAGGAATTCCATTCGTGCAGCATGAGTGAATGAGCGAATTTTTTAAGTTTATTTCTAGACTGCAAAAATCTCAAATAATACTCTCCTCGTTACTTCAAACTTACAGAGTACCCACACGTAAATTTTAATTTTGGTTTACTATTTTGTAATTGAATTATTTTGTATTTAATATTTGTAATTTGTAAATTGTAAAACGAGTTCTGTTCCTGAAGAATTTGGAAAAATAGTAGTTATTAGCCCTAGGCGTTAATATTTTCGGGTCGTAATGTGACGCTGTGGGGTTCGGAGGAAGTTCCTTCTACGACAGATAAAGCGAGCCTAACTTTGCCTTTTTACGGATTATCTCGGGGAAACGGATAAGACCGAAGTGAGCCGCAATATGTTGGATAAGGAGGGGGGAAAGGGAGATAGATAGTGATAGAGAGAGAGAGAGGGGAAAAACGAATGAAGCACTTAACGGAGTTGATGTCTAAATTATAACACTTTGCACCTTCATCGCTAGAACATTGTAAATCACTTAGGCGTAAGATAGTAAGTGCTTAGGTATCAATAGGGGTAGGCGGGCCATGACGTGCCCGCTACGGCGCTATAACGCGAAATTGAAACACGCACTTACATTGGCGTCCCCCCTCTGCAGCCCGCCCCGATAGCACTCCAGATAATGAAAGCTTTTCCAACATATTTATTGAGGCCGATTAGAAATGTACATCCCCTTGATTGCAAACGCCTTCAAATTGTAGTGGCACCCTCGGCCTTTCCAGTGTACCTACTCGTAATATATCCTGCCCGTATGCATTCGAATCGACATATGTTTTTCGAGTGCAACAAATGTCCCGATTTCACCGGGACGAACGTCTTGATTTCGACGGGAGAGCTCAAACGCGAAATATGGACTAGATATATAGAGACTTAATAGATTATTTCGCATGCTGAACCAAGAGGTGATCTATGATTGATGCCCATCAATGACCGTCATGCATACTGCCGTGCTAAGCCAGAAAGTCGTAGGTAATTTGACCTAACGTGAAAATTTGACCAAATTGAGTTATTGGTACCCGGGGGTTTTGGGGGTCGATTTCTATCGATTTTCGGAGTTTTAGAGTCGTATCTCTATTAGAAATGCCTCAAACAAGCCCCCCGACTTTCGCGCCAAGGCGTGTTAACTTGATTTTGCTAAAGAACTAATCGTATCGGAGCGATTCAAAAGAAGAAAACTCGTATCTTGACACTGATACGGGAATCTGCCTATTTCGACGATACGACTTCTTGCATTAAATCGGCATGATACGACTCTTTGCCTCTGAAAACTAAACAATTAGTGGTGACTTTACGTTCATACTCTAAGTGAATAAACATTTATTTTTATTGATTCAGCAGTTTTTTCTTACACTCTGAATACAGATATGAAATACGATTGTTTTTGAGCCAAGTAGGATGACAAAATAATCAATGTGAAATGGTTTCTTGAATTAAAATGTTAATTCAAATGAATTAATGTTTCAAGAATTAAAATGAACAGAATAGTTGTAATTCCGGGTTTACGAGAGCGTAATCTCGTATCATCGTTTTTTGACAATTTACACTCAAAAATGTTTAATTTTGACTCCAGAAATCGATTCGGCTACTAATTTCTTTTAAGAAAACCCTATACTTGTGGTAAAAGGTGGAAAAATAATCCCGCGAAAGAATTGTTTCGCCACGAAACCTATTAGGTCGCTTTCCCGAAAGTTGGGTGAAGTCAAGATACGACTTTATGGCTTTATGACTAGCACGGCAGCATAGTAGTCGTGCAAACTAGAAAAATCCGTTTAGTTCTTGTTTAGGTCTCTCGAAAATTAACCAATCAATCTGTAGTCGGTTTTGAAGTGAACATGAGATTTTTCCGAATCAGTTTTGAGAACCTGAGTAGAGCAATCAGTGCGTCTTCCAAGTTTGCAGAACGCACGATGGAGGTACTCACAGCCAGGCTCCTAGCAGCATACACGCCAACCACTTTTAAGGACGTCCCACAGTAAGACTTGGGCGTCCTTACGCAATTGATCTGGAGTAAAGTTGGACAACACCCAACAGAAAAAAAATAACTTCACACTAATCCGTTTAAGAACATTCTGAATGCAAATCAGCGAAATAAACCACAGGTGTATGTGTTAGCACAGGCCTTACTTTTCAACCGATTTTCGTGGTTCTTTTTTTTTTTCGACGCGGAAAACTATCTAGTTGTGCACTACGTCGCCGGAATATCGAATTTATCCTTTTAAGGAGGGGAAAGGGGTTTAATGGTCAAAAAACGTGCGTTTGCTGGCATAATCTTGTAAACTCTGCCCAGACCTCAATTTCCTACCGATTTGCGTGTTTCTTTTGGTTTATTATTTTCAATAATGAACCTTTGGAATCGACCAAGAAAAAAAAAATTTAACACCCCCTCAAAATTTGATGGTTTACGTTTCAAGGTACGTAGAATCCAAAAATCGAATAAAAATTTGGCCGTCCGTCCGCCGTACGCCGTACGCGGCACTTTTGCCACTTAGCATTGACCGATTTTGATGAAATTTGGTATATAGGCTCCATTTGGGTCTAGTTGTGCCCCGAAGCTTTTGGTTGATGTAGGTCACTCCTAAGGGTTCCAAAATCAATTTTGAAATTTTGAAAACGCCCTAACTCAAAAAATTTCGATATAAAGGTGCGATTTCCCTGGCGCGTCTGCGGCGGGCGGCCGCGGCTCGCGACCAGACGCTCCCCACTGCTTCAGTGTTTTCAGATGAGACCGATTTCCCTGGCGCGGCCGCGGCCGGCGGCTCGTCTCGGCGGCTACATGGGCCATTCTGGGCGGCTACATGACAGCCGCCGCGGCTGCGACCCGACTGGTCTAGTGAGCAGTCCAGCCGCGCTGCCTTCGCGGCTAGGGTATGCAATCCCGCAATGTTTTTTCATTTTACTGTGAGTTACAGTATTGAGCCTGGCGTGTATGGCAAACTCAAACTCACAAGAAGCTCAGTACCAAGCGAACATTTTCTCTTCTTATAAATACAACCCTCTGAAAAGAGATACATGTTTATACATTAAGAAATGTATGTACCTACCTATTATTTCACATCTGAAAAGTCTACTAAGTGGATGTAGCACATAAATATGAGGAGTTTGATTCCCGAAGGTACTAACGACCATTTCTATCGATATTGAGTTAATACTCAATAGGGTTTTAAGGGTCAGTTCTTCACAAAAATGCGATCGTTTTGAAGCAAAAGATTATCTATTCCCTCGAAAAACAAGGGTGAATATTCCGTTTAATTTCAAAAGGTACTGTATCCAGCACAATGGCGGTCTCTTATCCGTTTTGTTTCAAAAAGTGCTTTATTCACTTCGTTTGTTTTCAAAAAGTACTATATCCAATTCGTTTGATTCCAAAAAGTACTAAACGCCACGTTTTGTATCTAAAAGTACTATATTCATAAACCTGATATTTCAAATCTCGTTCAAAATTATTTTAAACTTACCTTTAAAACTTAAAGGTAAATTAGTTTAAAATTACCTTTCTTTCCAAAAATATTTATTATAATTTAGAAATATATAAAGAACATTATTGGTTTATAGCACGTTTTTCATGTCGTTATGGTTTTTTGCGTTTTTCTCACGTTCAACCAAAATGGATATAGTGCCCACCTTTTGGAATCAAACTCCTCATATCTACTTCGCATCCATAACCCGATTGTTATATATGATCCGATGCATAATATTTGTTCTCAAAAATTCAATCATTCAAATTTATAGGGAACCAACCAGATTTTCAACCCCACAATCCCTGAAAGTACCATCGAAATCGAGGGGAAACTATGGACCATATGATCGTTATTTTTCACCATCTAGTGTCCTGAACCCACAATGTCATCGAAAATGTCATCGAATTCGGATGGATAATGTGAATTCGGACAGTAACTTCATGTAGTTTTGCTCGTTGCAAGGATTTAGGTACCAACTTACAGATAGACACGGAACCAAAGAAGAAGACAGACATAGAAACCAAAATTATTAATCTCGCGCAACATTATCGAAACTAGGGGGAAAAAACGGCCGCGCCGCGCCGCTGAGAAAACGTTGTTCTACAGCGCGACGCGGCGCGGCGCGGCCGGCGGCTGAGCAGGTACATGACAAAATCGCCAGCCGCCGGCCGCCCGCCGCAGACGCGCCAGGGAAATCGCACCTTAAAGGTATTGTTTTTCCTTCAATTTAAGATTCTATGGAATTTTTAGAATTTTTTGAGACCACGCGGAGCTCTGTAGGACAAACAAACAAATTTAAGGGTTTATATTGAAATATATATATATAAATCAAAACACGAGTGTGAATCGCAAAAGAGGCCTAATCTCCGTTCAAATTAGAGCTGACCGAAATGCGATCGATGGTTGGTGATTTTTATTTATTTTTTTTTAATTTTTTTTTATTTTTTTATTTTTATTTTTTTTTATTTTTCTCTTCATATTGGATGGTTGGTGATTTTGTAGACGAGTGATCTATATAAAAATAATAAACCGTTGTGTAATAATTTGCAGCATTTTTTGGTTCGACTCAAAATCTTCCAAATTGCACACTATTTCACCAGAGTTTCATTATCAAGTATCAAGATTTCATCACCAGAGTTTCATTATCATTCAATTATCAAGATGAGGGGGCGATACTAATGGGGTATTTCAGTCAATTTTTTTTTATTTTTTTTTCCAAAAGAGTAAGGCTCAGGAATAACGGTAATCAGTATCGCACTCACCTCTAACTCGCAAACATCTAATTATTTCTCGCTCTATTATTTATATTTTTTTTGTCATGTTCCATTTGCTCTATTGCTTCGATTTTTTGTATGTCCCTTGATTTGTTCTTTACGCGTAACTTGCCGCATTGTCAATGTATTTCGGTCACTTATTGCGCTATTAGTGTCCAGTTTTCTTTCGGCTTAATTACTGCCAAATCCCGGGTCTGTGCCGTTCATTCCTCGTGGTCGAACTTCCTTGATCGTGGAAGGGGTCAGTCAACGCATGCGCTGTGAGTAATTTATGCCCTTTCTCCTACACTCTCTTCCCCGCTCCAATCTATCAACAGATTGCAAGATTGACACATCTTGTCAGCCGTGAATCATCCTTCAGTGAGATCGTCATCGTTCGTATGAACGGTCGCTCATCGGTACGAAGATATTATTGCTTGAGTTCTCGAGGTGTTCTCGCACCTTCATGAGATAGCCCATATTCAATAACTAAATTTACTATTAGCGTCTGATCAATCTCCAACTATGTCAAAAGCCCGAAGTGAGGATTCTATTGGCGATCTACTGGATAGCATATATTCCATGTCGCTTGGTGATGTAGAATTGAATGATATTAAGGATAACTTAATCCTTGCTGCAAATACTTTGAGATTGGACATTGCCGACCTTAATGTATCCCTATTTATCAGGCACTTAAGAACTTTATTTTGTGTGACACAAGACAGGCTTGATGAGTTGGATGGTCACAGACAGGAGATTTCGACTCTGAATGGTGCCTACATTTCGTCGCGGGAATTGCTCAACTCATCGGTGAATGATCACCTACGGTATGAGGCTGCTTGGTCTGACGAAAAAGAGGCTCTTGAAACATCAGTAGTCCAATTAAAAAAGAAGATTAGGGTCCTCGAGAGTAAACTGATTACTAGTTTTGATGCTGTTGATAGTCCGAGGCTAGCAGTTATACCTGAGATCAGAGACCCTGTCACTTTCATTGATACGCAAACTCAGACTGATTGTGGTAACATGGAGCAGAGCCCACATTTACCGGAACAGGATTTGAAAACTGAAGAGCTAACTGGTAAACTCGACAAGATTGAATCACTCTATGGTAGCGTTTGTGCTAGTTTGGTCCATCAGAGTGAAGTCTTCCTTCGGAATGAACAATCCTTGTTGACGAGATTAAATGAAGCTAATGATCATCGTTGTGATTTATTAAAACGCACTGACAAATTACAGGCTGAATTAAAAGTGATGCGCATGGAGATTGATGATCTCGAGCGTGAGAAGTCGTATTTGAATAGTACCATAAATGAGTTGAAAAATCAATTGGAGGCCGATAATTTGGTTTCTCCTGGGAGTGGTTCTGCTGGGACATCTTCATCTCCCAGCAGGAGTCATTTCCGGAGTACTTCACAAAAGGTACCTAACGTCCTACTCGTCGGTGATTCGTATTTGTATGGACTAGGAAATGAAGTACAGACTCTACTTCCTCGAAAGTTCTCTGTCAACAGCCTCATCATGGCAGATGCTCCCCTTTCGGTGTTGATGGGTTCGCTGCCCCAGGTGCCATCACAACCTGAGTATATTGTGCTTTCGGCCGGTTCAGTTGACGTGTCTTATAACGAGTTGAGAGGATTTAAACATGATTTATTGAGATTTTGTCAGTCGGGCCCAAAGTCAAAATTGATTTTGGTAAAAGCTCCTTTCAATTATCTTCTTCCACAGTGGTCAGTTGTAAATGGAGAAATTTATAAATTGAATAGATTTCTGCTTCAATTATCGAACAGGTACAGCTTTGTCGAATTCATAGATACATGCTTCATTGGCGAAAATATGATTCGCACAAAATCTCGAGAACCATATTACACTGCTAGGGGGAGAAGCATACTGAGTGAGCTAATTCGTCGGTGTATTATGAAGCGTGCTGAACCTGAGATTGAACCTATAATACTCTCCATGACCAATATTGCTTCATCTAGAAACACTGATTCTTGACTAAACCGCTCAGTCATAACCTTGCAGTCCAATGAATTTGTTCTCTATCAGGCTAACGAGGTAACACGACCTCCAGCGTCGATTTTTCCTCCTCCACCACAAATCAATGGTTTCATTCTATATCATGCCAACGTGCAGGGCATAAAATCAAAGTACAACGAAATCAATCATTATCTACAGTCAAGACAAGAAATAAAAGTGGTCGGAATCACTGAACATTGGTGCAAAAAATATGAACTGTCCCTATATGCACCTGATGGATACTGTTTGATATCATCATTCTGCAGGAGTTCAAGGGGTGGGGGTGGATCTTGTTTGTTCGTTAAGGAAGGAGCCAGTGCTACGGAACTGTCTGGGGTGCGGGAGTTGTCTAGGGAGTCTGTTTGTGAAATATCAGCTCTTAGCATGCCTAAACGGAACCTAATAATATGCTGCATTTATAGACCTCCTGAATCATCGAACTTTGATGAATTTATATTATGTTTAGATGCTGTTTTCACCAATATTGTTAAAAGTAAAAAAATGATCGTGATAATGGGTGATATGAATATACATTTTGAGAATACTGCCAATCTGCAACAAATTAAACAAAGAAAAGCATTCGAGGAGCTGATTTCTGGATTCGGACTGCATGTGACTTCGAAGGAAATTACCAGGAGACCTCATGTCGGCCAATCAGGGGGCCCAGCATGCCTGGATGTAATGATAACGAATTACGCAGGCGACAGATATAAATCGAATATCAGCAAGGTGGGTTTCAGTGATCATGAGGGGATTGAACTTGCTCTTCTTCTGACACCTATTTTGCAACATAAAATGACCGTTCAGTATCGTTTGACCAAATCCTCTAATTTAGTGGCATTACGTAGTGCTTTGTCTTCTTCAAGCTGGTTTCCGGTATATCAAGCGAAGGATATTGAGTCGGCAGCTTCGGAGTTCCTTGGTATTTTCATGTCATCTCTGGAATCTGCCTGCCCAATGGTGACGAGAAGGGTAGCTCAGGGGAGTGACAGGAGGACCAAAGTTGTGTTCGATGGTAACTTAATGAGTTGCGCGATCGTTACTATTCTTTGAGAGAGTTATCTCGGTCTCTACGTAACGAGGATCTTTCAAACCTAGCAAATGAGGCTCGTAATTCTTATCGACTGGCGCTCCAGGATGCGAGACGTTGCCATAACGATGATTCTATATCCCGAGCTTCTAATAAAATGAAGGCATCTTGGTTGGTTGTCCAAAATGAGCTTAATTCTAAATCTCGTAAAGGTCCATGTAGTTCAACCCTGGAATGTGATGGCTTTAGCAATTTTTTCTCGGAGGTATTTGACCGTCGTTTGCCTGATACACCCTCTGCCGGTTTCTATGAATGTCTCGCCAGCGCTCCACATTATGTTAATGAATTTACTATACACCCTGTGTCGGTTGAAAAGGTTTATTCCGCTATTTGTTCTCTGAAGAATAGTGCTTCCACTGATTTTTTCGGGATCAATTCTCATATGCTGAAAGCTGTAGCTGACCTTATATTGGAGCCCTTGGCATTTATAATAAATTGGTGTTTTTCAAGTGGAGAGTTTCCTCAATGCCTAAAAAAATCAGCTATAACCCCAATACCCAAAAAAGGGAAATCAGCCAATTATGATGACTACCGCCCGATATCTAAACTGCCCATATTTGTCAAAGTAATTGAGAAATTGGTTTTAGAAATGCTAATTGAGTATGTGGATGAAAAGAATATAATCCATTCTAGGCAATTTGGATTCAGAAAAAATAAAAGCACCAGTTCAGCCGTCAGTTCAATTGTCGTGGAATCACTTCGTTCACTAGAAGATAGGACCCTTACATCTCTTGAATTATACGATATGTCGAAGGCATTTGATTTGGTTCCGTTTGGATTGCTTTTGGAGAAACTATCGTACTATGGATTTGCCCCTGAAGCGCTATCTTTTTTCAAGAATTATCTGGAAGGTTGGAACCAGGCGGTCTTCTTTCAGGGTGGGCGATCGGCTGAGGTCCTGATTCCGTGTGGAATAAAGCAAGGTTCTGGGCTCGGGCCTTCTCTTTTCATTATATACATCAATGACCTGCTGTATCACACTCAGGTCGGTTGTCATTTGACCTTGTTCGCAGACGATATTACGGCTGTGGTCAGGGGAGCTTCAGAGGAGAATCTGCGGACAATTGCAACGAGGACTTTCTTGGCTGTAAAGGAGTGGTGCGCCCTCAATGCCTTGCTTCTGAATGAGAATAAGTCTCAGAGTATTGACCTCCGGCTGAATGGTCGTTTGGCTCATTCGGTTAGTCTTCTGGGCATGACGATCGATAACCGTCTCTCTTGGGCAGATCATGTGGGCTCGCTGTCCGGAAAATTGTCCTCTTGCATCTTCATGCTGAGGAGATTGGCAGGTGCTGTCTCCGATGATATTCTGCGAATGGTTTACTTTGCGTGTTTCCATAGCCGCATATCGTATTGCGTAGTTATGTGGGGCAACTCATCACACGCATCACGAATATTTAGGCTTCAAAAGAAAGCTGTAAGAATTATTAAACACATCGGTCATTTGGAGAGCTGCAGAGGCCAATTCAGAGACCTGGGTGTGATGACACTGCCAAGCCTGTATGCTTTCGCAAGCCTTGTATATGCCCATCAAAATTTGGCCTCTGTCGAGCGTGGTTCGGACATCCACGGTTACTGTACCAGAAATGCTGGAAAGTTGCGTCCACATCAAATTAGATTAAACGCCTCCATGCAGTCGGATCCTCTTCAGACTGGGGTACGACTCTGGAATCAACTACCTGCTGACCTGCAAGACCTATCTTTGGAAATGTTCAAGAGAAAAACTAAGAAGAGGCTCATACAGGCGGAATTATATGACGTGGAAGATTTTTCCCAATTGATATTTGATTGATGTTGATTTTTACCCGATATATTTGACTTTTTTTCTTATTTGTTATTGTTTTGCTGACGTTTGTATTGCCTTATGGCGGCTACAAATAAAAAAATTATTTATTTATTTATTTAATCGGGTCTGTTCGTCGAGAAAATGTTTTAAAAAAATCAGAGAAGCTAAGGAAAGTTGAAGATTTGAACGGTGTGACGTAGCTAGCCAATCGCGACGTAGCTAGCCAACTGTCTTTGAAAAAGTATCCATGCACAGAAACCCCTCTTGGATACTACAACATTCTACTCACACACGCGCGCGGGGCAGTCCGCGGCGTAGTCCTTGCCTAGTGTGTGTGCATTTATAGCGGCCCGCCTTTTTCAAACGTGTGATCTCTTTAATTACTTTTTCTACCACATGTTATAGTATCATTGGGCTTAAAGTTGGAGTATATAGGTTTTCAAGGGTGCTGAATCCAAATTTGAGGTCAAAAACCTGAATTTCCGACCCACCGAAATACCCCATTGTACCCAAGCTTTGAAGGAAACATTCTCATTATACCTCCGGATTTCCATGATATATTCCCTGTACCACCAACAATGGTGCCACCATGGTGCCAGGGCACCATAAACCACATATTTCGTGTTTTTTTTCTTTTTTTTTTTTTTTGTGTTTCACCTTGAATCGGGATGTGAACTTTGACGGACTGCTTACCAAAACTAACAATGAAAGTTCAACATTACGACGTATTATCGCTTTGGTCACAATCTGGCATCATTGGTGGTGGAGGGGTGAGGGGGGGGGGGTGAACTCAAATAGGCATGTTGGGTGTCGTAGATCATGGATTTTAAAACGGTCTTCAAATTCGAGGCTCCCACGCCTCTAAAAATATTATGGTGGATAATTGCGAGGGGGGACCATTATTTCTTGCCTACAATATCAAATAAATTAGATCGAGTGGAACATTTTTATCGCTTACCAACTGGTTTAAATTGATCTAATGCTTATCCAATGGGACGTCCCCAGGAATACATGAATTACTAAACAATACGTTTCTGACGAGAAGTAAATACTTGTAGATGGAAGTAAATTGGACTTGTGATATCTATTAGTTGAAAAACAGAACGACCCTAACAGTGCTTGTCATATAAATATAAGGCTTATTTTAAATCAATTATAATAGGCCTCGATGGCAATTTCCAATCAACGAAGGAAATCACAATGAATCAGTCTAAGTGGGACGGCGGTACGAGAGACTTAGTCGTAGTCAAACGCCCGTATCGAGTTCTCGCGTGAAATTCAACACTTCTCTGTATGGAAAGCCCGTAATGAAACGAGGAGCAAAAATACTGGGCAGGATGACGGAAACTAATTTGACTTTTCAAACGGCGCGGGCTCCGGTGTTAGTTAACTCCCCTGGACGGCGAATATCAAGAGCTTTTAATCTTAATTGCAGCGGCGGAAGTGAGAGCACAAGCTGAGGACTACAGAGGGAAAGAGAGAGATGAGGGTGAGTGAGAGATGGGCGAGGGGTAGAGAGAGGGAATTTTTATGAGATACTTCCTGATACTGATACGCCGAAACTGTTTGCCGTGTAATTGTTGTCGGAACCTCTTTTCTTGTTCGAGAGGGCTTTCGGAAGAGCTTGGGTAAACAGACCCTCTCTTTCATCTAACCAGCATTTTCAGAGCAGAAAAATAAACTAACAGAATGAAAATGAGTTTTACACCCCAACTAATGCTCAAAGATGCAAAAACGCTGCAAATTATTACACAAAGGTTTGTCACTTTTCAATAGATCACTCGCCAGCAAAGAACACAACTTTGCCATTGTCACTACCTACCAACAATATTTTCGCTTCAGGATCAAGTTTATTTTGAAGAAATAAACGCCCCACATTCAGTTGGGAGAAATAAGGAGTGGGCGACTTCATTAGGAAATTCGATTACTGGTTGCTAACTACACTAAACTGAGTACAACTTGAAAAACTAACAACGATCGCATTTTGGTCAGCTAAAATCTGAACGGAGATTAGGCCTCTTTTGCGATTCACACTCGTGTTTCTAATTTGTCGTAAGTCCAACCCTTAAGTTCTCGTAGGGAGCTTCTTCATACGTGCCTACCTATATTCTGAATACTGGTGATAACGATAATAACGATACAAAGGCGTCAATAAAAACTTGAGTTCCAATTTGTTCATTCTGAGCAAGAACTTTCAAAGTTGTTCATTCTATTTATTTTATTCACAAGGACACAAAATGGAATGATAAATGCATTATCTTGTAAAATGTGCAAAGAGTCTAATTAATATAAACTAATGTCTTCTTGTGGACAAAGCGAAAGAGAAGAAACTAACTGAAGAAACTATGCCCACAAAAATAATTAAAGATTGTTTAGTAATGCATGCATTCCAGGGGACAGCCCATTGCATTTGCAGGATTAGTTGAATATGAACTAGTAACCGATAAAACATACTTTTTTGTTTCGCAAAAATTTCATCAAATGTAATTTAGTTAGTTTGTTGAAGAAATTTTGGTATAAGGGCCTACTAGCAACAATACAAAGAGACCTCCCAATCCAGTATTACCTATTAATAAAATCGCATTTATCAGAAGACACTTCCGAATAAAACACGAAGATGAATACTCAACGTTGAGGAACATAGCAGCTGGAGCACCCCAGGGCAGTGTGCTTGGACCGGTTTTGTACCTTTTGTACACAAGGGGTCTTCCAGAACCAACAGAAGCAGTCACAGCAACGTTTGCAGATGATACAGCAATTCTAGCAGTAGGAAACACAATTGAGGAAGCCTCAACAAAACTGCAGAATTCAGTGAACTGTATCCTTAAATGGACCAAACTTCTACAGTTTTGGAACTTTTCCGATATATGGGACAATTGTGAGGGTCATTTTGCGAGTTTGGGCATTTTAACGCTCCCAAGTGTTTATATGAAAGAATGCTCATGCAAACCACAACAATTGTTCATACTCTTAGTGTGTGAATACGAATTTAATCTTATTCATAATCACAGAAACATTCAGGAGAGAAACATTCCTGTGATTATAAATCTTGATCATATTCATGAGTTTGATTTTGTCGGAAAATATAAGCTGTCTGTAATTATTGTTGTTCCATTGTTAATTGGAACTTCGAGGTAGCATGTCTAGTCATGATAGAGTGCCCATTTTGGATTGTACAACAGATTGTACCTACCTCTCAGGAAACTATGAATTAAACCAGAAAGGGTGTAAAAGATTATCCTATGCAAACTATATCTTCGTCTTGAAAAGAAGATCCTTTGAAGAGACGCGATGAAGCTGCAGTTTCACTATTTTTCTCGTTCGTGAACATCGAAATAATTCCTTTCGCTCCCGAAGTTGCCGACCATAAATATCTCCAGTTGGAAGGAGCTCAGGGATCGGATAATTATGCAAATGGGGTTTCGGATTGAAAATAAGGAAAAAATATGAACGCTTGGGAAGAGTCTTGTTAAAGCTTCGAAAGCCGCCAGATCGTAATTTATATTTATATTATAATCTGTGGTGTGGACAAAAGAACACAATGGGGGGTTGGCGGAGAGCCAGAACCCGAGGCGCTGGAGGGGGGCAGAGTCGGCTCCCAACTACCCATTACCCCGAATTACTATTTTTCTTCCGTTTTGGCGTAAGAGTAGGTGCAGCAGACGGTCGACTGTGACTTGGAGGTCGGCAGACATCAGTGAGTCATTCAAGGGCAGCTAAAGCAGAGTTTGATGGCTTGTCGGTTGCGACAGACTTACAATTTACTACTTACACTCAGTGTCAAGTGAATGTAGAATGTTTAAAAGTTTCTAAAATTTCAACTCGAAAGGAGAAATTTGCTGGTTAACAGTGGCACAGTTGAGGTGAAAAAAAAAAGAACGCACAATTATAAAAATTTTGGACTGTAATTAAATGAATCTTAGTGAAGGGTTGACCCAGTTTAACAAAAGGTAGTGTTCTATAAATGATGTTGTGCCGTTGATGAAGCCTCCGGGGGGACGTGGTCCATGCGGCGATCAGCCCCAAATGGTCGTTCGGGTTTGACCCAATTAATCATAATGTTGATTCAAAAGTGTACTAAGCTGGGTACCTGGGTTTTCCTTTCCAACCTGGCTGTTCTTCCTGTTTGCAGGACGTTGAAGAAGGCAGCAAAGGCGTAGCTGGCAAGGTAGGTACCCCGGCAGCAGAGCAGGGTTGACGCGGTCTGAAACTCCTCAAATTTCAGGTTGGTCCTCAATTTGAACAACCAGGGTTTCCACGTGGAATTTTTTTGGAACAAGGGAAAAGCGAGAAAGAGACGTGCACAGACGAGGTCAGAGGCGAGAGAGATACTGGCTCAAGGCCATCCCAGTTGGGCTGTAGGAAAGGGAAGCAGATAGGGCCTTTCAGGTTGAAGTCCTGGAGATGAAACTTGACACTTCACTTCTTATTACTTATTATTGTTTACTCTTAATTCTATTAATAACTGATTCTACGTGCTGGGTGGCGTCAACACTCAGATACCAATCAGTTTACTTCTACTAATTAAAATCCACGTTGAGAACACACACTTCACGATAAAGAAAGGTGACTTGACATCCTGCCTGGAAGCCTATAAGAACATAAATCCATCAAGGAAGTGTTCTGATACCTAATCTGTGGGAAACTTTCATAACAAACACAACAAAATGGTGCAGAATCAAAAACCAACTGAAAACTATAAAACTTCGTAGGTATTGTCTCAATCGCGTTATGAATACGGAGAAGCTATGTGCCACAACCAGATAGCAGACGTATTTTTTTACTATCGAGTGCCTTTACTATGATGTTCGTGGCACTATCGACTCAGTCTATAGCAGAGTTGCCTGATTTGAAATATTTCACAATAAAAGCAATCTCGAAGCACAGTACTTAATACAATTTAAAATTGTATTTCCATTACAGAGTATGAATAATTATCATCAATCTCTCAATCAAATTTCTTGGCTTTACTATTGGTGGGTCCTGGGGTTGGTGTGGTCAAGCAAAACATACAACAATCAAGGGATATTATCATGGTTATGTGGGAAAGGTGGAAATACTTGATAAGATCTTGACAATTTTTGCCTGTTCGCAGTCTTGATTTTTGGACTTAGTCTCTCTATGCTTCCATACCTGCCTCTTTGTTAATATCATTTTCTTAATTTCTACCAAATCATATTTTCCCTGATCGAAGAGCTTAGCTACATGTGCAGCAATAAATCTGAAATTCCAAAAAACCTACATATGAACTTTTGAGAGACCTAGAAATAATGGTTGGTAGGTAGTTATTGACAGCAATTACCAGCGGGCGTGTTGGGCTTATTGTTTCTGTTAAGGCTGTATAGGTAATTGATCAACAGAGTAATCATAATATATGCAGACCGGTGATCTAGACCGTGTACAGAGCGATCATAAACTATTCTACTCGTAGGATAATTTGCAGCGTTTTTACGGTAGCTGCTGAGCCTTGCTTAATCAATTTGCTGTAAATACTTATGTTATTGCGATTCAATAGAGTTTAAAAAATACTAAGTTGAAATTTGAGTCGGACACTACTGTCATCCTGAGAAGATTCGTATTGCTTCCGAGTCTACTAAGGTAGCGGAAGCTTTGTTTTCACTTTTTTTCAATCTTTTTAAAATTGGAATTCGAAATCGACACTGAGGACCTTGGCTTTTATCCTATAATTATACATTTTAGGTGATATGTTTAGGTTTAATTATAAATTTTTATTGAATACCCAGTACAATTTCAGCGGGAGAAGAGCATTCATGTTCCCATTTAACAACTTGGTGTCTATCCGCCAGGAAGGAGCCAAATAACTTTATAGCGTTCTGGGTCAAACCGCACTTCTCCATTTCCCCCAGAAATATTTCATGGGATACCCAGTCAAATGCTTAGGCCAGATCAAAAAGTGTGACCCTCGCAAATTTCCTTTCTTCAAAGCACTTAGTACAGGAGTCCACGAATGACATGATAGCGTCAGTCGTGCTAACCCCAGGTCGGAATCAACACTGCTGAGGAGATAGGAGCCCATTCTTTTCGAGATATGCGGAGATCTTTCATCTCTAGTTCAAGTATCTTTGAAATTATAGGAGTCAAGAGTCAAGACACAAGAGTCAAGATATTTTTTATTGTTGAACCAAGAGAATGGTATAACAATAGTCAAAACTTAAACTAATATAACGGAAATTTGTAAAACAATGAAAAACAGATAACGCAGTATATAAAAAATTCAACAACTAACACCAACTACATATATTAAAAAAATCATCAACATTATATAACTCAGCCATAACAAGAACATTTTTTAAGGACCTTCTGAATTTTACACCGGCCAAGGTTTGCAGCTGAATAGGGAGATGGTTGAAGAACCTGACCCCCTGCTGCAGAGGGTTTGAGCGGAGGGAAGTAGACAGACGCACCGGAGGAGGACGGAGAGCACTACGCTGCCTTGTTCCATGATCATGAATACTGCAACTCTGCTGAACTCTGTCCAGGTTATCTTTTATAAAAAGCAATACCTGGTATACGTAAAGGCCTGGTATGGTCAAGCACTTCATCTTCTTAAACAAACCTCTGCAAGAATGGCCATAGCCCAGGCCAAAAATAATTCGCAGTGCTGCTTTCTGTAGCCGGAAGATGGACTGTATATGGGCGGAGTTTCCCCAGAGGACGATACCGTAACTAGCCCTGCTCATGAAATAAGCAAAAAATACCATCCTCAACGCATGGGGCGACAGTACTCTGGAGAGTTTAAGCAACGCAAAGTTGCATTTGGCCAGCTGAGAGGCCAAGTGGTCAGTATGACTCCGCCAGGACAATCTGTTATCCACGAGGATTCCCAGGAAATTCACTGTATTCGTTAGCGGGCCATTAAGGTTGAGTCTCAAGTCTTGAGTCTTGCTGTTGTTCACCAGCAATGAGTTTGCCCTACACCAATCACCAATCAGGCTGTCAGAGGCGGCCAAACGATCCGCAAGTGACATGGCATCTGGACCGGTTGTACAGGAGGTTATGTCATCGGCATACAGAATAAGGTCGTTGTTGCACTGATGTAACAGGTCGTTGACATAAAAAAGAAAAAAGGTGGGACCGAGAACGCTTCCCTGCATTACGCCACGTGGCACAGGAGCTATTTCGGATTTTTCCCCATTGAAGTTGACACACTGAGACCAACCCCTGAGGAGACCCTCGCAGAAGGCCAGCGCCGCCTCATCAAACCCGTAATGTTGAAGCTTGTCGATAAGGATATCATGAGAAACCAGATTGAATGCCTTTGTCAAATCGTACAAGCGCAAAGCCACAAGATTACCCTGTTCCAGATGATCAAGATCGTCAATAACTAGTGAGCAAGCCGCTGATGACGTGCTTTTTAGGAAGAAGAGATATGGGCTTAAAGTTCGAAATATCCGATTTATCTCCCTTCTTGGTTTATTATTTTCAATAATGAACCTTTGGAATCGACCAAGAAAAATTATTTTAACCCCCCCCCCCCCTCAAACTTTGTTGGTTTACCAAAAATCCAAAAAATCCAAAAATCGAATTAAAATTTGGCTGTCCGTCCGCCTTCCGCGGCACTTTTCCCTGTTAGCATTGACCGATTTTGATGAAATTTGGAATGTAGGCTCCATTTGGGGTCTAGTTGTGCCCCAAAGATTTTGGTTGATGTAGGTCACTTCTAAGGCACGAATAAAATCACTCGCGACGAGATCGTGGAAAACCATTTTAATAAAAACGGAGTTGAGACGAACGTTGTCTATTTCCACGAAAATAATGAGTTACAAGTTAAATCGATTTCGACGGTTAGGTCATCATCAGTAACAAACAATAACTTAAGGTACATAACAGAGAGCATAGCGTACATAAGTGAAAGGGAGCTTGAATCCCATTGGTCGAGAAAGTGAAAGTCATACCCAATCAGATGACCTAACCGTCGAAATCGATTCAACTTGTAACTCATGTTTTTCGTGGAAATAGACAACGCTCTACTCAACTCCGCTTTTATTTTTCACTCCTAAGGGTTGAAAAATAAGGGTTGACATTTTTAAAACGTCCTAACTCAAAAAAATTGATATAAAGGTGTTGTTTTTCCATCAATTCAAGATAGTATAGAATTTTTGGGATTTTTTGAGACCACGCGGTGCCCTGTAGGACAAACCGTTCGTTCCCTACGAGAATTTAGGGTTGGACTTACGATAAATCAGAAACACGAGTGTGAATCGCAAAAGAGGCCTAATATCCGTTCAAATGTTGCTGACCGAAATGCGATCGATGTTTTTCTTCAAGTTGGTTGGTGGTAACAATGGCAAAGCCGTGTTCTTTGCAGGCGAGTGATCTATCTAGAAAAATAACAAACCTTTGAGTAATAATTTGCAGTGTTTTCAAAAATAGAAACCAACGTCGACTTCTTTAGCGCTACCGGGTAAACTCCTTCAATGATTAATTTATTGAGTATAGTTATGAGTTTACTCTTAACCACAGGAAATCTGTGATTAATCGGAGGAATAATACGCTTAAAATTGTATTCACGCACTATGAGTATGATTAAAGTCATAATCATTGATTAATCAGTGATTATCAGAGATTTCCTGAGGCTAAGACTTAAATCAATCATACTCATAGTGCGTGAATACAATTTTGATCCTATTATTCCTGTGATTAATCACATAATTATTAAGTTAAGAATGTACTCTTAATTATACGAAATTACGAACTTTCTGATTCATACGAGTACAATGCGTTTTATTTAGTTTTGAAAAAAGGAAGTTACATAGGGGCACCCTGTACGAGGTGTGCGACTTCTACTTGAATGAGGAATTTCACCAAGTCGGAATTTCCTATTTTTGACCCCAAAATCGGATTTAGCACCTCGAAAAACCTCCTAAGGCAAACTTTCAGCCCGAACTTCCTAATTTTCGAATAAACAAAACAGTGTAGAAAATACGAATGTTTGAAAAAACCAGGAAAATGACGTCATCCTGGAATAGTTCATTTACGGCCGCTTGAAGCGCTGAGATCGAGAAATCTATAGTCCCCAGATGCAAAATTTCACGAAACAGTAAAGTTCGAAATCGAAAAACTGAAGAAAAAAATAGAAAAAGCAAAATGGGGAAAATTAGGTTTCCCCTGTTTTTGTTTGATAACTTTTCTCTTAGAAAACACGATTTCGTCATCCCAATGGGCAACACTGGGAGGAGGCGGCGATCCGAACAGCCCAATCAGCGAGCGTTCCCGCTTCACGTCCGTTTTCCCGGTTAGTTTTGAAATCAAAAATGTTGATTGTCTCCCAAAAATAACAGGAGATTATTTTCCGAAATCAGTCCGATTTTCATCTATCCCACACCATTAACTATTCAGGAAAAATGCAAACAGAATTCGGTGAAATTCCTCATTGTTCAGTTTCACACTCTACGAGAGATAAACTTGAATATCGAGTTTTGACCGAGTTTTCAGTTCATTGCAGGCGGTCAAAACCCTCATCCACCACAAGATGGAAAGAGAAAAGAGAAGGGAGAGAATTCCACTAGCCACGAAGAAAGGAAATTGATAGATAGGTACCTGTATAATTGCCGGCATGAGTGAATATCTCCAACGGGAGAGGAGAGACACCATTTAAAGTGCATTTCTGCCGGAGGCCTATAAGTGCATAACTGAGCCATCCACTAAGTGCCGCTATCAAGGCAACAGCATTCTTCACTTATGAGTTAACAGTTGTGTTCCTTCGACGTGTGGGAACTGACCCAGTTCGAGCTGATGTTGGCAAACAGTTTTCTCTTGTTAATAACACACTTCTCCGCTAAGGGGTTTTTAATTTAAACAAGAGAACCTCCACGTTGTAAAACATGGCGTTGTGAACAGCGCCACGTCCGCCTTCCTATAAACTTTAATGGTTCAGCGTAATCACTTCTGATGTACCTACAAGAGGATTTTGCATTTGAAAGTTAATTCATCGGAACAGATGCTACAAATTATGCGCCAGATGATCTGGTCCACAGGGGCACAAAGAATATTTCTGGAAAATTCAGAGCAATGTTTATTGATTATGTTCCCTGAAATTCAAACATTGGGTAAAGATTGGAATGTATTAAAAAAAATAAAATAAAATAAAAACGGAGTTGAGTAGAACGTTGTCTATTTCCACGAAAATAATGAGTTACAAGTTAAATCGATTTCGACGGTTAGGTCATCATCAGTAACAAACAATAACTGAAGGTACATCACAAAGAGCATAGCTTATATAGTCACAAGTGAAAGGGAGCTTGAATCCCATTGGTCGAGAAAGTGAAAGTCATACCCAATCAGATAAGTGAAAGGAGAATCCTATTGGCTCAGAGAAGTGAAGGGACCTGGGAGGATCATCAAATGCCAATCAAGGCATACAAAATGAAAGGGAGCTCAAACATTGGTGAGGGTAACATTGTGAAGGGGAGACCAAGCTATTGTAGGAAGGAACCTATCAACGGTGAAACATGTTGAGGGACCACCTCATTCAGACATTTACCAGACCTATCACTCTTAAGAATCTCGAACTTTTCAAGCACATCCAACATACCTCCCTTCGGGCAAAAATGAGGAAATTCTATGTACCGTCCGCTTGTTAGATCAAAACTGAAGTTATGATTGGATTCTCTTAGGTGATTTGCAAAAGCAGAATCACCTTTGCTATCCCTTTGCTATTTGGGGTTTCTAATTTGGTTAGAGAAGTTGTATTAGAAGAGAAAAAGTGGATAAGTATACCTTATTATGGAAAGATTTCTGACAAAATTGGCAAATTGTTATCATCTAGAGGTTTCAAAGTAGGGTTTAAACATAAAAATATAATCTTAAAGCTTCGTTGGGTTCTGTTAAAGATAAAATTAGCGTTCAAGATAAAAGTGGGGTTTATAAGCTGAAATGTTCTTGTGGGCTTGAGTATTGTGGTCAAACTGGCAGGAAATTTAGGGAAAGAATAAAAGAGCCTAAGAAGGATTTCAGGGATAGCAAAGGTGATTCTGCTTTTGCGAATCACCTAAGAGAATCCAATTATAACTTTAGTTTTGATCTAACAAACGGACAGTATATAGAATTTCCTCATTTTTGCCCGAAGGGAGGTATGTTGGATGTGCTTGAAAGGTTCGTGATTCTTAAGAGTGATAGGTCTGGTAAATGTCTGAATGAGGTGGTCCCTCAACATGTTTCACCATTGATAGGTTTCTTCCTACAATAGCTTGGTCTCCCCTTCACAATGTTACCCTCACCAATGTTTGAGCTCCCTCTCACTTTGTATGCCTTGATTGGCATTTGATGATCCTCCCAGGTCCCTTCACTTCTCTGGGCCAATAGGATTCTCCTTTCACTTATCTGATTGGGTATGACTTTCACTTTCTCGACCAATGGGATTCAAGCTCCCTTTCACTTGTGACTATATAAGCTATGCTCTTTGTGATGTACCTTCAGTTATTGTTTGTTACTGATGATGACCTAACCGTCGAAATCGATTCAACTTGTAACTCATTATTTTCGTGGAAATAGACAACGTTCGTCTCAACTCCGTTTTTATTTAAATGGTTTTCCACAATCTCATCGCGAGTGATTTTATTCGTATTGGAATGTATATTGGTTAGGTATATTCCCTGATTCTAAAAATGATGTATTTTGTTTGTAGCTTTGTTTTCATTTTTTAAGGTTTAAAAAAAAGTTCCGCAAAATCAATATTACGACTTGCGTTTTACGTTTCTGACCTCCCTGAACAATTTTGGTTGCGTGTCTGTCTGTATGTCTGTCATGACATCCTTGTAACGAGCATAACTACAGGGAGTTGTTGTCCGATTTCGATGAAATGTCATGGAAAATGATAGTATGGATGGATAGTAACCACTGCCCATGTGCTAACATGAATTCCTAGTAACAATTACAACTTCTACATTTTTCATCTGATTTCGATAAAATTTTCAGGGATCATCCCCCTATGGAAATCAAGGCTCCCAAATTGACAGTAGCTTCTGCGTTTGCACGAACGTTAAATCCTTGTAACAGTTATAACACCTACATTTTACGTCCGAATTTGATTAAATTTTGTAAGATTGGCGTATTGACTAATAATTAGTCAATTATTGGCGTGTAGATGGTGGCTCCCTACGAAAATCGTTGCTCCCAGACTGATTCAACAATTGGGGTGTAGATGGTCCCCTATGAGGGTAGTGGAAGGTACTTGGAGATTGATGTTATGAGATCAACTACTATGAATCGGATCATCTATACAATCGGGTTATGGTTACGAGGAAGCTATGTGCCACACTCACTTGGCACTTTTTTTTCAATGTTAGGATTTTTTCGTGTTTTTTATCTTAAGCCATGAAAAACACGAAATATTGGATGAAGCAATTAAGAAATTCAATTTTGTTTCTGATTGTTTCACCCGGAATTTCACTGCGTTCACTAGTACTTCCATTAGAGTCCAGCCCTCAACAATCTTTGTCGGGTTTCAGCGCTACCTCCCGCCACTTCAACGAACTACCATTCCTACTACTCTCCGCCTCCACTCTACTCCTCCACTCACCTCCTCCACTCACCACCACCACTATCCTCCTCCACTCCTCTCCTCAACTAGCCACCTCCAAATTCCACTATCTACCTCCACTCTCCTCCTCCACTCTCTACCACCACTCTCCTCCTCAACTAGCCACCTCCAAATCCCACTCTCCACCTTCACTCTCCACCTTCACTCTCCTCCTCCACTCTCCACCTCCACTCTCCTCCTCCACTCTCCACCTCCACTCTCCTCCTCCACTCCTCACCACCACTCTCCTCCTCAACTAGCCACCTCCAAACTCCACTCTCCACCTCCACACTCCTCCTCCACTCTCCACCACCACTCTCTTCTTCCACTCTCCACCACCACTCTCCTCCTCCGCTCTCCTCCTCAACTAGCCACCTCCACTCTCCTCCTCCACTCCCCTCCTCAACTAGCCACCTCCAAATTCCACTATCCACCTCCACTCTCCACCACCACTCTCCTCCTCAACTAGCCACCTCCATACTCCACTCTCCACCTCCACCCTCTGCCTCCACTCTCCACAACCACTCTCTGCCTCCAATGTACTCCTTTACTCGCCACCTCCACTCTCCGTCTCCACTCTCCTCCTCCACTCACCATCTTCACTCTGCTCCTCCACTCTCCTCCTCCACTCACCACCTCCACTCTTCTCCACCACTCTCCTCCTCCACCTCCACTTTCCACTCACCTCCTCCACTCTGCTCCTCTACTCACCACCTCCGCTCACCACCTCCACTCTCCTCCTCCACTCTCTGTCTCCACTCTCCTCCTCCACTCACCATCTCCACTCTGCTCCTCCACTCTCCTCCTCCACTCACCGTCTCCACTCACCATCTTCACTCTGCTCCTCCACTCTCCTCCTCCACTCACTGTCTCCACTCTCCTCCTCCACTCACCATCTCCACTCTGCTCCTCCACTCTCCTCCTCCACTCACCGTCTCCACTCACCAGCTCCACTCTCAATCTCGACTCTGCTCCTCCACTCACCACCTCCACTCTTCTCCACCATTCTCCACCTCCACACTCCTCCTCCACCTCCACTGAGCGCCACCACGAATCGCTGAGCCTAATTTCTTTTACTGTTTGTTCCGATGGGAATCCCCGCCATCAGCCTATTAAGACGCGAGGGGGTTTCGCTCTCTCAGTTTTGTGTCCGATTGTGTGGAGCGGAGTTTAGACATCGCCTGAGCGCTATAGCGGGGGAGAGCGGGGAGCCCCCATAATCACAAGGCCGTGCGCTATCCCACCCCTCATTATCCTATTAGCTCCCCCCCCCCTCCACCGAACAACTACCCTCGCCATCAACAACTCGCCCGCCGCCTCTTCAGACCTCCACTTCACCCGACTTACCCCCCCCCCCCCCCCCCCCCGATAGCACTTCAAGTCGCATCTCTCTAAAGATCAGCTACGTCTCTCTAGCCCCACTCATATCGCTGTTCTCCTGAGAGCTCTCTTCCCATTCATACCAGCCTGAGCACATGCAACAGTTGTCATGTAAACTTAGATGATATCTCTGTACAGTGGGTGTGGCACATAGCTACCTCGTATCCATGACACGATTATATCGCTCATATCCCTGGAAAACCTCGTAAGTCCAAAGTAGTTTTCAGGAGACACAAAAAACTGTTTCTGTTTTATCGTAAGCCCAACTGTGGTTGTTTAAATTCTAAAAATTCAAAACTATCTTAAATTGATGGAAAAACCTTAAAAAATACCTTTACGGCGTTTTCAAATTTCAACCCTTAGAAGTGACCGACATCAACCAAAAGCTTCGGGGCACAACTAGACCCGAAATGAAGCCCATATATACCACATTTAAACAAAAATTTTATTCAATTTTTGGATTCTACGTACTTTGAAACGTGAACCGACAAATTTAGAGGGGGGGTAAATTTTTTTTTCTTGGTCGATTTCAAGGGTTCATATTGGAAAATAATAAACGAAAAGGGGAAAAATCAACAATATACTACTCACTGAACAACAGGGTACTCAATGAATTCAGGTTGACAGTATTTTTGAAGGTTTAAAAAAATGTTCATCCAAGGGGTTGATAGTATATTTTTAACGATTCGTGCTATGTGCCACACCCACAATGCTGAATGCTGTCTCAAATAGCTAATGTTTCGATTTTCTCAAACATAGCTTTAAAATGTTCTATGAAAATTCGCTCATTAGCTCATGCTGCATGAATGGACATCAGCTCGTTCATAAGGGGCCATTCAGACCCCATTCAATCCCATCTTTGTTTTCATCTCCCAGAATTGATGAAAATAGCTTCATTTTCTTTGAAAATTCGCTTAAAATAGTATTATGGAAATGATTTTTGATTCTTACAGCGGCATAATCGTATTAGGACTCACCAGTGAGGAATTACTACCTGAAGAGAGATCAAAGTCATGAAGTTGTTCCACATACCTGGAATAATAACAATTTGTTAAACATGGACTATTGATTTCTGGCACGAAAATTTCGATAAATAGATTTTTTTAACATGTTATAGATTATTGTAATATTTGATCTTAACCATTAAAATTTGAATGGTTTCCCGCATATTCCGATTCACATCTTTCTGAACAATTTTGGTTCCCAGCTCCGAGGTCCTTTTCCCGAGAATAACCACAAATAAAAAAAAAAATTATGATTTTCATGATAAAAATCATCAATGAAAACGTTTAAAATCGGGAAAAACATCAACGTTATTTGTTGAACAAACACAACATGATAAAATTGTGGTGAACTCTTGTGTTGAGGCTTTCATCAGAAGTAATCTCAAGCATTGAATTAATCAATTTCAATTATTATGAAGAATAACTTAGTAAATTGTTTCAAATTGTTCATTCTATCTTTATGGTATTCTGGGTGGGGAAGCCAAACTGTCCTCTCAAGTTGGTGAACGTTGTAGCAAATTTTCGAAGAAAATTAAGCTATCACGAAGGACAGAATATTCATATTATGGTATTCACCGGACGTTCTAGTCAAAAAAAGAAAAAAAATTAAAGTAAAGTAAACAACTATTTCAGGTTGGATTTTCGTCTGACTGCCAACCCTGGCGACGCGGACTTCATCAGCTGTCTTCCTAAGGGAAGATTAGAATTTGTTCTGATGATTTCTCTCATGGCTTCCCATTGGCCTCACCGCCCTGGGTTGCGACAAGGGGGAACTGCGACGGGCTTACCCGAAAATATGCTCCCGAGGCGAGCCTCGAACTCCAGGACCCGCAACCGTTCGAGTCTCGTCTCCAGAGACACATGCCGCAACTCGCTCGGCCACAGCTGAACCCCTTCTTTAATCCGCGTATTAAAACTAAATACAGTAACAAGGATCATCATCAAGGAAGTTACTGTTCCTTTATTTAAAAGAATCCCATCAGCACGAGTGAATGAGCTAATTTTCAGTTTCCATCTTTTGACTTCAAAAATCTTGAAAAATACTGCCCTCGTCTCCCCGAACTTTTACAGTTCCCTCAGTAAATAGTTGATTTTTTTTTTTAGATTTTCTGTAAAACACGATTACCATACTTACTCCACAGCTTTTGTTTTGAAAATGTGATATACTCATCTTTGCAAACTCCTTGAGTACCCATATGATTACTGAGTATTTCTGCTTAAGGAAGCATGAAAAATGTTGAGACTTTTCCACACTGAAGCTAAGAAGCTAATACTTCGAATGGAATCCTTGGTTACAGTAGAAAAAACAACAATTTCCAGAACTTGTTGTTAAAATCTTGCATCTTGGCTTGACATTTTTCAAAATTGCCGTAGCTTCATTTTCATCGAAAATTATCTTTTATGCCGAAAATGTCTAGAACATTGCAAAAGCTTTGTCTTTCATAGGAAATTCGCCGTATAGTGAGATAAATATTTGTTTATTGGCTCCATTTTGTACAATTTTTACAAGAACAAAAATGCATAAAGGAATGCGGATTGCTTTGATTTCCCACCCGACGCTAGGCTTGGCCCGTGTTGTCGGGTAAGCTTTTGCAGTGCTTCTCCAACCATTGTGGCATCCGGTAGGCTAATGACCCCCGATTCGGAAGCCATAATCCTTTCTTGCTGAAATCATCTCCCTATCCCTCCCACAGCTCATTGGACTGAAAATTATAAGGATGTCATAATAATGCCCAAGTGAAAAACCTGTAGGTATAATTTAGTTCACGAGTATACTGGGTGTAATTACACCTGCCTTTTGGCACTCTTTCTCTTTACTTTCCTCCTGCTTTGGTATTATTGGGGGATACGTACTGCAAGTGCAGGCCATTATACTTGTCCGTTGGTATTTGCAGCCAATTGTCGTAGGGTTTGGACCGAAAATTGTTGAATCTAGAATCACTCCTAACTCAATACTGCCCAAAAATGAGTCATGTTGCCATTTCACCCTCGATATATTGTACAGAAAATCTTTAAAAAATCGACTATTTACTGAGGGAACTGTAAAAGTTCGGGGTGACGAGGGCAGTATTTTTCAAGATTTTCGGAGTCAAAAGATGGAAACTGAAAATTTGCTCATTCACTCATGCTGCAAGACTGGGATTCTTTTAAATCAAAGAACAGTAACTTCCGGTTTGAATGGTCCTAGTGATAAAACGCTGCAAATTATTACACAATGGTTTATTATTTTTCTATATAGATCACTCGTCTACAAAATCACCAACCATCCAATATGAAGAGAAGAAAAAAAAAATCAAAATCACCAACCATCGATCGCATTTTGGTCAGCTCTAATTTGAACGGAGATAGGCCTCTTTTGCGATTCACACTCGTGTTTCTGATTTATCGTACTTCCAAACTTTAAATTCTCGTAGTGAGCGAACGGTTTGTCCTACAGAGCTCCGGGTGGTCTCAAAAAATTCTAAAAATTCTATAGAATCTTAAATTGAAGGAAAAACAATACCTTTATATAGAAATTTTTTGAGTTAGGGCGTTTTCAAAATTTCAAAATTGATTTTGGAACCCTTAGAAGTGACCTACATCAACCAAAAGCTTCGGGGCACAACTAGACCCAAAATGGAGCCTACATACCAAATTTCATCAAAATCGGTCAATGCAAAGTGGCAAAAGTGCCGCGTACGGCGGACGGCGTACGGCGGACGGACGGCCAAATTTTTATTCGATTTTTGGATTCTACGTACCTTGAAACGTAAACCATCAAATTTTGAGGGGGTGTTAATTTTTTTTTTTTTGGTCGATTCCAAAGGTTCATTATTGAAAATAATAAACCAAAATGATACATCGTTAGTTACTTTATTCAGTTTTAATACGCAGATTGACAAGAACTTCCAGTGGAGACCATAATACGAATATTCTGCCTCTCCTCGGGTCTCGACTGAATGGCTCGAAAGTATTCACCTTCCTATCTCCAGTGTTCGTTACGTCCATCAATGCATCACTATGATGGTCGTTGATGAATCCCAACTCTTTTTTTGGAAATGAAAAGACAGAACCCAGGAAATTACTCCCTCCTCTCATCACCCCTTCAGACGCAGGTTGCATTGATAGCCTTGCACTTCGAAAAGCTGCACTTTTTCTGCCCGTTCCGGCCTTTTTTTTTTAATCTACCGGTCAGGCTGGAGGTTTTTTAATCAGGGATCTTCCGGATGATCCTGGAAGAGGGGCGGAAGTCGTGCAAGTCGAATGAGATTGTCCGAGCTAAAAGGAACTGATGAAACCAATCAGAGCAAATCTGGCGTTCGCGAAATGTCTCATCCATATGGCCGGGGATCACAGGCGTCTATTCCAGTTTAGTTGGCTCCCCAATATTTTTTATATTCATCTCGTGATATTACTTTCCGGTTCTCCAGTACGCCAAAAATTAATGGCTCATGGCATCAATGGTGTGTTATCTCAGTGGGCTAAATTACCGATCAAGGTGTTTAAAAGTCAAGCAGAAAACGCTGCAAATTTTTATACAATGGTTTATCATATGATCTGTATAGATCACCCGTCTACGAAGAACGCTGCTTTTCCATAAAATATTCATTACTAGCGATAATATCGCTACCCGAGAGTTGTGTAGTGAAGAACCAAATACAAAATTTGGTTTTTGGTTGCTAAAGACGCACAACTGAGTACAAGACTAAGGCCCAGTTCAAAAGAAAATCTGTCACCTTGATAATTACGTAACCCTATTGTAAAAACTGGGGTTAAAAAGATGAGCGTTCAAAAAAAATTTCGAGGTTTCAGAATCGACGAACTTCATGGTTGGCATGGATACCGACGCTTTGGAGGTCGTTTCACATGTTGCTGATGGATACTTGAAAATCAGACAGCTCCATGGTGTTTTACTACATTTTACACCCAAAAATGTCAACTTTCTGGCTACACTGTCGAGAATTTTTCCGAAATATTTCCGAAATGTTTCAGCAACACTTGCTCAATTTGTCTAGCAAAATGTAAACAAATTTCTGTGACGTGAACAAATAACCACTGAAGTGTCTAAATGTTTGGCTATCAGTGGCTATCAGTGGATATTTATTCACCACACAGAAATCTTGTTCCTCTCGCTGTTGGATTGATAATGACAACCGGAGGGTTGTTGAAAGCTCTCCGCAAATGAAAAGAGATTGGAAACCACGTGGGACATTTATTATCAAGTAAAATCCTCTGTTTTTTATTAACTGAAACTTCATCATCTTTAAATTAATTGAAGTCCCGGGAGTGTATTCAGAGGTTTATTCTCAAGTAGATTTTGAGTATTCGGGATTCCTTGTTCGACTGTACCTTAGTTCCGAAAGACGGGAAATGTTGTGTTGGATTTTTGGATTCTAAACTAACAAATTTCGAGAGTATTTAAAAAAAATGTTTTCTTGATCGATTCCAAATAGACCGCAATTTTCATTTTTATGGCAGAAAAAGACAAAAAAGAGCACTACCACTAATTACGCTCTGCAGAAAGGCATGGAGAGCACCGAATCAATTTCAGGAACAAAAGTAACTTTTTGTAGCATTTTACCGTTCATTCGCCACAAATCAAAACTTCAAAGATATCATTGTCCCATTGTGTAAAACAAATTCAATTTAAAATCGTGGTGTAGATTTTTTTTAAACAACACTCAATTTTTGCTGATATACAAAAACCTTTGTAATCGACCAAGAAAAAAAAATTACCTCAAAATTTGTTGGTTTACGTTTCAAGAAAGAGAATCCAAAAATCGAATTAAAATTTGACCGTCCGTCCGCCGTCGTTTCCATGGACCGATTTTGATTAAATTTGGTACATATGGGCTTCATTAGGGGTCTAGTTGTGCCCCGAAGCTTTTGGTTGATGTAGGTCACTTCTAAGGGTTGACATTTTGAAAACGCCCTAGCTAAAAAAAATTCGATATAAAGGTATTGTTTTCCACCAATTTGGACGGACGGCCAAATTTTTATTCGATTTTTGGATTCTACGTACCTTGAAACGTAAACCATCAAATTTTGAGGGGGTGTTAAAAAATTTTTTTTTCTTGGTCGATTCAAAGGTTCATTATTGAAAATAATAAACCAAAATGGGGGAAACTATTGAATATACGGTTCTTTCCATATTTCTCTGGTAATTATTGTTCGATTTTGATGATTCCAGTGGCAATATTTCAGTTTTCAATTCCCTAGAGCCGAGCACTAATGAATTTCTAAAATCCTTTATAATTTTCAAATTTAGGTACAACTTTCTAAGTTTTTGCGTCTTCGATTTCCTGAAATACTGACCCGGAACGAGGAACGAACGGCGACCGAATGAGACCCCCTTAACAACCATTTCAGGTGAAAATTTCGTCTGACTGCCTTTTCTGACGTCGAGGACGTCATCAGCTGTCTTCCAAAGAGGAGGTCAGAATTGGTCACAGCTACTTATTGCCTCACCCCCTGAAGTAGATAAGGGTTCACCAACAACCCGAAATTTAATTGAGACAATGAGACTGTGATCTTCGAAAACTATGCAGCGAGTATCAGCTCTATTGTAATTTTGCTTTGACTTTATTTCCGAGGGAAGTACAATTTTCGAGTCTTCTTCCACCGGGGACAGAAAATCTCGCCTTCTCTAATAAAAACAACGTAAATTACTTGAAACAAAGTTGGCTTATTCCTAAGTTTTAATTTCCCAGTTTCATTCAAACGAAAGGAGACGAAGAGAGGAGGGAAGTAGAACGAGAGAGCCTACGACTTTTATTGCCTTCCTCAGCACCCTTCCCGACGATCTCCATTCAACATTGTTTCAATTTCAAGTAAGTTGATGAACACGAGGCGCGGAGAACCCCCAAGGATCCTCTTTCCAATCCAATTTCCTCCCTCCTCCGCCTACCGTCGTCGAGGAGGGGGAAAAACCTATTCCACACGTGTAATTCCGCTTCCAATTCTGAGGACAATGAATGCAGCTCTAGATTAAATTAGAGGCGAAAGGAATAAAAACTCGGAACACAAATGAAATGGCCGGCCGCAGCTACCCGGTTATTACCAGAGCAATCGCTCGCCCTCATAAATAAAACCCGCGTATACCTACCCCCCCCCCCCCCCCCCCCCCCGCTATTTTCCCCCGTAGTAATTGTACTTAATTTTACGATAGTGGTGGACGGTTCTTTTCGAAAAACTCGTTCTCTTGCCGAGGGTAAAACTCGGCTCTAAAACTCAAAAACGTGTCATTGCCTGAGCTCGGGGTTTCCTGGAAGAACAAGTGCGGATGCAGATCCCTGAGATTACGGATGACGAAAGAAACGCGAAGGCATCACCCACCGATTTTTGAATTTTTGATTATTGAACAATTATTATTGAACTATTCAACAATTATTATTATAATAGTTCAATTATTATTGAACAATAAAACTGTGTGTTCTGAACTCTTTGGATACGTATTGATTGTTATCAAATCAAATATTTTTCATTGTCACGGCCCAAGGTGAGTAGAGGAAAGAAGGTGTGCTCAGGCTGCCGAGTGGGGGAAACGTGACGTCACCAGAGTCCCAACCGCCTCGCCGCCAGCTATCTCTGGTACTTTGCTCGGCCGTACATTATTTATAAATACGCGGTGTATACCGCGGTTTTACCGTCGGTTCTGTTTACATTTTGGTTTCTAAGGTGCGGTTTAGACGTTCTTATAAAACACGCTAGAGAAGGAGGTTTCCTTGCCACCCCTTTCTTCCATTTCCTATGTCTACAAACTTAGAGGCGTAGGTTCTAAGCTTCGTTTTTTGCAAGTAGGAAGGTGGATACATGATTAGCTACCAGACATGCTCACGACACAAGAAAAGAAGGTACGTACCTAGAAGATATGGAACAATACTTTATTTATTTGGAGAATCCTGACAGGTTAACGTGGGAAATGAAGAAAAAAGAAAAAGCAAAGAAAAATGACCCAATCAGACTAAAAAAAAAAATCAAATGGCTTCGGAGCTCACTCAGCTGATCAGTGAGCTGAAGAGTGAAGAAGCCTTTGAGCAATGATTTGCAGCGTTTTTTACCCACCAACATTTTTTTACCTACCAACTTTTTTTTACCTACCAGCTAGGTACTACCTACCACACCATACTGGCTTCACACCTTCACAATCAAGTTTATTAGAAAGAACTAAACGCTTCACACTCGATTGGAAAACGCTTGCATACGAGTCTGCAACGCATTGGGACATTTTCATGTCTTTACCTATTGCTTTTTACCTCACTATAGGATTTTATAACCCACCCTCCGTTGTTGTCAGAATGTGAAACGAATCATTAACATAATAACATAGATATATTATGTTACAAATTGACACAATTATTAATATTAAGAGGTAGGTACCTAATTTCAATAAAATAGACGATTCCGGATTAATTATCTTCTACACTCACGATCATTAGTTTGTAAACAAAATATGAGAACAGTTATGCCCATAGCTCCGCTATTCGTATAGTCAATATGTTATGGAGAACATGAAAATGTTCGTTAAATCGAGAGCTTTCCAACGAGTGGTGAACGATTTTTGTGGGTTAAAAAGTGTAGAAAAGGAACAAACCTAACAACGGGGTCGTTGTAAGCGGAAATCATTATAAAGGCACAGTAACACAATTTCGTGACAGTTTTGGTTTATTATTTTCAATAATAAGCCTTTGGAATCGAGCTAGAAAAAAAATTTTCACCCCCCTCAAAATTTGATGTTTTACGTTTCAAGGTACGTAGAATCCGAAAATCGAATAAAAAAATTTCCGTCCGTCCGCCGTACGCCGTCCGCCGTACGCGGCACTTTTCTTAGCAGCACTGGACCGATTTGGTTCAAATTTGGTATATGGGCTCCATTTGGGGTCTAGTTGTGCCGCGAAGCTTTTGGTTGATGTAGGTCACTTCTAAGGGGTGCAAATTAAGGGTTGAAATTTTCAAGAGTGCCCTAGCTCGAAAACTCTCGAAATAAAGGTATCGTTTTTTCACCAATTTTAAATAGTACAGAATTTTTAAAAATTTTTGAGACCACCCGGAGCTCTGTAGGACAAACCGTTCGGTCCCTACGAGTATTTGAAGGTTTTCCTTCAATAAAACAGAATCATGAGTGTGAATCGCAAAAGAGGTCTAATCGCCGTTCAAATTTTATCTGACTAAAATGCGATCGCTGTTCATTTCTTCGAGTTGTATTCAGTTTTGCCTTCTGCGTAACCAGTAATCAAATTTCCATATCAAGCTTTCTATTTTTCGAATCGAGTGTGAAGCGTTTTAGTTCTTTCTAATAAACTTGATTGTGAAGGTGTGAAGCCATTATAGTGTGGTAGGTAGTACCTAGCTGGTAGGTAAAAAAAAATTGGTAGGTAAAACAATGTTTGTAGGTAAAAAACGCTGCAAATCATTGCTCACTGATCAGATCACTGATCAGCTGAGTGAGCTTCGAAGCCATTTTCAATGCTATTGAATGGAAGTGCTCTTCCAGGCGTCTCCAGCATTCGAGAAGATCTTCTTCACTCCTCACATCACTGATCAGCTGAGTGAGCTCGAAAGCCATTTTCAATCCTATTGAATGGAAGTGCTCTTCCAGGCGTCTCCAGCATTCGAGGAGATCTTCTTCACTCCTCACATCACTGATCAGCTGAGTGAGCTCCGAAGCCATTTTCAATCCTATTGAATGGAGGTGCTCTTCCAGGCGTCTCCAGCATTCGAGGAGATCTTCTTCACTCCTCACATCACTGATCAGCTGAGTGAGCTCGAAAGCCATTTTCAATCCTATTGAATGGAAGTGCTCTTCCAGGCGTCTCCAGCATTCGAGGAGATCTTCTTCACTCTTCTGATCACTGATCAGCTGAGTGAGCTCCGAAGCCATTTTCAATCCTATTGAACGCAGGAAGCTGAAATTTGAGAGGGAAGGTCAAGGGAGAATACAGATGGTGGTAGGTGCTATTGATGGAGAACCAGTGATCTATACAGAAGGATGATCTATACATAAAATAATAAACCTTTGAGCAATGATTTGCAGCGTTTTTGTGCTATGTGCCAGGGCAAAGACATGAAAATGTCAATATAGAGAGTGTATCAGAATTAATGATCCAAACTTCATGAATCAATTCTACAAGGTATGTCCAACAAAAATGTCTCCTAGCAATTTTGTTTAACCTCTTCTTAGCAAATTTTCAAGAAAAAGAAGGTATTGCAATGGACTCAAAATGTGTAGCATGGACTTTTATGAAATTTTTTTGTTTTACTGAAATCCGATTTGGAACATTCTTAAGCGATACCCCTAAAGCTTTCCCGAAAATGAATTATATGTGTGTGTGCACGTCACTCAGATCGAAAACTTGAGTAACTGTTTCTCACAAATTTCAAGTTTTTACCAAAATGTTCATAGTAACAAATTGAAAAGACGAGTTCTTTAGCCAGGAATCATAGTAATACCACCATAATCATAGTAATACATTAGGATTAAGCACAAAACTTTTTATATAAATAATTTTCAAAAATTAAAACTTTTGAGTAAAAATTGCTTTTTCATCAACCAAAAATCACATCAATTAAGTAATGGCACCCATAACATTGGAATCACGGCGATAGCTTCCAGCAACCCAGCGCGATAATACCATAATAATAATAAGTTTCATGGCATTTTGGTTCCCTTAAACTCTGCATGAGAGCTGCCGACGCAATGTTCCCAATTACTCCTCCTGACCCTACTAAGACCTTACCTCCGAAGCCAATAGTTGCGATCTTCAAGTGAATGGTGGGATAAACGCATTCGAAAAGAAGGACCCCAACTTCTCATAAATTGCTTACATAGAACGTTCAGGTTGTGGACTTCGGAAATACTCCCAGTATCTTTAGGTCAGGCACTCTCGACCCAACACTCCAGAAGAGATTCCAAGTCTTGGCATGTGGATATTGGAGCAACTTATCACATGAGACGTCATTTAATACATTTTTAGAGTCGTTTGGGCAACATGTATGGTATGCGTTTTTAAAACAATCACATTTACACAGATGGCTCGAACCTATGTATGTCAAGTACTTGGTTTTGACCCTTCTGGTTCCCCTTCAGGTGACTCCTCCAAGGTTTTGAATTTGTATGCGAGTTTCAAAGGGCTGTGAAAGGGTAATGATGGTACAGATAGGGATCTTGTCGTGGTTTTTCTCGTCTTTTCGCTCCGAGAAAAAGAAGAAACGTCCAGCTCGAAGTCTCGCCTTTTGGGTGCCCCTACAGGCTATACAGGCCGAGGAACACACAACCCGGCAATTATTGATGATCCTCAAGGCGAAACCTTTACATAATTATAGTTATTGTAGGGGAGGGGAAGGAGGGATGGCTCGGACCGAGATATGTGTGGTACCCTGCGGGTCTACGGGGGGTCGTGGAGGGGGTAATGCGAGGTTCTTTGTTCTTCTGGGCGGACAGACACCTTAAATTAGGTACCAACATCGTGTGTCGAACCTCCAAAGGAGAGACTGTTGGAATTCACTTGTTTCTTGTGTACCTGCGACGTCGTCTCCCAGGTCCTCCTTAGGCATCATTACTGTTCGATAGTCACCTACAGGTACGGATGGGAAATTTTTAGAGTGACAGTCTCAACACTGCTCAGTACTGGGAGCCAAAACCGGCACGAAACGGGTTTTAAAAGCGAAAGAATGACTAGATATAGATAAATCGAATTTGGTATTTAAATTTCACCAAATAATAAACCATTGTCTAATAATTTTAATGGATTTATTGAAGTGAGTTTCCACAATTATGAGTGTTTAGTACGCTACAGGTAGGTAAATGATGTAGATAAATGTGTAGGTACAATGAAATCTTGTTCCCCCTTGGGACCGAATCCCAAGATTGATTTATAGTTGATTTATAAGGGAGAGTCCCAGCACACCGTGCTTACGTCCTCCCGCCCTTTCTGCAAGCAGAGAGGAAAATCCCTGGTCAAATACCGTGGGAGACTGCTAAACCCACAGTCAGGGGCCCCACACACATAGGTAGGTGTGAGTACATGTTTGCAACGCACTATAAGTCGAGCTGGGTGTTCTAGCTCACCCTACCAACTAGGTATGCAGGTTGGTACCCGAGTCATTGGCAAGCCACATAACACACATGCCAGCACTACCTAGGAAGAATAGTCTACCATGGAAGTACCTACACTCAGCCTTCAGGCTTTGCCATCCAACCTGGGTAATCAACCACGACCACCACGAAGCCAACCGCTTTCGGGGGGCAGGCAGGTGACACTGCAACAAAGTCTATGTGTCGGTAGCCCGTGGCTCCCCCCGCCCGTGGTACCGATTTTGTGTCTCAGATTCGCCAGTGTACTGGGAATCTCCGACACCAGAGGCCAGGTCGGTCGTAGGCCCGTTACAGCACTGCCACTTACTTGTCTCCAGCACTCTGCGTTACAGGGAATGTTGCCCTGCAACTGCCACTTTACCCTCATCCCTGCCGTAGCAAGGTCCAAATATTATGGATTATTGAAGGAGGAAGACCATATCTAGTTCACTGGTTATAGTCGTGACCATAACCAAGCTTATGCACCACATTAGTACCTTGGGACCCGTTTGTTTTCCCAGTTGGAAGTTCACATGAGTGAACTCCCAGCCCTACTGGGAAGGGCATGTATTGGCTCTCAGCACTTGCTCAATCACATACTCCTATATTAAGGTGGGTATTACCTCATCAGCAAACAAAATGTGTAGGTACAACCAGAACAGACCAAGACAGTAGCTGAAGCATTAGTTAGTAAATCCCACCACAATATTCGTTCAAACACAGCATTCAATAACGCTTGAATGTTGAATAGTTTGGTACCGAATGAAGGCCATTACTTGATATCCACAAGGATGACCAATACAATCAACATGGATCTTGTTTTTGGAAAGGCTGACTTCCATGACAGGAATACAGGTACATTCATGAGGAAGATGATGCAGTTTAATTGTAGGTGAATACAGTAAAGTTGGCAAGTTTACAGCTACAGTGAGATGCTGATTCTCTCTCACGTTTTCCAAACGCCTGCCTTGTTCATTTCCTAGATGTTTCAAACATCGATTTTCATAGTTAGAACTCATTCGATATTACATAATGATTATGACTTGTATCAGTTAAGGAGTAGAAATAAAATAGTCGTAGTACACCCTGTCATTACTCGTAATTTAAAGATCATCCGAGTCGTGGAGTTCTACGGTCAAAAGCGAAACAATCGACATACTGAAAGAGTTGAAATATTGAAATTCTGTAAAGCATAATTGGTAGATACTCAAAAGGTGTGTTACGACTCTAATTCTGGCTGTGTTCACAATTTAAAAAATATATGGACTGAATTTGTTTCTAAACTGAATATTCTTAAGAGGTGAGAATAATAAAAGGAAGAGTTGAGAGAGGAATTTCACGCAGCACTGGTATCGATGTAGGTATAAGGTTATCTAATCTGGTACGTAGAATCGTTATCAATGTAGGTATAGGGTTATCTAATCCGGCATGCAGAACCGTTATCGATGTATGTAAAGGGTTATCTAATCCGGCATGCAGAACCATTATCGATGTAGGTAAAGGGTTATCTAATCCGGCATGCAGAACCGTTATCGATGTAGGTAAAGGGTTATCTAATCCGGCATGCAGAACCGTTATCGATGTAGGTAAAGGGTTATCTAATCCGGCATGCAGAACAGTTATCGATGTAGGTAAAGGGTTATCTAATCCGGCATGCAGAACAGTTATCGATGTAGGTAAAGGGTTATCTAATCCGGCATGCAGAACAGTTATCGATGTAGGTATAGGGTTATCTAATCCGGCATGCAGAACCGTTATCAATGTAGGTAAAGGGTTATCTAATCCGGCATGCAGAACAGTTATCGATGTAGGTAAAGGGTTATCTAATCCGGCATGCAGAACAGTTATCGATGTAGGTAAAGGGTTATCTAATCCGGCATGCAGAACAGTTATCGATGTAGGTATAGGGTTATCTAATCCGGCATGCAGAACCGTTATCAATGTAGGTAAAGGGTTACCTAATCCGGCATGCAGAACAGTTATCGATGTAGGTAAAGGGTTATCTAATCCGGCATGCAGAACAGTTATCGATGTAGGTAAAGGGTTATCTAATCCGGCATGCAGAACCGTTATCGATGTAGGTAAAGGGTTATCTAATCCGGCATGCAGAACTGTTATTGATGTAGGTAAAGGGTTATCTAATCCGGCATGCAGAACCGTTATCGATGTAGGTATAGGGTTATCTAATCCGGCATGCAGAACCGTTATTGATGTAGGTAAAGGGTTATCTAATCCGGCATGCAGAACCGTTATTGATGTAGGTATAGGGTTATCTAATCCGGCATGCAGAACCGTTATCGATGTAGGTAAAGGGTTATCTAATCCGGCATGCAGAAACGTTATCAATGTAGGTAAAGGGTTATCTAATCCGGCATGCAGAATAGTTATCGATGTAGGTAAAGGGTTATCTAAACCGGCATGCAGAACCGTTATTGATGTAGGTATAGGGTTATCTAATCCGGCATGCAGAAACCGTTATCGATGTAGGTAAAGGGTTATCTAATCCGGCATGCAGAACCGTTATTGATGTAGGTAAAGGGTTATCTAATCCGGCATGCAGAACCGTTATCGATGTAGGTATAGGGTTATCTAATCCGGCATGCAGAACCGTTATCGATGTAGGTAAAGGGTTATCTAATCCGGCATGCAGAACCGTTGATAGATATGGATCAAGTGGTGGATAGGAAGATTACCTGGCACGTAGAACTGATAACAATCGTGAGGTGAAGGTGAGATTGACTGGGAACGTTAAAGGCGAGAACCAGATGATCAAGCCAGAATTAGTTAGCCTCCAAACCATGTATGTACCAGTTTCAAAAATTTTTTTTAATGTGAATCCTAAGTAGCTGACAATTTTTACTTCATTTTCTAGGATCTCTATTAGGATTTCATAGTTATGGGAACAATCTGCGTATAAAGAAATCATCTTTGATTTACCTCCCAAAAAAAAACGGGGGTTTAACGCCATTTTAGAGATATTTGGTCATTTTGGGCTCACAGGGTTTTGCAGATTTACTATGGATTTGTGGAAAGAATGGGGAGGCCTCTATAGCGGAGTATTTGTACAACTTCCTCAGAGTGGAGACTGACGGCTCAAATGTCCCCAGTCCTTCATTTACCAGGCCCACATAAGCTCTAAGTACTCCAGTACCTCCAACTGCCTTTACCTATATTTGTTGGGTCTAGTATTCAAACATCAATTTAGGATGAAATCGTATAATACTTACAAAATTTACATGAAGGTGTAATACAAAATCCTAGGTTGGTCGATTATATTAATTTCTTCCGACTTATATAGCAAAGCAGAGGTATATACTTCAAGTAACATGTCTGCAGGGCTGCAGAGTTTGAGAAACAACAAGGAAACCGTTCGAGTCTGTTAGAAGATATGAAAATTGCTTCAAGTTATTGCAATAACGACACCATCCGGCTCCGTCCGGGTTAATTGCGCTCAATTCGTAAAGTGACAGCTTCCCTTAAACAGATAAGTAAATGGCATTACTTAATTACCATATCATCGTCCGGAGGGCGAATTCCCGGGACGGAACATGTCCTCGCCTCAGGAAATTGGTGTTTTATCTAAGATCGAGTACCCGCGGCTGTTCTCGAAAACAAAGGACAACTGGGAATAATTAACATTACCCACACCTCTGCTCGCCCGATTCTTTTAAAATGGCGAGAAAAAAAAACGGAGTCGTTTTCAACGTTTCCGGCCTCCGGAGTTTTATTTCAGAGGATTTTCTAGCTTCAGTTTTGCTGTGTTCAATCCAACCAACGGCCGTTTGCGGGTTTAATGAATCGGTTCCTCTCAGATCACCGAAGTTAAGGCCAGTCGACTCGGAAGATTATCTGGATTGGTGACCACTTGGGCGGTATCGCAGGTCCTGATAATTTTTAGAGTTGGGCCGTTAATGATCATCACTCCACTTGAGCGGGTGAAACAATAAGTAGCCATGAGCGAAATCATCAGAAGTTGATGGGACATCGAACGGAAAACATTGATGTCGATGTCGATATTTCTTAGCAACATCGATATCGATGAAACATCGTATAAAAACCATCATAAGGTAAAACATCGATGTTTTACGCAAGCGGAAAATGTAATTCACTTGTCAACGAAATAAAATCGAGGTAGAAAACCTGAAGAGGCTGCTCTTCCTCCATTCTTAGAAGAGGATATTTTCTTCTATCGTGATTTAAAAAAAATAAATTGGGTAACCTACTCCATTACAATTTGTTTCATTTGTAATACTTAATACATTTTTCCTCTTTTTATGCACTTCCTTTTGCTTCCGAGTCTACCAAAATAGCGGAAGCTTTGTTTCACTTTCAAGGTTCAAAAAAAAGTTCTCCAAAATCAAAATTTCCACTCGCGTTTTACACCTTTCTGAACAATTTTGGCTCCGTGTCTGTCTGTCTGTATGTCCGTGTTCTGTCTGTCTGGCCATGAAATCCTCCCCCAAATTGAAAGTATTTTTGCGCATGCGCAAACGTGAAATACTTGTAACAGCCATAACTTCTACATTTTTCAACAATATTCAGAGATTGTGTGGGTTAACGTGTGGAGTTCCCTATGAGGATAGTGCAAGGTACTTAGAAACTGAGTTTTGAGATTAACTTCTATGCATCGGATCATCTATACAATCGGGTTATGGATTCGAGGAAGCTATGCGCCACACCCAATTAGCAGACTTTCCTCATTTCGATATCCCATACCTTTCATTTCAATTATTGTTTCCAGCATAAAGATATTTTATCCTATTGTGTTCCAGGAATATTATCTAGTAATGTAAAATGATAAAAGGAAGGAAAGGAGGCAGGTCTGAATTTTGGATTTTGTCTGGTTTCCTTGCAGTATTTTGTAGGTCAAATTCAGCAAACGATGTTGTCAGACCAATTTGATTAAAACTCACGGACCAAATAGATGAGTTTAGTAAATTAAAAAAAAACTAAATCGCGTATCTTACCTATTACTAACATTAGTTCTTTTTTTAATTATTATTATTATTATTATTATTATTATCATTATTATGAAATTTTTAATTAGATTTTTTTCTTTTAATTTCAACTCTATTTTATTTCAGGAGGGGGGGGGGGGCTGCTCGTTCCCTTAAATCTCCTAAAAACAGCGGATATTTATTTTCGGATTTGAAAAGTAGAAACCGACGAGTGAATCGGGAAATCTCTCGTTTCTCGGACAGAGATTTAAGGGGTGAGCCTGCAGCTCTGAGACGTGTCCGAAGTAAAAGGCCGTATCTCATCTCATACAGGCGAAGGGGGGGTCAGGGCCTCCCTAACAATAGGTAAATATTAATTACAGGGAGATGGAGTTTCGCTACAAGTTTAATACTTGCTTAATAACCAGTCAAGTAGGGTAATAACATATTTCACTGGTTCGTGAGGTGACGTGGTGGAGACCTGAAGACCTTCCGCTCCCCACTTTGTAAATGACACCGTTTTCTAATTTTGAGTAACAAAACAAACACCTCCAAGCGCGCTTCCCCGGGACTAGACTATATTCATTTTAATAAAAGTTTTAAAATTAATTAATATCAGGAGTGTTCTCGTGAGAGGAGAATTAATTAGAAGAGGAGTTTGGTGTCTCCTGCTTCCCTTCCTAAGTAATTAGTTTGAACAGAATATTACGGGCAATACCTGACACGTCTTCCCGAATATATTTCATCGTCAAACAACGGAGGGGATATCAGTTCAGGGGGAAAATAACCGCTTTACGGAAAGTTTTCTTTGCTTTCGCTCCGTGAATTAAGAAAATCGTAGCGCGAGAAGGATTGTCGTTTCGGTAATGGGAATTTCAGGCAGATGCGGCACATCGTCGGGAAGATTCAAAAAACCAATATCCAGCCTGAGTGAAAAGATAATTTTGAAAAGTTGATACTCCTAGGGAGCTACCCAAATTTCCTCGAGAAATTAGAACGCATTTGTGAACTCATTTGGGTGTCTTTGCCCCAATAACAATTGAAATATAATACTTATACAGGGTGTCCCATAAGTTATCCACCAAACATTGGGAGTAGTTTCGACAACTAATTTGCAACCAAAAATGCCTCTTGGAGTTTTTTAACCCCCTTGAAATCCTACTTTTTTTACTTATATACGTTTTTTTCGTGTTTTCCGACCTTACACCATTAAAACGGTCATAGCCCTCTTATATTACACTCAAAAATTAAAAATAAGGATACCGCGAGAAAGAGCGTAAATTTTTTTAACAAATGAGCCGTTGACCAGTCGAAAAAACTTAACGCTAGAGTAGTATTTTTACCCTCAAACTTGAAAATTTGTCAATTTCTGATTTGTTTGGAAATTTTGATGATTTTTTCTCATTAAAGTAAGGTATTTACCAGAAGGGCTCAAAAGCATTAAAAACTGCTCCATTTCATCGGCTTTCCAAGGGTATAATCAAAAAATACTTTTACAATCGAATTTTAACACCTTCAGTGCGGAATGACCGGTCGACCGGTCATCTGGTTCATTTCAACGCTCTTGGGGGGAAGGGGCCTGGTACCCTCCCCTTTTTTGATATATTCCATTTTTTGCTTTTTTTTCGTCTTCAGTATGAGTTCAACTGTCCTAAAACATTGTTTCGTTTTTGGATGCCGAACTTTAATACGAATTTGCGTTCAAATTCACCAATATCGAATTTCAAGCTCGAAAAATTTTTCAGTACGGCAGGGGTTGCACGACTTTGGGACCCGCATTGATTGGTGTTAAAGCGAGAAAATGTATGTTTGAACGCGGAAAAACGTAATTTTTTTCAACGAAATCGACGGTTTGACGGGGAGACTCGGGGGGTCTACACCGCCTCCGCTCCACCAAAGCTCCGAGTCTCCCCGTCAAACCGTCGATTTCGTTGAAAAAAAAATGCACGTTTTTCCGCGTTCAAACATAAATTTATCCCTTAGATTCGATTGTAAATATTTTTTGATTATACCCTTTGAAAGCTGATCAAATGGAGCAGTTTTTTAAGCTGTTGAACCCCTCTGACAAATTTATAACTTGTTCTAATGAGAAAAAATCATCTAAATTTTCAAAAAAAAAAAAAAAAAAAAAAAACAACAGAAATTGACAAAAGTTCAAATTTTTTGCTCATCTGTTGAAAACATTTTACTCTCTTTCAAAAGTATCCATCATTTTAATTTTTGAGCGCAATTTAAGGGAATGTCACGTGATCTGGTCTTGTGAACTAAGGGTGATTAAAAATCGAAAATCCTAGGCTCCAAAATTGGATTTTCTTCCAGGTTTTCCATTGTAATCGAAAGAAAGTAGCTTAAAAAATTGTTATTACCAGTCGCCTACTCCCGACGAAATAACACAGAAAAATTAGTTAATTTATGGGATTATCTGACCTCGGTTTGAACCACTCGGTTGTGAAGTGCCCGGGGGGTTAACACCCAGCAACCAACAGTTTGTAACAGTTGTATTCATAAGTTATTAATAACTACTCAATACTAAATAATTAAACAGCTCGCTAGCGCTGCACCCCCCCTCCCCCCCCCCACATCCACCACACGGGAAAACTTTCGAATATGCAGGGTGTCCAAGTAACTACGCTCCCCCAACTCATTTCTCTAATTGTGTTCGAAAAAAACATCTGCCCTATAATATTTGTGAGGACACGATACTAAAGTTTGGAAGTGAGGTAAGGGATGATTCATTTGCGCAAATAATGCGATCTTTTTCGTGGGGGGGGGGGGGATAACCGTTGTGTAATAACTTGCAGCGTTTTTTCAAAAGTAATTATTGCACTACAATCATTTCCTAAAAAAAAAGAAAACCCTTCAAGAAAAAATCGTTACTAAACCCTTTAGGAAAAACCCCAACTCACAATATCAATGGTGTTGAATATTCTTATATCGACCTTATTTTTCGGTTAAATTAGAGGGAGAATGGATTGTACACAGTTGGATGGTAATAAATAGCTACACTGCAGTCAGATGGTGGTCGAAGGGTGATGTACAGGGAATTTGGGTTCGTAATTGGATAATTACAAGTGTGCAAGACATTGACAAAGAGGTGGAGGTGAGGGGTGCAGGTTGAAATTCGAGATACGCCCCTTCTCTTGACCCCGTTTACCCGAATTTTCGACCCCCCTCCCCAAGGAAGTCCGTATTTCCCATGATGAATACGACCAGAGCACAGAAACATCTCGAGAACACGAGAGATGCCGAGGAGCCGATAGGGAATGAATTATACAGTAATCGCCCCTCAGGGGCTGAAGAAGGGGTATTAAAACGAGGGAATGAAAAAAAAAAATCCCGCAGCAATCCGACTTTATCGTGACGTTAAAAAAATAGCTCTTCTCCGATACATATCAGTGGGTACCTTCACTACTGAAGTACGTCCTGAATAATCAGTACCTTCCCTACAAGGTACGTCTACAGATGGAAGATCTGTGGAAAAAAACGCGGACGAAACGGGTCAAAATAGAACCCCACAATTAAACAATTTCATGGGTTTCAGAGGAACTCGAGAAAACCAACGATTTTCCACTCAAACGAGGGGAAAAAATCGAATAACTACGATTAAAAAACGCTGCAGATTATTACACAACGGTTACTACTATTTTCTAATCTCTAATTGCTATCCTAGAGCTGTGAGGGCCTTAGTAGTGAGTGGGGCACTTGAGGCAACAGTACTGCCAACACACTAACACAAAAATGTCAAGGTCCCATGATAGGTGCGATGTTGGTAGCCCTGATTGTCCCGTAATTGGTTTACATGATGAAGTTATCTGACCACACAACTCTTTTCTGATGACGTAATGGAATGGATCAAGTTTTAAATGTTGGTTGAACTCTAAATGCAGGAACGGTATGTAGGCCTAATAAGTAGGTATAGAGCTATTAATTTTTCGTGAATTCAACTACTTAATATTGTGAATTTAACTACTTCATTTTTCGTGATTTTAACTAACTAGCACATGGGTCGGAAAAACAGTTTATTGTTATTTTTAATCAAACTAGACCTCATTTTGAGAATTTTGACACCAACCACGACCTCCTAGCGTGAGAAGACCTTTTTCTATGGTTTTTCAAAGTTTCGAATGTTTATGCTGTCACAGTGGGCTGGAGGGTCCCGCCCAGGCGCGAGGGGCGCGTGACATCATAAACATTCGAAACTTAGAAAAATCATAGATAAAAATCTACTCATCCAAAAAGAGAACTGCTAGCGTCAAAATTTTCAGAATAAGGTCTACTTTCGATTAAAAATTTAAAACAAAATCAGGCGCACCCCTCATTAACTAGGTACTTAGTTTTGTGAATTTAACTACTCAATTTAAATACTGAATTTACTACTTAATTTTGTGAATTTAACTAGGTTCTTAATTTTTTGTGATTTTAACACTACTAAAGTACTTCTATAGGAACATTATATTAGGTACAGAAAAAAAATTGTTTTTAGCTTCAACTAGTGTTGTTAACTTGCTTGTTGTTTTAACTTTAACTTGTTTTAGCTTTGTTTTTTCAGCTGTACCCCAAAATGTGTAAAATGTCAGTACAACTAGATTTAAACCTTTGTGGGGGGAAGGATTAAACTAATCTTTATCAAGTAATAATTTAATGTTTTGAATAAGGTCACGAAAAATTAATAGCTCTACCTACTTATTGAGTACCTACTAACCGTTCCTTCATTTAGAGTACCAACCAACAATTATAACTTGATCCATTCCATTAAATCATCAGAAAGGAGTTATGTGGTCAGACAACTTCATCACGTGAACTAATTACGGGACAAATCAGGGCTACCAACATCGCACCTATCATGAGACCTTGACATTTTTGTGTTAGTGTGTTGGCAACACTGCTGCCCCACTTACTACTGGCCTTCATTACGAAATTTGGATCTTGGTTGCTAAGGAAGCACAACATGACATTCCATTAGAAGAAACAAACCAGTTCTAACCCGCTAACTCATAACGAATTTGAACGGATATTAGGGCTCCTTATGGTTCGATATTTGTAGCAGAGCTCAGGAGTCTATTGTACATTTCTCTTGCCAACCTGTATTCCTATATTCCTCTGATATTCCTCAACTAATTTTGTTCAATCGTAGCTATAGAACCTCAAAGAGACAAAGGAAAATAATTTTGACCTTCTCAGCAGAGGAAAAACAGTGTAGGATTCTTAATCCTCGGATGTCTCAAAAATTATCTTCTAGATGCATCCCAAGAACTCATTAAATCACACGGTCCAAAATTTGTGTAAGGGCACTCCATGATATACTACAGAACCTCGAGCCAGGACCCCTGGCTGCTAGGCTCCTGCAGCAGCAATAATGCACTCATTACTCCTGGCCCAGGAGTAATGAGTGCATTATTGCTTCTGCAGTAGAATTCGTTATACGAGTAGAGAAGACGCGCTCGAGTATAAAAATACTACATGTAACAAAACTAAACTATACTCCTGCTCAACATTAGTGCACCACCATCTGTTTCTTCGTTGCCCCCTAATTTTTTCCTTATCAAGTTTTTATCTATTTGCACACATTGTTGCAAACTCAGAAAAAAAATGTATCCGAAAAAATAACAAATAGACCTTTTGCCGAATGGCGGACGTGACGTCATTGTAACCACTCATCAACTCCCGCGTGCAGGTTATGTGTTTCGTTCATTGCATGTCACCCGATCCCTGTCAGTTCTGTACTTCCTACTCCCGATTTTCGTTCGATTTCGATTTTTCAACATCTTTTCAACCCGTTCGTAGCAACGCCCATGTAATATTATGATTTTTAACTCGGCTTGGACATTGACTTCGTTTTGAACCTGATACGTACGTGTTTTTTTGAAGTGACTTTCGACTCGGTTTGTGCATTGACTCTCGTTTTGGACCTGATTAGTACGTGTTTTTGTGAAGTGGCTTTCGACTCGGCTTGGACATTGACAATCATCACGGCTTTAAAGGTCCCTTTCAAGAAGATAAAACTTAATGAGAAAGATTCACCTGGAGGGATATTAGGTAACCCAACATTGAGGTAAGTGTCAATTCGGTAGTGGCACTTAGAAGATTCCTGACAGTTCGAGGGCTCAAGGTTCCACTATCATTACGGAAG